>ML798944.1:396540-432178 GCA_009831015.1 Picea engelmannii | reverse complement strand
ATATATATATATATATATTCCCTTCTTCCGCCGATACACAAAATTTCATTGTCCTCATTTAAGATGAATTTATTGTGTATCCGAAGCTCCTGCAACATGTACACACTACTTGCCTTTTTCTGTAGATATGTTTCATACGACAAATCTGCCAACTTAGGAAGAACATTTTGTAACAGAGGTTTCCTAACCGTACAATGTATGGTTGTTTTTCCCACGGTTCAGATGACACCATTGACACAATGTCCATATATATATGGACATTTTTCACTGCATCCCAGACAATCAATCGTATCATCACTTATCAAAGTGGAGGCAGAAGCAGGAGAGTTTCTTTTTGCACATACAGGTTCAAAGGGGGTCGAGTACACATTGGATGCAACTAAAACACCTTCAACCTGGGAACGCGAGCATAGGAATTAATACATTGAACAATATAATACACAAATGCACCCCCCCCCCTTCCCCTTAAAAAAATAAAAAATAAATAAACAAGCCACAGAAATTTGTTGAAGTCTATTTTTATAAGCAAAGTGAAGATGATTTTGTGGATGTATACCCACAACATTTGTAGAGCTAGCTAGTTTCTTCATATCCTCTACTATATCTGCTCGCAACTCTATTACAAATGTTGCCTGGGTTGTCCGAAAGATCCTTTCTCTAACATCCCTTTTCTTTGTTATATTTTTGAACAACATAAGTGGAATCTGCCCTTTATGCAATTGTTGTTTGATTGAAAAAAAAAATTGGAATACATATCGAATGATTGTAGCTGCAACATGGAACAATGCAATATTTGTGTAACTTACCCAAGATACATGCACATCCGAAAGTAAAGGACAAAACTGAATACGAAAAGTGGTACCATTGCCTTGTCGTTGTCTGACTCTCCATCCTTTATATGGAGAATGTGTTGCGAGCCAAGTTTTCTTGCCAATGTGACAATTGCGCCAATCGTTTTGATTGGGTAAATATCAGTGCTCTGTGCAAGCTGGATGATAGTCGAGTCTGGGACGAAACGATATTCTGAAAAAACAACGTAAATTTTTTCCACAATGCTTGTTTCATTCAGCGAAATAATTTGATCGCAATCACCATGGTCATATACTATTTTGGGCAATATATTAAAAATTGTAATGGATATCCCATTACCCGGTAATATATTTTATGCATGTTTCTGGACAAGCTGTGTAGGAACAATCAGTATCACTTTCATCATGGCATCCTTGTCTGTCATGTCAACATGCATAATGGATCTACTTTTGTTTTCCTTGTCCAAGTAGGTGCTATAGACGACCATTATGTCCTCGACGAACACTTGTCCAGTTCAGAGGTTGTTCAAGCCCTCTATTGATGGTACTTTGGATGTTACAACTCTAGACCTGGTGACAATGTTTGAATAGGAAAACTAAAGTGAATGGTAGTGTGCATGTTTATTTATTTATTTATTTTTATTTTTTTCTGTATTCTTCTCTCACTGGCATAAATCAACAAGTACACGCATAGCTTCGATGAACTATGGAGCCATAGTTTTGCAACCACACATATTATTCTGCAGAACATGTAGCACGTTTAGCATCTCGCTTGTACTTTTTGATACTTCTTATGAGCTGCAAACCATGTATTGCCGTCGACATCAACATATCCATCATGCCATAGATGAATATATACCCAAGGATATTTGTTTAGTAAACATAGTAAGAGCAGAGCATATGCCTCTTTACCTTTGGCCTTGTCGGTTTGCTGATGTCTGGGATGACTGAATGCTTACGCCCATGTCACTAGTCCAAATTTTTCTGATGCAAGCATGTGCAGATGAACATCAGGACTAAACAAGAATATGCATTTTATATTGTCCATCACAAGGACTAAATAACCGTAAAATTGTATGCATCTTCTTTTTTTAACTGGACAAATGTTTGACAGTAAACAGGGTGTGAGGGTAGGGCACCATGGCCAATCTATATATTGCAGACCCCCGGAAGGCAGGAGAGAAATATTCAACCTGTCAGCCCGACACCCGCAATCAAGAAAGTAGGTAACTATGGAACAAGGTAGAAGTGCGACCACAGATGTGAAACCGTTAGTCTGCCAACCAACGCACTAAGGCATTTTCGGAAAGCACACTAAGCAGGTGAATTAGAAAACAAAAGGGATAATATAAAATGGAAAAAGTAGAAATAGGGAGGGCTGAAAGGCCCATTTCTACCAAGCCATCATTTTCAAGTCTAATATTATATTCCCCCACCCGGTTTGTATATTTAATTTACCACCACACTTGGTATACCTTTTAGAAGATTGTACCACAGAACCCTATGTTGTTGCACATAACAATTCATCTCCCTGTCAAGGACATAAAGGCAAGTTAGTATGAAGACAGACATCTAAAAGAAAGAGAAACAGGTCTATTTACCCACCAAAGAGCCCATTACCATCTCCAGCTATTATGTTTGTTTAAATGTACCAATGCAGCGAAAAGACAACGGACATGAAGCAGTTTAGTATGTAGGAAGGCATGTAATGAAGATAAGTTACCATGTATGAAGGCACACACCATGTACATATAATAAACTAGGTGAACACATATACATACCATAAATGAAATACAAAACAATGCAATATGAAATAACAATACAAGCATGCACATTTCTATATCCTCTTCAACCGATGCAATCAAGACTCCCTTGTTTTCTCCAGCTATTCTGTTTGTTTGAATTTGGGAATGCACAAAACACAATGAACATGAATGGAAGTTGGTATGCATCGGAGGACAAGCAATATGTATAGACAATAAAATAGACTCAACGAACAATCTAGAAGATAAGAAGAATCATGAACCTTTTCACTTCTCCATCCATGGCTGTAAACATGTAATTTGTTTTTCCCTGCCCAAAAGATATTACAAGCCACTAAATATCACGCAATTGCATGGTCGTAGCTAAACGATTTCTGGTTTTCCATGGAAAATTATTCATATATGCTTCCACCGATGGAAATACATGTTCTTTATCCTCTACACAGACTGTTGTGCCCACAATACAAGTTTTTGGTTTTCCATGGAAAACTACCCAGACATGCTTCCAGACATCCAAATATAATCTTGCAGAATCTTTGTTGTACATATCATACCTCAAGCACAACACAAATTGTATCGTGTGCACAATAGTCTGTGTAGAGGAGAAAGAACATGTAATGTCAGATCAACAAATCTGAACATACATGGTCTATAAATGTAGCCTGCATATGCTTTATTCTAACAAAAAATAGCGTATATTGCAATTTCACATGTAATCCTCAAACAATTTTGCATGCAATTATTTTCTTTCATGCTAGCACTGAAGCACCAACAAAATCTCACAGAATAACAGATATTGACCTCGACAGAGAGGGAAAATAACACAACTGCATGTCGACTCCTGGGTGCATGGGCTGAACACCGTAAATCACCCCAAAAAACAACAATAATCCAAAAAAAAAGAAAAAATAAAATCTCCAACCACCGCCGCTAGACCCCAACCCTACAAGGCCGAATCAAATAGAAGAAAACAACAAGCACCAGACAACGATAAAGAACGAACAGGTCGAACTGCACCCCCAGGGCCCCAAAGCGTAAAGCTGAGCCAAACAAACAGAACCAACAACCCACGAACCAACTAACCAACAAGAACCACCGACCCAGTAAACAACATATGTATCTCCAACGATTACGAAACTGTAGCCCAAGCACAGAAGGAACCGAAAACATATGAGGACCATGCCACTACAAATAAACAAACATTCTTACTTGCATACTGCAAACACTGAACAACAAATAAGGAATAGAAAATGAAACTATGGCATCAAAACTTACTCTGAAACGCTGAAATGCAGAAGCGTAGGTCAACTCACAAACAAAGCAACAATAAGAAGCAACCGAGAAACCAACAAATAAGAAGCACTCACCGAACCAGTAAACAATGTATATAGCTTCAACGATAACGAAATTGCATTGCAAAGGTAAAAGAAGGATGAAAAATACAATGGTTGTTGAACTGGCGGTGGACAAACAAGACTATGCAAATTCATTGTTACTGTATGGAAAATTTCGAGTAAAAATGTACTCCAAGAAGTGTATTTACATAAACATTTAAGGTTGTCAAACTGTCTAAGGACCTCGCGGTATGCAAACATTTAAGTTGTCAGGCCTGTTGGAGGATGTTGCCTCATGTAAACCTTTTAGCTGTCAGGCCTATTGAGGCATCTCGAAAAAGTGTCAATACATTTCAACAAAAATACATCCGCCAAGGACGTTATAAATTTTGGAATTCACAATCACTATAAAGCTTGGATATCAAAACGTTTCAATATGCTTAGTACATATCAAAACTTAGGAATATATTCAGCTAGCAGAAAATGATAATACAAACATTCGAACTAATGCTAGCATTAATCCACCTTCAAGCAATATACAGGAAAAATATATGATTCAAAAAGATTGTATACGAGAAAAAGTTTGGATATGTTGCCATATAAAACATTGGGAATAGAGAAGTCGGCAATAAAGCCTCCAATCTATTATCCAATCAGATTAGTACATATATGGTACTTTTTATTATAAAAATATATATGCTTTTAATTCCCTAGCTCCAACAATAGGTATTATGCAAATATTTCTAGTCAAAGGACAAACTAATATGTAGTCAATGACTTATCGATCGCTATAGTCCTTCTATGCCTGCGACAAGGACTAATAAGATCCACTAGGTAGTGAGAGTGTGTAATTAATAAATGTAAGGTGGCCTCATTAAAGAAGGTACACTATGTATTTATTGTAGCCTCATTAATGAAGGTTGTGTTTTAGGTGGTCAAGGTTTTGGATGGTTAAAAGCTATTTATAGCAATAGAAGCTATCTAATCGAGTGTCAATTGATTAATGTTATTTTGGAGCTCTGCTTAATTGGAGGTTGTCCCCTCGAAGGTGCAAATAAACATTGCATCGTATTCATAACATCAATAAAGCTATCAAGGTTCACCACAAGTAGTATCAAAGCACTTTCCTATGCCAATGCGCACCCAATTTGAAGTTATTTTTTTTTAGGCCATAAATATGCTCTGAAATATTTAAACACAATGATATGTCATTCAATGGGTAAAACTATAGTTGGGAAGCATATGCACAAGAAATACAAGTGAGTCACCTAGTTGGATACCCGTGTACACCTCTATTGGTACCTGGCTAGTACTACTGCATTATATATAATATGTATATTGATTCAATCTTTGCATACCCTCAAAGATATTACAATCCCCCCTAGGCACACCTAACAGATTACACAAACTCACCCTTTGTCTTGATGCCATAGTACACCAAGAACAACAATTAGGGTGATCAATCTTACATACTAGGGAATTGGGTAGTACAACTAAGGGTATGATCTATCCTCCTTAATTAGCATAATGAAATATTATGCCAAGTACCATTGTTGGAAAGCCTCTGTTGTATTAGAGAGATATATTACCTAACGTTCATATTATCTTAGGACCTTGCAAACCCTAGCCTCTGTAGAACAGATAATGAATAAAAGAATATTCTAGAATATCAAGAATTTGATAATTCCATCATAGTAATATTACTCAAACAAGAGTAATACTCCCATTCGAGTATAAAAAAAAGGTATGGGGCCAACCAATGCCACTATGGGATACCTATCTCAAAATATTCATTATGCAACAATTATTGCATTGGTATAGCTTTCAAGTAACCTTTTTTTGTGGACTTGACAGTACCATTATTTGTGACCTATCACAAAAGACTCCTCTTACAACACTTATTGCGTTGACATAGCTCTTAAGTAACCCTTTTGGTGGTCCCTATGGTCCCATGACCCACACTAGAAGAATGGTAACCATGTAAGACATAATGAATGAAATAATGCTAGCAATCAAGTCCCTCACACAGACAATGGATCCAACCAAGGAACAACTTCAAAACCACATGACTATTGTTAAAAGGAAAATCTCACTTTCTTTTGGTAAACTTGGCAAGCTAGAGGGTAAGCATATGATGGTGATTGTTTCACTAGTGAAGGCTCTAGCAAGGGTAAGCATGTTGATGGTGAATATTTCATGGTTGAAGGTTATTCTAACTATAACCCCTTTCCCAATTGTTCCCCCCATCTATTGCATTGATTTCCTAAGGTATATCTGAATAAGTTTGAAGGGTCTAATTTGATGGGTTGGGTTGACAAAATGGAACACTACTTTTTCCTCCATGGTGTAACATCCCTAACCATCCATGTCGGGGCATGCTACTCTAGAGAACTCTTACATTCTCTCTACGGAACAGACTGTAACATACCCAACATCTGACTGAGCTATGCCACATAAATTTTTCAAACTGTATGCAATTAAAATATATACACACAGAACTCTTGTGGAAGCATTATATATAAAACGAAAAACATACAAATACATATGTAAATGCACTGATTCACACTAAAATAAAAGTAAACATATACATTCATATACAGGAAATACCCATAAAAATAAACACAGTTATAACTGCACATATGATAACCCATAAAAATAAGCACGTAAATAACAATGCGGCATGTAAATTTATCACACAATTGGCACTTATCTTGGTAACAATGTCACCAACTGCATGCAGACCTTCCACGAACCTCCCAACCTTAGACCACACTGTTCATCACTCTCAACAGTGAGTCACCCCCGAGATGGGACTAAACTCCACCCGGGTAAAGGGATTCCTAACCAAGCTAAAGGTTCATAGACAACAGGAAAGACTCTAGCTCAGGTGCCAACTCAAACTAACTACCTACAGTCCCTCATTCCCTACATGCCTATCCCACCCAGGAAGTGCGCCCCTTCTCTGCTCAACGGTCCTTCGGCTGCCCCACTTCCTTTCCGGGCTTCAACAACAGGCTGGACAAGAAGTCTTAGAGCACTATAGTTGCAGTTTAGCACCTTCAGGAAATCAATCCCCAACAATTCTCTAACCCAGAGAATTGCTCACGGGCCTGACAACCCGCCTCTTCAATATCTCACAGGCCTGACAACCCGCTTCTTCAGTCCATCTCCCAAGCTAACCAGATGCATTGACACAAAATGGCTATGGATACGATTTCAGGTACAGTCATGAAGATACAGAGGCTAGCTCAATGGATGTGTGAATACTCATGGATGATTGAATGGATGAC
The DNA here is from genome assembly GCA_009831015.1 of Picea engelmannii. Taxonomy (NCBI): domain Eukaryota; kingdom Viridiplantae; phylum Streptophyta; class Pinopsida; order Pinales; family Pinaceae; genus Picea; species Picea engelmannii. The sequence continues at coordinate 424,982 of ML798944.1, read as the reverse complement.
TGACTGATGGAAAAGATGGGAAAATAAACTAAGTCCCAACAATATGTATGCATGTCCCTAACTTGACACTTGTCATGTTGGGAGCTACTTTGGCCCCACTTGTCCCCAACCTTAGAACTTAGGATAAAATAGTTATCCATACTTTATGATTTAAGAAATATTAATATAATATTCCTTTTTGGCTTAATCTCCCTAACTTAGCCCTTATCCTTAAATTTTAGGCCCCTCCCTTTATCTAACCAGTGGAGTTTAGTCCCCCATCTCTTTTATCATGGTCGGTATGCACGCAGCGATGTATCGTATATTAATTATGAGACATATACAAAAATAGGGGCACTGGCCTTTAAAATCTAGGCTCTCCGGCCTAATCAAAACATAAGCATCCTAGCTTATAATAAATGGCTCACCAGCCTATAAAACACAACATATACACAAAAGGCTCCTTGGCCTCAAAATCGCGCGCACTTAAGTTTTTGTGCGCAGTATCCAAGAATGTGTACACTTCATCATTTTACTGCGCAGTACAAGTGCGCACTATGCAATGAAATGTGCATACAAAAATGATATCAAAACATCTCGCCAGCTTAAGTACATTTTCATTTACATTATAATTGGGTTCGGCCTAGGGATATTACACATGGTGTAGAGGATGCAAATTGAAACTTGTAATAGGGGTTCTTTTGGATCAAGAAAGTTGGTAGTGGTGGCAATTGGTAAGCCAAAGAATTACAACAATTTATGAGTTGTTGAATCCCCTAACTTAGACTTAAATTATTGACCAAGGGAGTGTAAGATTGTGAAGTGTTGTGCATTTTCTATGCAACCTTCAAGACTTTAAATGCTACTGAGTTGACTCTGCATTGCTACTCTTAGTGAATGGAAACTAAATGTTATTGTATGTATCTATTCTACATGATAGTTATCTTTGATTAAGATTAAGTGTTCCACAACAAAAGTTGTCCAAGCATGTAATACCCTTGGCTCTTCTGGCTGATGACCTAGAACCTTGCCACTTTTCATAATTGAATCTACATTGCTTCAAAAGTAAAAAACCATTGTTACATAAATAAATACTTCAAAAAGAAATTTACTGCTAACAACGATTGAATGTTATGGAAATTAAATCATAACTATGTGTGATGGGAATCAAACTATTATATAGTCTGTTGAACATCATAATAGCCCTCTTTACGAACCATGAGGTCATCATATTATAGTGAAGGAGTTAGCAATAATATATAAACATTCTAAATAATGAACTAAAACATGAATGGTTCCTCTACCACTCAAGAACAAGAGATGTTGGTTTGAGGAAATACAAATTGCACAATAACTTATAAGAAAAAAATAAATGAAACATACATAAGAAGGTGTGTTCACCAATAATCTCTTCAAGTGGGCCTTGGATAGAAGAGGGCTAATGAAATCCTATAAGGATTTATCTCAACTCAAAAGAATGGTACTTTAACCATTAATAAACACTTCATATTACAATTTCTAGTCTACAACTTCTATATATCTAACCCTAATTGTATGTAACTTAGAACCTACCCTACTTAAGTTGCAAATGCGTACATTTATAGTGAGAGTCCTTGAATCCATTGAAACTGATAGGGATCTCCAAGGCTCAACACAACAACTCTTACCCATCATAATCACCATTTCCCTCATATTGGAGATCTAACATTTTAGTAGGTTGATGAGGAACAGATTCAAGGGCACACTATCCTTCTTCATCATCTATGTGGATGGTCTATTGTAGAGGGTTTGTAGGGCCAATTATTTCCTTGATCAAAACCTTGGTGAGTTACTGTGAGTTGAAGGTTCATACTCCCTTTTGCATAGGTTGGAGAATCGCTAAGAGTGTGAATTCACATGCACAATGTCTTCATGCTTAGGTTGTAGTAGTGGGTTGAATATACATCCCTAGTCTTCTCATGAACAAATGCCACTTATAGTATTGTCTTTCACTTGAATTGATAAGTGTATAAGCATTGTGGAATAAAATGGATTCTATAGCACACCAACTACCTTTAATCATGGACAAATGTTGGTTAAAAGACATTCAACACTAATGAAACAAAATTTAGGCAATCATTCTACAACAATAAAACTTCATAACCATTGAAAACATTATGTATAATCCATTAATAAATCTATCACTAAAAAACCATTCATCAATATACAAGCAAACTCAAACATTTTCAACACAAAAACTCATAAAATATTGTCGAAGTAACCATTACAAGTAATTAATCAATAAATTGTTTGACGGCTACAAAACTGGTCAATGCAATAGATATTAGTCCAAAATTCAACAATGTCCAACGACTTTGGGGAGATAAATAGCCATAAAAGATGAGAAAAATAAACCAATTTCAGGGCTTGTCATACTCCCCAACTTAGAGATTTTCATGTTCTTTCCTCAACAAAAGAAAATGAAAGAAAAGGTTGGGGATACTAGTGATCTTCTCATGTTGTTGATTGCTACCTTCCTCGACCATTGTAGAGGTTTCTTATGGCTCTTTAGTTGTGGCTATGGATTGCAGGTTTTCCCTTTTTTTCATCTATGTTCCTTTCCCATTTCCTTTTAATTGATCTTTGTGTCTTCATCTACTTGTGTCTCTTCTTGTTCCTTTGATTTTGATGTTGCCTCAACTTTCATCTCTTCCTCTACTTTCAATTCTAAGTCTGAGAAGAGTTTTTGAGTGTTACTTACCTCAACTGAGAGGGGTTCTGACTGCCCTTACCATGCTATAGTGATCTTAGCATGCCTCTACACTATCAAGAATTACTCTCTAAGGTTCTAAGAAACATAACAACTAGTTGCCTCTTTTGGGTAATAACCTAAAAATTTGACAAGTTCCTTCCACCTTGTCCTCTTAACAACAAAATTAGGTTCTCTATATTGTTGAGAATAGGGGATAGGGTGTAATAAAATTAGAAACCTAAACTTTAACCCTATCCAATTGAATGTAATTCTTTGGATTCCTTCAACATATAATCCAATTTTGTAAAGATTTCTTTTGAAACCTAGAAATGAGTGGAGTTCCCTCTTCTATAGTTTCTCAAGGAGTTATTTCCATCTTAATTATGTACCCCTCTATGACTCATTCTTAGAAGTACTAACCAATTTCCTGCAAAGTACAACTGCCTCCAAATGTCTCCTCTCTAACACTGGGAATGCAACTAGATCTTCAATCACCATTATATGGTTTCTCTAAAAATCATTAATTGGACACATTCTCCTCTCACCCTCAACTCAATTATCATCTTGTCGACCTTATAATTTTCTATAGTTTCAAACCTATTTTGTTCATTATGTATCCAAGATATGAATGCCCTGAGTTGAGCCTCCCTAACATAATGGTTTGGAGACCACCTCAATGTTTGAGGTAGCACATAATTGTGTAGATAAAGCTCACATAGAATTTTTTTCCTTTTTGGAAGGCTATCAAAATAAATTTCATAGAAGTCCCAAGGGTTTTGAGTTTCCCTTTTGTTGGGAAACACAACATTCAATTTGGAATTTGTGCCATTTTTCTCTTACATATAAAGCATAAACTCTTACAATTGGCTTACATGATAGCATCTCATTATCATATTCAACAATTTGTTCAGTTAAAGCTATTAATTTTATCACCCCTTTAGCCTTCTTTACAATCTCTCTAATCATTTGGCCACCTCATCCTTTAGCTTGGTATTCTCATTCATGAATGACTCTAAAGTATGAGCATATTCAAAAGTGGAAAAAGAAAAAATTTCATCTAAGTGCTTGATAACCTATTGGTTCTCCCAAACATAGATGACTCCTTTTACTTGTGATTTAACATCATATCTCTACTTAGCTTCTTGACCTTTAACAATCTACACTTGTCTCTTTAAATATTCAACTTCAATAGTTGTGGTAGTATTTGGAATTTTCTTCTTCAACCTGCTTGAACCTAACCTCCTCATTCTCAGTGATGGAACCCTCTCAACATGGGTTTCTTCACTTTATTTTTCATGGACAATTGGGGATCTAAACCTTGATAGGGAAATGGGCTCTTCCAGCTAGGGAGGAATCTTCAAACTCAATGGATTTTGTAGCCTATGTAGAAGGACCATGTAGTTTAGTAACCCTAGATTCAACCTTTGTTTTTGGTTCTCTATCTAGCTAGGAAATCATTTATTTGCTTCTTCATCATTTGTTTCTTTTGGGTTCTATTGATTTTATAGCTACATATCCTGGCTCTATAGTGGAAATCAATCATTCTATAAGAGCATTTGCAACTTCTTCAATTATTCTTTCTAGCTGCTACACTTGAACTTTTTCAATTTCTCAAACCTAGATGCTGGTAAACTAGTCCCAACTTAGAATATATGATTTATTTATTTATAAGGAATCCACAATCTAAAGCTTAATCAAGACGTGGTGTGCCAAGGTACCTTTCCTTCTAGTTTGCACTTTTGAAACTAGTTTTTGTATTTACTAAAATAGGAAGAATGGAACACCAATGAACCTCTTGTGTCTTAGGTGCTTCAAGAACTTAAAGTGGTAGGTAAGTACAGCATTTTTCCTACATTCACATGTGATGTAATGGATGACATGTAGGGAAATTTCATCCTAGGCTCTTATAAATGTCTCCCTTTTAACTCCCTTGCATGTGTCTATCATTGTTTCACTAGCACACAATCCAAAATCTCACTTGAGATCAACCACAGGGATCAAAAGGTTGGTGAATTTATCGCTTCCATAATTACCCATGAGTGTTGTAGTAATTTCCATGTTGAATTAGTGGCTTAGTAACATCCAACCATTATCACCCCACTATTCTTCATATCTCAATCAATTTGGTAGCCATCATGCTTTTCTTTTGATATCGTTCATTAATGAAATTGGTGGCATGTGAATACAACCCCATTTGTTGATAAGGGGAAAAAAAATATTCAAAGTGTGAAATTTCATCAAACCCCCCCCCCCCACCCCTGCCGCCCAAAAGATTAAAGGATTATGTGTCCCCTGTCAACAAAATAAGGTGAGGAGGAAATGGTGGGTTGGGTGGGAGAGAGTTAGCATTGTAGTCATTATAGAATTTGAAGAATACTCAACAACATTTAGAGAGGATGTAGATAAATATACTTAAGTTGCATATATTTGTTGAAGGTAGTGACCTCTATATTGGTTCATCAATGAATCTTTTGTAGTGGTGAGCATATTGGAGTAATATTTGGCAACAATATTGAAATTCAAATGAATATAAGATGTTGTTGAAACTTGAATATAACTTTTTATGTTTTTTTTTTTCTTTTCTTTTCTATTTCTCTACAATGGATAACTTGCTAGTATACTAGTTTTCTAATTATCCATTGTCCTATAGTGCCCCCTAGAGTTTTCACCATAGGTAATTATTTATGCAGAATAACTCTTGCTAGCCGACTAGTTTTCAAAGGTTCATCTATCTTATGATACCAAAAATATGGTTTTCATCATAAGATTTATTATTATTATTGTTATTATTAGCAAGATATCAATGAAGAAAAAAATGTTTTGAATTGAGGGTAGGGGTGCCCTCAATCACATCCAAGTGTATTTCTTGATTGTGTACAACATAAATGAATTCTTCCTTGGTCAAAGGCCTCTTGTAGATTTCAGTCTGCATCCATTGATGATGATGGGAACTTTGTCTTCCTCAATGGTATGGATTTGAACAGAACCATAGTTGAAGATTGTTTCAATTTCATAGGGGCCAAGCTTTCTTGTTTTAAGTTTCCTTTGAAATCTTTAAATTTGGAGTCATAGATTAAGGTCTACTCACCAACTTGGAATTATTTTCTTTTGATGAAGTGATCATTCCAATGAATTCATTGGCATTGAATTGCTTATGTGTGGAAGAGTGCTTGTTATCGAAACACATATAGGGCATTCAACTAGTTGACTTAGCCTTTTTATGTTGTAGAAATTTCAAGCCCCAACTCTAATGCTACCCAAAGAGTTTTGATTTCAGATTCTATTAGCAACACCATTGTTTTACCATATAATAAATCATATGGTGTAAGGCATGTAGTTGTTTTCCAAGTTGTGCTATAATTCCAAAATGATTATATGAGTCTATTGGCCCAGTATCTTCTATCTTGTTAAGAATATTTTCAATTCTTCTATTAGTGACCTCCACTTGTGCATTAACCTATGGATGGTATGATGTATTTTTTCTATAATGAAACTCATGCGTGAGAAATACTTTGAACTAGTTATGAAGTGAAATGGTTACCCTAATATGTTTCTAACTCTTGTGGAACACTAAATATGGTGAATGTGTTTCCATATAAAAACTTAATTACCTCATATTCCTTTTCATTTGTCGACACTTTGAACTCAACCCACTTGGTGAGATAACATGTGCAGACCAAAATACATTGTTATTGATTCAAGAGAGGTTCAATTAATCTTACAAAATCTAGGTCCCATTTGTGAAATGGTTCTAGAGAGACTTATGGGTGTAAAGGCATTTCATTAGTTGGAGTAGGCATTCCCCACTAGCATTCATCACATTTATTGATTAAATCTTTAAAATCTTTGTAAATTGTAGGTCAGTAGTATCTAATGTGAAAAACATTTAGCGCTATTATTTTTGCTAAAAAATGGCCCCCATTGGGCTCATCATGAATTTCATGAATCACATCATAAATTTCATATTCTCTTAAAAAACACTTGAGTACATGATCTAGTCCCATTTTAAATAAATACCCTTGAATCCAACTATAGGGAGCACTTTTTTTTATGACTCCACAATATTTCTATGAGAGAAGTGTTGAGGAAAATTTCTAACAACAAGATTTTTTGCAATGTCAACAAACCATGGGGTTTGTAAGGACACAACAAATAAGTGTTCATTAGGGAATGTATCTTCTACAAGGCATTCTTCATGGCTATTCTCCAACTGAGATAGGAAATCTGTAACCACAGTTTCCCATCCAGACTTATCAAATATAGCGAGATCAAATTCTTACAACAAAAGTAACCATGTAACAACTCGACCACTAACAAAAAGTTTATTCATTACATACCTAATAGTGATGTGATCTATATGAAATAAAATAGAATATCCAATGATGCAGTGTTGAAATTTATTAATCGCATATATGTCTCTATAAATTCATTTTCAATAATGATGTAATTTAATTCACGTCTAAAGAGATTAATGCTTATGTAATAAATGGCATCATTTTTAGCAATGTCATGATGTCCCAAGACACACCTAAGGATTTTTTTGAAGCAATTGTGTGAATATGAAAGGGAATATTCCAATTAGGGTCTTTTCACATGTGGACTACAATTATTTTTTTATTTTAAGGTTTCAAAGGCATTTTGGCATTCCATAGTCCATATAAATTCAACATCCTTTCTAAGAATGACAAACAATGGTGTTGTTATTTCACTGAAATCAATGATAATCTCCTATAATAATCAACATGTCCAAGAAAGGTGCAAACATTATGTTTCTTCTAAGGGGTAGGTAAACACTATATTCCATAAATTTTGGTGTTGTCAACTTTAATCCCTAACGTTTATATGTGGTGCCCTAAGACTATACCCTAAACCATTAGCATAAAACATTTTTAAGAGCCAAGGGAAAAATCCATATCTTGACAATGTTGCAAAACACTTCATATTAGTTAATGCTTCTTCTTAAGAATTACCATATACTATATAGTCATCCAGGTAGACTTCCACATAGTCATGGACTAGGTCTGAAAAGATGTTGAGGATATCCTTAGAATATAGCAAGGGCATTACACAAACCAAAATATAGAAGTCTATAGGAAAATGTATCCTAATGATAGGTAAATATTATCTTATCCTAATTTTCAAGAGCAATTTGTATTTGGTTATAGCCACTAAATTCATCTAGGATGGAAAAGTACTTTTTCCTAGAAAAAGTGTCAAGTACTTGGTCAATAAGATACAAGGGAAGGTGATCCTTTTGGGTGGCCTTGTTGAGCTCTCAACAGTCTACACACACTCACCATCCCCCCCTCCCTTTTTGGAACAATGATTAGTGGGGAAAACCACTCACTATAAAAAAAAAAAATGGATAGATGAAACCAACATCTAATAGTTTTTTTTTTCTTTGTTTTTACAACATCTCTAAGGGAAAGATTCATTAGACATTGAGGATCAATTTCCTTCATATCTTGTTATTCCCAAGAAAAAATAGTGATATGATTTCATAGTATATTCACTAGATCTTACTGTTGAAGAGAACTTGGTTGGTTGTTTATGTAAGGTTTTCACAGAGGAGGTTCCAATTCTAGGCCAACACTGTGAAGAATCCCCTTTCCTACCTTGAATTACATTTCATCTCCTCGAGCATTAAATCTAGTTGGCTATATCGATCATAGGAAGGTAATTGTCTTATTAGATGGTGACAACACCCAAGCTTCCATTCATTGCCACATCGTAGAAGAAAAACACTCCTATATCCATGTTGTTAACAACTTTCAAATTATGATTGCAAATGGGGGATCTGTGAAATGTGGTGGCAAGTGCGCATGAAAAAATCCAAATGGGTGTTTATTTCTTGAAAACTCACATGTTTTCCATTGAAATGGGAAGACTATGATATCATTTTGGATGTTGAATGGTTGAGAACATTAAACCCCGTCACCATGGATTTCCTAGAATTATACATTAGTTTCAAGAAGGACGGGTGTTTCTTAACTCTCAAAGGTCTCAACGTAGGCTCTTGAAGAAGGGTCATTTAGGAATTATTGCACAATTCCATTTTATTCAAGTTCCCGACGACACTTCTCTGTCATTTCATCCTAACTTGTAGTTAGTTTTGGAAAAATACCAATAGGTAAATAAACTTCCCCAAGGACTACCACCCTCATGTGGTTAGTATGATCATAGTATCTCATTGATTCTAGGTAGTCAATTTCCCAATGCACACCTATATCGTCATCCTTTTGCATAGAAAAATGAGATCGAAAAGATCATTCAATAACTATTCACAACATGTGTGATTCATCCTAGCACCAACCCTTACTCCTCTCCAATTTTCATGGTTCTAAAAAGATAAGATGCTTGGCACATGTGTGTTGACTTTTGAACTCTTAGAAAACTGACAATTAAAGAAAAAATTTCATTTATATCATTAACGACCTCTTGGATGAACTACATAGGGCACAATTATTCACTAAACTTGATCTCCATTTAGGTTATAACCAAATCAAAATGAATGAAATATATATTCCTAAAACTTCTTTTCATGCACATGAAAGCGATTATGAGTTCTTGGTTATGTTTTTTGGTCTTTGCAATGCACCTTCCACTTTTCAGAGCCTTGTGAACAAAATATTTCAACCCCCCCTACATTTTTTTGTCTTATTTGATGATATATTGATCTACAAAAAAACTTGGTAGACACATGTGGCACATGTGGATCAGGTCTTACAAATCCTCTATGAACACCGATTGTTCATCAAATGTTCTAAATGTGCTTTCGGTACCTCATATGTGGAATATTTAGGGCACATTGTCAATGGGGATGGAGTGTGTGTTATCCTATGAAAATTGAGGCAATGAAATATTGGCCTTAACAAAAGACTCTCAAATTTTTCATGGTTTCCTTGGCCTCACAAGTTACTACAAGAATTTTGTACATAACTATGGTAAAATTGCAACTTCCCTCACCACCTTGCTCAAGAAAAACGCCTTCAACTATAATGATGTTGTAGAATAGGATTTTAAAGATTTAAAGAAACTATGTATATTATTCTTGTCCTAGCCATTCTTGACATCAATAAGACTTTCATCTTCAAATTTGACACTTCTGGTAAAGGTATCGGTGTAGCGTTAATGCAAGAGGGATGCCCCTTGGCCTTCACCTGTAAACAATTTTGTGCCAAAACATTGGGAAAACCAACCTATGACAAGGAAACAATGGTTATTCTTTATCTAAATGAAACATGGTGTCCTTACTTGATTGGGAAACATCTCTAAATTAAGGTAGACCAATGCAATTTGAAATACTTCTTGGAATAGAGGTTGTCCTCCCTAGAGTAGAAAAAATGGGTCACCCAAATATAAGGCTATGATTACGAGATTAAATACAATAAGGGTAATGGGAATGTGGTGGCTCACGCTCCCTCTAAGAAGTATGAGGAGGAAGGTTACCTATTTGGTTTGTCTTTACCGGTGCCCAATTGGATAGTGGAAGTACATCAAAAATGGTTGGAAGATGCCAATATATCTCAACTTCTCCACTAGCTCTAGGATGACCCCCATGCACATCCAAGCTACACTTGGAAGAATGATGCCTTATGTTATACAGGGCATATCTTTTTGGTCCAAAATTCATCTTTTAAATCAAGAGTGTTCACTAATTACATTCCTCTCTTACAACAGGTCGCTCAATATTTCACAAAACAAAACAAAACATATGAAGGTTTGAAGAGGCGAAGAAAAAGATGCATAGGAGAGCGTGAGATGTTGTTGAAGACAAAGATGTTGATTGAAGAGGGAGTAGCATATGGGATGGTGAGTTTATACAAGCATAGAACATGGGGCATCTAGTAATATTGAACAAACTAAATAAAGGTGGGCCAAACAACCTGCATTGCCCAATACATTTAGGTTGATGTGATGCATTGTTTAAGTGCAAGTAGATTGCCACAAATCCCTAACATGTATTTCTTTCCAATGCGTTTTTGGGTCTACCATTCATGAGGCGTCTAGGCCACATAAGTGAACTGAAATACCTAGATGAACACTCATCTTTGAATCACAATGCTCTCATGTTACTTGGATGCACCTCTGATGGTGTGAAGAACATGCACCAAAGATGTATAAATCCATTGTACTTATTACACCACACCATCGATGATGTTGTGTATGCTACTAAATTGTTATAGAAGGTGTGGGCCACTTGATGTATGCTATAAGTATAGATACACCTATGCAAGCATATGCATGTTGCACATGGGAAATTTACACAATGTAGAGCACTAACATTGAAATGACATATTTAATGAATTATATCATTATTATTTTATGACCACTTTGATCTTATAATTATATATTTTATTGATGATATTTTTATATGAATTGAGCACAGTAACCATAGGAAAATTATTTGATGCTATGGATATGGGAGCAACACTATAGCTATGATATCGAAGTCAAACATAGGTCAGTGGTACCCGATAATATCAAGTATTGGCGGGTGTCTGAAGATGACAAATGAGTGGAGAGATTCCTCCAAATGAGCAACGAGTTCACTAATGTAAACATCGATGATGAGTGTTATTACGAAGAAGATGAAAACATAGTTGTGCGTGGTGACGATGACACCTTTCAGAACCAGATAGCTGGAAGGAACATAGTGCATCTAAAAAATAATATCATCCCCAAGGGATTGGTTCCATTGGAAAAGTTGTTTGATGAAAACAATGTAGCCAGAAATCCCAGGATCACTGTGAATGATGAGGATGTCGAGGATTGCAAAATCAGGACCCAAGAGAATCCAAGGATAATCAAATTGTCAAAGACACTCAGTCCAAAGATCAAGCAGAGATACATCAAACTCATGGAATACTTTCCTGACATTTTTTCCTGGAGATATGAGGAATTGAAAGTCTATGACACTAGAGTGATTCAACACATCATTCCCCTCAAAGAAGATAAAAAACCTTTCAAGAAAAATCTAAGACAGATCAATCCCCTACTCTTGTCGCTAATTGAAAAAGAGGTAAAGAAACTATTTGAAGCCAAAATTGTTGTTTCTTTAATATTTTCAAAATGGGTTGCCAACCTTGTGCCTGTAAGGAAGAAGAATGGCAGAATAAGGTTATGCGTGGATTTTCGTAACTTTAACAGAGTATCCCTCAAGGAAAACTACCCGCTTCCTAAGATGGACTACATCCTGCAGAAGGTAGTTGGATCACAGAAGATGTCCATGCTGGATGGTTTTTTGGGTTACAATCAGATCATGGTACACCCGGATGACCAAGAAAAGACAGCCTTCACGACACCATGGAGTACGTTCATGTATGCAAAGATGACTTTTGGTCTTAGGAACGCTGGAGATACTTTCCAGAGAGATATGAATATATTATTTGCTGAGGAAAAGGACAAATTTATCATGATCTACCTAGATGACATCACAGTGTTTTCCGACTCCGATGAACAACATCTTATGCATCTAAAGAATTTCTTCCAGAAATGCAGAAAGTTCAGCATATCTTTGAATCTGAAAAAATCACATTTCGAAATGCAAGAAGGGAAACTGTTGGGGCACATCATCTCAAAGGAAGGCATAAAGATAGACCCCAGTAGGGTGGAAGGAATTATGAAGATAAACACTCCTCGGAGCAAGAAAGAGGTACAGTCCTTCCTGGGAAAGGTGAATTTCTTGAGAAGATTCATTATGAATCTAGCTGAAATTATAAAACACATCACAAGCATGCTCAGAAAGGGTAATGAGATAAAATGGAGCCCCAAATCCAGAAAATTGTTTGAAGACATCAAGGTATAACTGACCAAAGCTCCCGTGTTGGCAAGCTTGGATTTCACAAAGGATTTTATCTTATTCTCCTTCGCCTCGTAGCACACCATAGTTGGCATACTATTATAGAAGGACAAGCAGAATTTTGAAAATCCTATAGCCTACTTCAACAAAACGTTGAGAGTCTCCCCACTAAGGTATGATATTATGGAAAAACAAGCATACACCTTGGTGAAATCCCTCAAGGATTTCATGACTTATATACTGCATTCCTACGTCATTGCTTACGTGCCCAACAATTCCGTCAAGGACATCCTAAATCATCCTGACCCTAAGGGGAGAAGAGGTAAATGGATTGCAATCATGATGGAATACAACCTCGAAATCAATCCCACAAATATGATTAAGGGTCAGGGGCTCACAAATTGATGGTGAGTCGAACTGTGATGTTTTGGGAATAAACTTCATTGTTGATATGTCAGAGAACCATCAAGAAGAAACAACCCCGCAGGTGTCTCAGAAATTCATCGATTCACCTTGGTACACTGACATCATTTATGTGTTGAGAAATTTGCAAGCCCATCTAGGGTTAAGAAAAACCAAGTCCAGGATTTTAAAGATGAAGATTGTCAAGTTTTTCATCTTAGATAACTCTTTGTATAAGAAAGATCCGGGAGGGATCTTGCTAAGTTGCTTACTGGAAGATGACACAGAACGAGCTATCAGGGAATTCCACAAAGGTGAATGTGGGGGGCATCACTACTAGAAAACCACCGCACATAAAATCTTGAGGGCGAGTTATTATTGGCCCAACATTTTTACATATGTATACAAGGAAGTTTCCAGTTTCCACAAGTGCCAGATATTCGATGGAAGGAGAAAGATGCAACCCCTCCCATTGAAACCTATCTCTGTTGAAGCATCATTCATGCAATGGGGCCTGAAATTTATAGGAGATATCCATCTTCCATCCTCGACGCAACATAGATGAATAATAACGGCTACAAATTAATTCACCAAATGGATCGAAGCAATCCCCACAAGGTAGTCTATCGACACGGTCATCATTCAGTTTCTAGAGACCAACATCTTGTATAGGTTCGGGTGCCCTATCAAGATCATCATTGATAACGCGAAAGCATTTAAGTCCAATAAAATGGATAAGTTTTGTAACAATTACAATATAACCCTGGTACATTCTACGACTTATTACCCACATGGTAATGGATTGGCAGAATCATCCAACAAAATCTTAACCAGGATTATTAAAAGGATCTTGCATGACAAAAAGAAGGCCTGACACAAGAATCTTATCTACGCACTATGGGCTAACATAATCACTACCAAAAATTCCATATCCATGTCACCACTCCAAATTGTATATGGCACGGATGTAGTTTTACCTACCTCGCTGGGATTGCCCGTCAAGAATTTGTTGCAAGAGAAAGAGGATGAGCCAAACAACGCTCAGAGGAGGATAAATCAGTTAATTGATGCACAGCATATGAGGGAGCATGTTTTCAACCGATCACAACTTCACCAAGATAGGATGAAGAAATTTTTTGACAAACACTCTAAGCAGGAGGATTTCAAGGTGAAAGATTTAGTGCTAAAGTGGGATGCGAGGAACGAAGACAAAGGGAAGAATGGAAAATCCGATCATCTTTGGATGGGACCATTCCGAATCGTTGCATACCACGGGAACAATGCATATCTTCTACAAGAGCTCAATGGAGAACTCACTGGTGGAGGGCCTGTAAATGGAAGGTTCCTCAAACACTATCTGGTTTAGTATGGTCTGTTTAGGTTTTCATGTCATTGTAAATATCTGTTTTTATGTTTTCAAAGAAGGCATTTCGAGTCAGTATGTCAGTAGGAAATTGAAGCCCGAAGTGAAGGCCCTAAGTTTATGTTGAGTCTGATCGTAACTATGTCAAGGTCTAGGGTGAGTCTTTTCCATTGTTTTAGACTTTGAAAATCAAATAAATCCCAATGGTTAGGCACATGGTCTGTTGTTCTTTTCCACCTCACTGGGAGGATAGCATCCCCGTTGGAGCCAGCTGTTAGCGTTGTCATTTTTTCAGTTAGAGTCAGTGTTAGATGAGTCATGGTCCGTGTGTCAAAGCATGTGAGGTCAGGTACCCAACAACGAATGGGTCGAATTCAGCAAGTGGTCGGTTTGGTCCTTGGAGTCAGGAAAGGAAATCAGAATCAAACATGTGTAAATGGTAAAGGTCTTTTCCCAAAAGGTCGGGTCCTGTTAGAAGTGGGGATTTTGCGTGCCAAAGGTCGAAGAAATTTGTTATAATAAGGGTCATGTCGGAAGATATAACGACCATCATCACCTCATTACGAAGTCAGAAAGGATAAGCAATCATGATGCTCATATCACGTATACTCTGCAGCTCTTATCAGTTGTACATTACACACTCTGAAGTGTACCCATCGCGCGAATGTGTTGCGCAAATATTCGGCCTGCTTCAAAACTTCTTGTCACCATGGATTCAATGTCCCCCGTCATGATTCCATCCCTCAATCATTCAGTTATAAATTCCAATCACTCTGTATGTATTCTATTTACCAACTAAGCTTATGCATCGTCTATAACTTTTTCTGTAAGCCCTGATTTTCTCGTTGCGGGAAATTCGATTGCCATCAGCTATGTTACAAATCGGGTCAATCAATATTGTCGCATTTTGTTTGTCTTAAATTAGGGTTTGGAGCCTATCGGAGTTAGTCACAAGTTAGTTTGTCAAACGAAAAGTCCTCTCACGGTCATCCCCTCATCCTTATAATTCTTGTCACGCCCAAATTCTCTTTCGCACTCCCCTACTGAAACAAGCATGTCATCGTCATTGTCACATCGTCGACCCATTCTTGCACCGAGAGTATTCATGGTGCCTGGGGGTCGCGCAGTGAATTCCCAAAGTCATTCTCAATTATCGCACAAAGTTCCCCTACTACCTCTCCAACCGGTCTGGGCTAAGAATATCATTATCCATTTGTCGCATGAAGGGGGTGTCATCTTCACTACCGCGTGTGCAGAACAAACACGCATTGTACCATGATGACATCCCAAAGCATAAGGAAGGGGGCGCGAAGTGGAAAAACTGCGAGGTTTGAGCCTTAAGACTTGGCATTGATAAATGAAGATCCGAATGTCAGAGAATATTTTGAACAGGTCGGATGCCTGTTCTATTGCATGAAAACCCAAGGATACAATGTGAAACTGGCAGAATAGTTCATGCTCAAATTTAATGAGTTCCGTGCGATTATTGCAGGAATCACATTCTGGGTGACGGAGGAAACTCTGTCAATTGCAATGGAGATCCCTCTGTGCGGTGAAATGTAGTCTATGGGCATTCCTTTGGACATACTATGCTACTAAGAATTCATCAAACCAAACTGCCTAAACAGGAAAATCAAAACGGGTGTTCCAAGTCGGTATTTACGGGAGCCTTTCTAGAAACTCTTGAAGGTGATTAGAAAGTATTTCACCTATGAAAGAAGGTTTGACAGAATACACCCGCATCACGTCAGATTGATGATGCATTTAACAGGAAAGAGGTCGTTAGACCTGCCTTTCTTCTTGCACAAAAGTCTAGGAGGAATGGAAGACAACGTCCAAGCCGAAGTAGACCAGCCAAGGAAGAACTTATCCCATATCTCACTAATCAAATTGTTGATATTTGAGGAATTAGGGAGACTGGGAAAGAGTTGGGATTTGTTTTTTCTTTCATCCGACATCCCTAGGGACCCCAAAGGAGATCCCCCTCTACCCATGGGAAAATAAACATCTCACAGCGCAGAGGCGAAAATAGAAAGGGTTGCAGAAAAAGGAAAGATAGTGGAAGCCTCATCCCCCCAATAGCCAATACCCCATAAAATAGGCAGGCCAAGGAAGAATAAAGAGACCGGGAAGGCCCAAGCTCTGAGTGAACCATGCGCCAAATTGACCGCTGAGGAGTTAATGCGCGTTGTTCGGTTGGAACCTATCGAAATTTCAAGCCAAGAAACCCACGACAGACGGAGAAGGCCAGCCGTTGAAGACATTTATGAGTCATCGCAATAGCTAAAACAAGCACAACTCACTATTGTTGAGTTGTACCAGGAGAACAGGGAGTTGAGAAAGTAGTTAGTGGAAAGGACCATCGATACATCAACATCAAGGAGCCGAGAAGGGAATTCGAATTGTCTTAACAGGAAACTCAGAGAAGCGCAATACATGATTATCCAGTTGTGAGAAGCACAAAGACTGTCAGAGGAGAAAATCACGGATCATTTCAAAGAATGTGGACCGACCATAGAAAAATTTCATGCAGCTCTAGCCGGTGTGTTGGGCCCTTCGTTTTTGGATAAGGAATTGCGCAAGTTTTGACTGAGCACGAATTGCACAAGCTTCAACAGAGGCTGGACAACAGAACGAGAAAGAGCAACAGAAAGAAGTTGAAAAAGTTAGTGCAACGCCAGCTAAGAAACAAATTGTTGCAACATAACAAGGAAGCACGCAAGCCAAAATAGAAGACACAACCCAACTATATATAGGGATGAACATAAATGTAAAAGGGTTTTTGTTGACATTGTTTTTGTTGTTGGTCAGTTGATTAAGAGTTGGTTCTGATTTGATTGTGGGGAGTTGAGTCAAGTCGAGTCTTGAGTCTGTAATGAATTTGATCTATCGGTTTGAGAATTGGAGCTCTGTGACATGATTCCAGAGTCAAGAGTCTGTACAACACACTGTTGTGTAATTCTGAGTCTGTAATCAAAGAAAGATTCTGAAGATAATATGAAGAAGGACCTAAATTTTCAAATATGATGTGTCTCTATGTGTTTTCCTTATTAATTACAGTTCTTCTTTATGGGTTATAAGTTCTACTCGATGGTTCTGTGTTTAGATGCTTGTTCTTAACGTAAGTAGGTTTGATTCTTGCACATATATGTTTCAGATCT
Organism: Picea engelmannii; assembly: GCA_009831015.1. Classification (NCBI taxonomy): domain Eukaryota; kingdom Viridiplantae; phylum Streptophyta; class Pinopsida; order Pinales; family Pinaceae; genus Picea; species Picea engelmannii. Next base: position 407,544 of record ML798944.1, on the reverse strand, counting down.
GTTTATGTCTCTTGCACAAAATCAAGGATGATTCCTAAAGGCTCTATGGATCCTCTTAAGTCTTTTCTCTACCCTATCTATCTATCTATCTCAGCAGTGCTTCGGGTGATACTACTCTCTTCGGAGGAGATGAAAATGCCAGTGCTCTAGACTACACGGTACCTTTTGTTGGTAACCTGAGAAGGACCCTGGTCTGATCAAACTTGCGCCAACAAAATGGTTATGTTGCCGGGACCTGCGTTAAAAGAGAACCTGTAGGGAGAATGCCTCTGCGGATCCATAGATTTGGTATTGATCGGTGGGAAAGAAATTGTGATGCCTTCATATGGAAAGAAGCAGATCTGAGGAGAAAATCGGTGGAAAACACTTGTGAAGAAATATTTTACTCAGAAAGATCGAGTGACCAGTACGAGATTTTATGGATTAAATTCCCAGAAGAATTTTTCCACTGGATAAAGAGGCTCCAAGAATCTCCAGAGTTCCAAGGACAAGTCAAGAGGATCTGGTGGGACATCGAAAAGATAGAAGCACTCCAGAGGCTATATTGTCCAGTCACGCGAGCAGTTGATTTCTGGGTTAGCCCCACATTAGAGGGATATATCATTGAATTTGCAGTTGAGAACCACCAATATTTCTCATGAGTAGAGGTGGTTTTCAAGAAATACACAAGGGGAAGACTGTTGAGAGAAATCCCCCTGTGGATAAAGGTTTTCTTGATGGATGAGGGGATGTTGACTATGTCCTCGACTGAGATGGCAGCGTAAACACCCTCACTTGGGGTAGGGTGAGGCGAGGTGAGAGTCATGGCATGAGAGAGGGGAAGGGTTCTTTGACAAATGGGGGGGGAAACAGCAAGAAACAGACTTGAGATACGACCGAGCCTTGAGGAGAGCCGCCATAGTTGAGAAGTGGTGGCACGACAAGATCAAGAAAGTAGCAAGACAGTCCAAGAAGTTGAGGAAAGAAGGCAGATCAGGAGAAGTAGAGGAAAGACAGAGGGAATAATTGCAGAATATGAGAATACAGGAATGATTGGCCAGTCAAAGATTAAATGAGAGAGAAGCACAGAGAGAAAGAATTCCCCAGGAGATGGCACAAGTAGGATAAGGTGCAGACGTAAGAGAGGAAGAAGTCGACATGAATCTTGAAGAAGAAATAGAAGATTCGGCTCCGATAACATGAGAGATCGGGAATCCGGTCAAAGATATCATCCTAGTGGAAGAAAATGAGACCCCCCAGATCAAAGAAAACCGCCCCGAAGCCAGTGGCACTAGCCCCGAATCACGCATACCCCAAGTGTCTTCTATACAAGTAGTAAGTTTGATACTACCTTCTCATGCTAGTTCTATTCCAGTACAATTAATTAATCAGTCACAACCAGGAAATGCAAGTATAGGGAGGATATTGGGATCCCTTGGTAGATCGCAAGCAGGACCATTAGGATTTAAATTTATAGGAACAACAAGATCAACAATGGCTAGCCATGCGGGAGGTTCAATTGCCCGATACCCAGAATTTTGGGGTAAGGGAGATGAAGACGTTGAGCAGCATTGGTTCTTGTGTGAAGAAATTTGGAGATCCAGAGGAACTTTGGATGCGAATAAGTTGGTCGAGTTCCAGACTACCTTGAGAGGTCGCGGTCTCAAGTGGTACATGAAGATAATTAAGTCGAGAGTTCCAATAACACAAGGTCAAGCGTTCACACTTGGCTAGGTACGGACAAGGTTCATAGCAGAGTTCAAACTACCCCAGTCATAATAATAGGCTCTATCTGAGTTGCGCGAGATCCAACAACGGGAAGGTGAATCATCTTGGGAATATAGCCAGAAGTTTAAAGATGCCATAGGGAGGCTGGATCATCCAATCCACAAATAACATCAAAGGGAGTGGTACATTTAGGGGTTCTTGCCTCTGACTCGGATTCCACTAACACAACAACGGATAGCCACGTTAAAAGACGCCTTGGAACAATCGATGAAGATTGAAGCCATGGTGGGATACCCTAGGATCTTGAGAGTGACCAGACCCCCAGAAGATGCAAATCTGGAGCAACTACAAGGGAATATATCGACACTGACAGAAAAGATTCAAGAGTTGACAATAACTAGACAAGGACGACCACAGGTTTGGTGCACTGGATGTTATACGCAAGGTCATCTGATGAATGAATGTCCACGAATAAGGGGAATGGGACCTCCTCAGAATTTGATGGTACCCCCATTGGGACCCATGGGAGGAGTTGCGCAAGTGTCGAAAAACTTACCATTCCATAACCCCACTCTGTATCATGCTTTTCTAGGAGGCCAAGAAGCACCAACAACCGATTATTTTAAAATCTGTCGAATCCATGGGCATGGGCCAAGACAGTGCTCCATTATGCAGAAATATTTGATAGTACCAAATATAGTACATTGTGATTTCTGTGTGTCTACCACGCACACTACCAATCAATGTAGAGCATTGGATTCACTTGCAGACAAGTTAGACCGAACAACATTTAGGGTGAATGAAAACCCTCAAGGACCAGGAATAGGTCGAGGAGGTGGAGTCGGAGGAGACTTATGAGGAGGAAGAACTGGGGGAAGAGGGCCAAGCAGATGTTATTAATGTGATGAGCAAGGTCACATGGCTAGAGATTGTCCTCATCCAAGGCATCCATGGTGTTCTCATTGCAGAACCAATGGGCACACAACTGAAGACTGCCTAGAGTTAATTGCAAAATGAGAGGATAGAGTACGACAAAGAGGAACTAACCTCATCAGTTCAGAAATCAAGAGGGTTATTAAGGGACAATTTCCCAACATTAATATCATTACTAGAGGAGGAGCGAAGACAGGAGATGATGTTGATAATCTACCTCATATCCAGAAAGAAGCACCTAAAGAAGACAAGTAGGACCCTCTGAAATAGAAGTTGTTCTTTAAAGATGCCATAGAATTATTTTAGAATATTCCTAGCTCAAAGATGCAAGAGAAACCCCCATAGCCTATTGTTTATTCTAATATGGCGCAAGTTCTTGCTTCATCCCCTACACCCAAAAACCCTATAGCCAGGTCGAGACAGCTTGAGCAACCTCAAAATGTAGTTAACCTTTGGTTCCAATTATTCTCTGACATTTTGGGGAATGATCAACTAACAAAAAAGTTGCTAATCTTCCTGAGAAGAGTATTCAGAGAGTGCACCGAAGAAAAGTACGAACTGAAAAAGAATTTAGACTAGTATCCCAGTTAGATGAATTTGAGATTAAGGACGTCATGTTGGATCTGGGATTCGATGTGAACATTCTGCCTAAGAAGACCTTGGAAGCCTTAGGAAAACATAGGCTAGCATATTCCCCAATTCAGTTAAGAATGGAAAACCAATATTGTATCTTCCCCATAGGAAGACTAGAGAATGTGGAAATAGATGTTGTGGGATTTAAGATAGTGGTCGACTTTGAAGTCACTGAGATCATGGGAGATAAGGACCCTTACCTTGCACTACTTGGCATTTATTGGGCCTATGATAATTATGCAGTAGTCGACTTAAAGAAAGACACCATGACCTTTGAGGCTAAGGGAATCAAGGTAGTTCAACCTTTGGATCCATATGTAGGACCTAGGTATACAAAACCAACAAATATAAATGTGGAAGGAGAAGACTTGGACCAGTTGTACATCGTAATAGTAGGAACAAGAAATGATTATATAAATCCTACCGCTGATGGATCAGTAAGTTGGAGAAGCATACAGTCAGCAGATGAAGATTCAAAATTGGATTTTGACAGTTGGAAACAAGGTTTGCATGAAATATTCTCAAGAATATGCGCAACTGTCAGAGCGACCAGATGGGTTGGGACCAAAGTTAGAGAACACCCAGTATAAAATGGCACCTCAGATCTAGAGAGTTTTCTGCACAACATGGAAGAAAATGTAGTAGAAGATCAAAGAATCTCGGTACTAGATGTAGCTTTTTAGAACACCCATGCCAGATGGTGGGCTAATCATAAAGTTGTACTCATAACTTGGGACGAGGTGAAGAAATCTATCAAATACAGGTTCTGGAATAAGGAGAAGCTGGAACTAGAGATGCAGACAGATCTCCAAGTTGAGCAATTGTTTAGCAGAGAATCGGATCCTAGAATACACATTGAATAGTGCGCGACATGGTGGCAAGCTGCGGGAATACCCTCTCACTTTTGGGTTCAGGTATTTCCCCACTCCCTAGGTCCAATCCCGAAATCTTGGTTTATACATGAGGAGACCAGATTTCTAGCAGACTTCCATCAGTTGGTTGAAAAAGCAAGAAAAAAATCTTGGCACGACAGGGACATTAAGACTAAGGCATTTACGCAAGGAGATAAAGTGCTACTCTACGATAGTTGGTACCAAAAGCATCCTGGCAAGATTCACATGCACTGGTTGGGATCATTCATAATTGCAGAGATCTAACCCTCAGGAGAAGTCAAACTCGTGCAACTGGATGGTGTGTTGCGACCAGGATGGGTGAATGGCGCTTGCCTGAAGCCCTACCTGTCTCAAAACTGAGAAAGAGGAATTGTCGCTCTAGTCTGAAGGATCATGTACATTAGTTAGATTTGAGTTTCCTGAAATTTTTGTAAATTCAGCTAATAAAGTCGATGTGCGTAGTGTTGCGCCATGATGCATAGTTCATTTTCTGTTTTAGTGTTTTTTGATACAGAACTAATGACTCAGCAGTGCAGGATCCGCAGCATAAGAGAATCCATTAATGACAGTCATTAATATGATGGGGACAAACTTTGTGGTCAGAGGGAGGATGAATTTGAATATGATTTGAGTCCATGTGCTAGACGGACCCAGTCTAGTCACGACCTTCATTTCCATTCGGTACTATGTCTGAGGTCAATTAATCCATAAGGCCATGTTATGAAAATATGCCATCGGAGTTCGCGTCGGGATACCCACCCGTCAAACAGAAAGCTCTGAAATCAGCCACGTCCCTATCCAACTCACACAAATAAGTAAATGCCAGAATCGCCCAATAGGATTTACCCTGTTAAACCATCCCGTCGGACAACTCAGATCCAGTTGTGTCCATACGGTCATGATGAACAACAATTACTGCTAAACTTTCCCATTAAGCCAAGTATAAGGCCCAGAGAACTCACCCGAGAATGCATCGTTTCCAAAAGAATATAGCCATTTTTGAATTCAGTAGAGCGAACCAGCTTGTACCTTTGTGAAATTTGTAGTCATAACCCTAGTCCTTAGCTTGCCACAGAAGTGGGAATGCCTAGAGCCACAACAAGCCGAAGTGCCATGTCTAAAGAAGCGGTACAATATGAGCCCTACGACCCACAAGTCGAGATCGTAGGTGATCTCAAAGGGAAGGTGGAGCATGTCAAGATCCTCGATCTTGACCTAACATATTCAACCCTGTTTCCTCAGATGAACATAGATGTATTTTGGGAGATGGCTCCAAATGGATTAGGAGGCATGCAATTTGTGCCAAAATCAAACTTCATCAATTTATTCAATTCGACCATCATGAACCTGAGAAACCTACCAGTCTTCAGTACCATTGGTGAGGTTGCACGGTGGACACAATTTTTGATAAGAAAGGTGCATGAAAGAATTCTATGGTTGGATAAGTGGTATCCAATCCATTCTTAAGACATCCAGCAGCTTACTGGACTATCCTCCCAAGGAGAGGATGTGTCGAAAGGATTCCAGGGTCCTAGTCAGCACGACAAAAAGAAAGGCGAGCTCAACCTGTATGAGAAATTCAACACAAAGAGGGGGGGACACACAGCAGTAATTGAACCCATACTACCCGAGACAGTCTAGACTGGCTGTTACATCATAGCCAACAAGGTTATGAGATCATACTACAAGGGCGAATGCATGTTAGATGCATTATCAGCAGCATACTTTTGCGCTAATGGCGTTGTGTTCAATTAGTGTAGTTACCTGTTGGAGGAACTACTAGTGGCATGCGAGGAAGCGCAGGAGAAGGGATGAACCTTCACTTATGGATATCTACTCGTGGAATTCACAATGTTCAAATGGAGGCCACCTATGGGAAGACAACCAACAATACCATACAAGGGGCGCATGGCGAAGATGTTTGAGCCATGGCAGTCCATGCCAGATTCAGAGAATACAGCCTTCAACACAGCAGAATTTGCTAAGTTGTACAATGGTTTGATAGATGCAACACATAGGTTGCATATCTCGTAGGAGCTCCTCAACTTCAATACAAGAAATATTTCCTTCAACATGAACCAGAACCATACATTTGTTTGGCCGAGACATGTTAGCAGGGAAGATTTCCACACAAGGATGTTACTGTTCTATTTGGATGAAGAGGCCTTTGACAAGGAATTCATGTCATGGCCAGGAGTCAAACGCAGTCAACACAAGTCAGGAATGCATTATATCCTTCCTGCGGAGCTGCTGAAGAAGACAGACAAAAATCAGGAGCCGGACCAAGCTTGGGTTCAGAGCCACAGAAGCCAGGTGCCCCTGCATAATCAGACTCAGAGGAGGAGGAAGAGATGCAACAGTTGGAGCGGAAGAAAATACCGACCCTCCATTAGCTACCATCCGATGTCGTGTTGTCAGGTGAGGATGTTAACCAGATCCTGAGTGCGGTGTTCGATACCGAACCATTGATGAAGAGGCCCAGAACCAGGGTCTCACCGAACAAACCCCTGAACCCACAACACCTCGCATCAGCCGCTCCCTGCACCCACTCAATGTTCAAAGCTAGCAATATCATTGACATTCAAGATGACCTTGAGCTTGAAACAATTATTTCCACATTCATCACTGAGCACCCTCCATCACCACCACCACCCCAATCACCAAACCCCATCACCAACAGTCCACCCCAGACCACAAAACCAGATCTGATGTAGCTCAATCAACCAAATATAGTGGAGAAAGTACTCCTAGAAATAACTCAAGAGCCACCTAAGCCAAGATAAGAAATTTCTAGTCCAAACCCCAAAGCACCATAGTAGAGCATGAAGTTGAATGGTCTGAATCCAGACATCTAGGAACAACAGCCTAAGCCTTTGGAGCAAGAAAAAGACACCCACACTGTGGAGGACCTTCACGTCCAAAGAAAACAACAAATCCCCTCATTGGCCAAGGGTGAGGAGGTACAAGAAACCACAATGCACGAAGTAGAAATAAAAAAAGAGAAGGAGCTACCAGAGCCTCAAAGGGAACTAGCATCAACACTCGGGCAGAGCGCAACATCCACACGTGAACAAATGGAGTGAGTTCTTCAGGACCCTCGGCAATGTGCAGAACTGACGCAAATTTGCATAGCCAGAACAAAGGTTCTGACTCTTTTTCCCACAACGTTAAGGTCGAGGATCACACCAGGACCGCCAACAGAAGAGGAGGTAGAGACCCACTCAGAGAATTCAACAGCTAGTGGACTTCCACTGCAGACACGAGCACCCAGAGACATAGATCCTTCATCTGTTGACCTCGTACAGTGGCTAGCGATGCAATTATTTGGACTGATCAGAGCATCAAATAATCAATTAGTGCAAAGGCTCCAGGAGGCCAAGAGATCTGTCGAGGTTGTAAGGAAGGAAGAGTTTTTTGTGCAAACATGCAGATGTAGGAAGTGCATGACAAAATCCAAGTTCAGTGCAAACTGGAAAGAGTGCAGGAAAGACTTGTCGAAGCCTAGCCAGAGATTCAGAAGGTTGCACCCAAACTACTTGAAGTCAGTGATGCAGGCGAGTCGAAACACCAGACTGAGTTGCTACAAGGAGCATGGACACAACTCACCACCCAAGATGAGAAACTGAAAGCACAGTTACAAGGGGCCCAACAAGAAGCAGAGAAGTAGCCTTAGAAGCTGCAAGAGCAGATACAAAAGATAGGTTTGTAAGGCAACAATGCTCGAGCAGCACTACACAAGCACAAAGTGGAATGAAAAAAGATTATCAGGGAATTCAGCGACTGGATGGGCATCATCGCTTGACGCAACCAAGTCTTGGAGGAGGTGCGCACAAAGATCCAGGTGCTGAACAAATAAGTTGCGGCCACAATGGATCCTATAGAGAAACAACAAAAGTTCGACCAAATTCAACAGGCAGACAACGAGTTGAATACCCTCTTTGAGGCATAGTCCGTAGCAAAGAAAGAGATGCATGATTTATGTCCTGTCATTCAGGAAGTGTACATGCACATGTATCAATTTGACGCAACAGTAGATTCCAAGTGGAACTTGTTGGTCATGTCCAAGCCAAAGGCGGATAGCAAGGAGACAACCCAACAGTTCGTTGCAGAGGCATCACTCCTCGCCAGGAAATGGTAGCATAAAGTGGGAAACTTTCAAGGAGTGAAATAGCGAGCCTTAGAGTTGGTACCAGAGTTGGGCCCCTTATTTGAAGTGGTAAAAGAAGAGAAAGAACAAACAGAAGAGCCCAAGGAAGAAGAAAAGGAGGATAATGGAAAACAACATATGCTCCTAGAATATGCGAAAGAACCAAGCAATTGACTCGAGGGCGAGTCAAGGATTGTGGTCTAAGCCTATTGGGCCCTTCGTTTTTGGATAAAAAATTGCGCAAGTTTTGACTGAGCATGAGTTGCACGAGCTTCAAAAGATGATAGATAGAAGAAAAAGAAAGATCAATAGAAAGCAATTGTGAAAGTCAGCGCAATGCCAGCCAAGCAACAAATGATTGCAAAAGAACAAGGAAGCACGCAAGCCGAAATAGAAGACACAACCTAACTATATATAGGGTTGAACATAAGTGTAAAAGGGTTGTTGTTAAAATTGTTGTTGTTGTTGGTCAGTTGATTACGAGTTGGTTCCGAGTTGATTATGGGGAGTTGAGTCAAGTCGAGTCTTGAGTCTGTAATGAATTTGATCTATCGGTTTGAGAATTGGAGCTCTGCAACATGAGTTCAAAGTCAAGAGTCTGTACAACACACTGTTGTGTAATTTTGAGTTTGTAATCAAAGAAAGATTTTGAAGATAATATGAAGAAGGACCTAAATTTTCAAATATGATGTGTCTCTGTGTGTTTTCCTTATGCATTACAGTTCTTCTTTATAGGTTATAAGTTCTACTCGATGGTTATGTGTTTAGATTCTTGTTCTTAACATAAGTAGGTTCGATTCTTGCACATATATGTTTCAGATCTATTTATGTCTCTTGCGCAAAATCAGGGATGATTCCTGAAGGCTCTATGGATCCTCTTAAGTCTTTTCCCTACCTTTCCCTATCTATTTGTCTCAGCAACACTTCGGGTGAGACTTCTTCTCTTTAGAGGATATGAAAATGCCAGCGCTCTAGATTACACAGTACCTTTTGTTGGTAACCTGAGAAGGACCCTGGTCTAATCAAACTTGTGCCAACATGGTGCTCAAGTGAAACTGAAGGTGAATGGGGTCTTGCAAAAGAAGGTAAAGAATATGAAAAGGTGCAACTGGTCCCTCAGAAAAACACTTAGAGATCATAACTGCAAATAAGGCCAGAAATGTAATTGATCTGATCTTGTTTTTGTCTTTTTGGACATGGCGCGATATTCCTTTCTCCCCGTGTCTTGTTTCCTGTCGGGAAGTAAGGAATATGACGTGTGCCCGTGCGGAAGATATACGTCGCGTAGATGTTGAAAACCCACCTGTCGCGAAGGAAAAGTGTAGGTTGAACACGCAACAATTTTGAAGAAATGCATTGTCCCCTAACCATCATTGCCATCTTGGAAACACAAGTGATAGTCCACAGTTACCTACCACATGCGCACCACAACCAATGATTGTGCGACATCAATCAAAGTCGTTACACTGGGTGGCGGGAGTCTGACAAGCGTTCAATCATCTAGATGACCTTTCGAAGGAGAGGCGTCGAAACATCACTTCTTAACGATGAAACCTTGTTGATGACCGAACCATCATGGAAAACACGTCGGTTATTTCATGATTGGGTACAGTCAAGTTTCTATTCTTAGTAAGTGTCATCCAAAGGATCATCTGACAGAGAATAATCAGAGCCTAACTTCTAGGAGTAGTAGTTGGGGGGGCATGGCAACCCAAGCAGCACATCCTTTTTCTATATATTGCATCTTTGCAATGTAAGCCAAGTTGGTTGGCAAAGTAATGTAGATAGTGACTGTTGAATGTAACTTTCGAACCCGATTGAATCTTAATGCAAAGGTCTTGAGACTTTGACGAAAATATTCTAATGGTAGTGGTTTGATGTATTGTGATCTCTCTTATGTATGTGTTTCCTATGTTCTTTATATCCATGTATGTATTATTCTTAAATAAGAACGTTTTATAAGTCTAAAATTCATCGCACGGTGCTCTAGACTTTTCCATTTAGATGCCCGTGTTTTCTTCCAAGTGATTTAGAATTCATCTCCAATGGTGCTCTGAGTTACTTTATGTATTTTTCTCTCGCCACACACAACGAATTCAAACTGAAATACCATTGCCTACTTATCCTTTATCCTCTCAAGTTTTACTCACCAAGTCATTTATTTCTCTCGCTTTCTGAAATTTGACTCCATGGTCCAAGGTTCTGCGTTCTCTTGCCAATAGAACTAGAAATACTACACAAACGTATTAAATCTAGCCGACAATTCAAAGCCATAATCTGTATAGAGACAAAGTCTTAGAGAGATCCCTCTCTGGGTCTCAGAGAGAGCCTTAAGGTTGGTCCGTAGGTTACCTATATCATTCGTTTTCTCAGCCAAACGAATTCACAGAGTGCTAATATGTGGAAGAGTGCTTGTTATTGAAAATCATCTAGGGAATTGAGCTAGTTGATTTATCCTTTTTATGTTGTAGAAAGGTCAAGCCCCAACTCTAATGCTACCCAAAGAGTTTTGATTTCATATTCTATTAGCAACAACATTTTTTTACCATATAATAATAATAATAATAATCTATTTTTAAGGTCACGACCAAGCCAGCACACCAAATTGGTGTATGAGACCCCCTTGTTTGTGGGACAAGGGACCCCCCTCCGCCCAGCGATTTGACTGGTAAAGTCTACGAAGGTATACAT
>ML798944.1:364761-390628 GCA_009831015.1 Picea engelmannii | reverse complement strand
TTATGGCTTTGGCACCAGACCAATAAGACATAAAGATGTCATCCAACACACTGAGTATCAACTTTTTAGAACTACCTTCCTCCAAGACTTGACATAATTATTATGTGTTATGCTAAGGGTCCTTAGCACATTGAGAATTTCTCAGAATTTCTCATCATGAGGGATGAAAAAAAGTTCTTCATGATGCCCTTGCTAGTGCTCACGCGGATTATATAGATGCCCCTCATGATTCTCGTTCACGATGACGTTAAAATTTTGGTGACTTTGTTTTCCCATTAAGAGTGGGGGATGAACTCCAATCGTCCAATACCCTTGTCAAATCATCATGATGAAGAAAATCTTTGGAAAATTCTTGAACACGTAATTGCTTAAATTTGGATTTGAATATTCCTGATATTACATTCAAGAGGATGTTGATGGTTACAACTTATTAAATGTGCAAATTAAGTTATGGTTTTGGTAAAGTATTATTGTATTTAATTAATCATCAACATATGGAGTTCTAAAATTAAAGATTAATAATTGAGCTCTTTGCCATGAATGTTTTTTTAGGACGACCTAAGGATACCTAGGTTAAGGTTTATACTTATGCAGCTAATTAACTTTTCTAACACTTTATTTTTTATTTTAAAAAGTATGCATAGGATAAAATAATTAGGGTTAATTATAATTATATATATATATATATATATATATATATATATATATATATATATATATATATATATATATTTTGTTTAGAGAAGCTATACTTGTAATTTGGTAATTTGGTTAAAAGACTTTTTCAAGATTAGATGATGAGATGCAAGGATATTTAGGTAAAGTATTTTTATGGGGAAATTAATCAATTCTATTAAAAATTTACTTTAAAAAAAATGAAGTGTTAACATAACCTTATAATTATTAGGGTCAATTTCTTTCAAGAGCCACTTTTACTAGTACACACAAACCTACAACTTAGAGAAGCCACACTTGGGGTTTGGTCAAAAGAGACTTCCATTCGGGGTTGGACGATGAGAAGTAAGGATATTGAGGTAGAGCCTTATTATAGTGTAGCTAACCAACTATGAAGATTAATTCATTGGAAAACATTTTTGAATGAGTAGAACTTAAAGAAAGAGACATACATTGACTCATATTACCACTATACAAAGTTAACATCAAATGCATGATAGAATCCTTGATAATTTCATATTCTCCTAACACGAAGTAGTCATCCAACTATGAAGAACAACTATATTGTTGATGGAAGGGAATCCTCTCTTTATTATGCATTTTCCATTTTAAATTAATAATAGGGAAATGAGTAATCCTCCTTGCAAGTGATCTCGCAAAAATTAAGAAAGACATTATTAAATGGATAGTGTTTCTTGCAAGTTATCTCATTAGAAATCAATATGTCAAGCTAGAACCTAGTTTAGAGTTTTTATCAAATAAATAACCCTCTATAATGTTTAGTCATTAAGTTTCTTTGCTCTACCAAAATTGATAAAAAGTTCAATGAAAACAAAAAATTCTCAAAGATTTAATTTCACAATTATTACATGTTATAATGCCAAATTTATATTACCCTTCAATAATATGTGAATTAAAGTCACCAAAATCAAATGATTAAAACACAAAATTCACACTACTCTATACTTTTTGATAAACAAAAAAAAATTCAACTCTAAATTGGACAACCTAATAACTAGAACCAAAAACCCAAACGCAAAAGCCAAATACCCAAGTATATATAAAACATAGATACCAACATAAATATAAGCTATTCACATTTTCCTTTTATAGTGAAACCTTACCTAAACCATAAAAATGAAATAATTCCCTTCACTCTTTCTAATAATCTTTATAATAATTAATTAATATAAATATATCATCTTCCTTAATTTTTGAAACAATGACTTTAACAACAACATAATTTTTGAAACAATAACTTTAACAACAACATTCAAAGTTTAAAGTTTAGTTTTAAACATCATTCTCATTTCAAACTATTCTAATTTCTCTCTAAAGGAAATATCGAAATGGTGATCAATTTTATCATTATCCACCTTAAAATATGTTAAGGTTGTTTCGGAGTAAAACATGGTAATAATATTGTTATGTCTAAATATAGGATAAAGGAAATATCGAAATGGTGATCAATTTTATCGTTATCCACCTTAAAATATGTTAAGGTTGTTTCGGAGTAAAACATCGTAATAATATTGTTATGTCTAAATATAGGATACGCATGAAGATGGTAAAATGTTCAAACAACTTTTACAAGGTTAAGAAATTTAAAATAATAAAAATATAAAAATGTTATTATTAGTTAAAGTATTTTATTAGATTTTAAGAGGTTTAAATTAAATATTTAAAATTCAAAATTTTATGTATAAATATCATTTTTATTTTTAAAAAAGTGAAATTATTTATTTAGAAAATGTTTGGTTTTAAGAGATACAAAATTTAAATTAAATATTTAAAATCCATAGTATGTGTACAACTACACTTTCACTTTCCCAAAAAGTGAAGGTGTTCATTTGCAAAGTATGTATGCGTGCACCTCTCACCATCCAACCTCTAGGCATGAAGGTGTGAACATATGCATAAATGCTCACCTTCACCCCTACCCTCCCAAGGGGTGAAGGTGTACACATGTGCACAAATACACACCTTCAACCCTAGGACATTGGGTGAAGGTGAGCATTTTTGCACATGATTTGAGCTTCAAATCAATTTTTTACAAACTCAACATATTAATACGACTTTATTTTTCCCGATAACTAAAATTCTACAACTTTACAATTGTTAAAAATAAATAAACTCAAGACCAAAATAATGTTTGCAACCTTAGTTGCCATATTACTTCAACGGTATAGTTTTAGCTTATAATGAAAATCAACTCTAAATACCGACGAAAATGGACTTCTTCCCAAATATTATTATTGTAAACAATATCAAAATATGTGATTTGTTTATATTTAATAATCATTATAATCTTTGTTTTATCTGTATGTATAGCTATCCTAAAGGTAATATAGAATTTTATGATAATTTTAAACAACTTATTAGAATTAAATTTGCACCATATTACTTATTTTAATTACATTATTTTTAAGGAAAAGTCAACCACCCACCACAATAATAAATGGTAATCCTAAGAGACTTAACCAAATTTGAACTTGTAGTCTATAGTTTCCCCATTGGAAACATGTCTTAGGTGAATAGTTCAAACAATTGTATGAACCCTTAATTACATAAGTCGATGTTATAATAAATGCTACTTTTGTTTAAGTCATAACATAGATAACCTAAAGTCCAATATGGTTGAAGAATATGCCAATAACAACAATGATAATATATTTTTAAGGTCATGACTTATTTAGACACAAAATTGATGTATGAGACTCCCTTATTTCTCAGACAAGTGACCTATGTATGTGGAAATTTGACATTTTAGTTGAAACTTAAAACTATATTTATTTTAATTACATAAGTCAATATTATAATTTTCACTTAGATTTAACTTGGGTGGTTGAGAAGAAATATTGCTATGATTTTCAACTAGATTCAAATCTTAAATATGACATGTTACTTATTTTTATCTTTCTCAACCAAAACAAAAGTTTGTATTCATTAAAATATGGTTGCACTGAAGATAGCAACAATTGGATTCAAAAAAATCTAGAGTTTGTTCCAAAACTAAAAAATAATTCTAAGATAACTACCATATACTCTAAATCCTTCTCTATACATGCATTCCATGTATTTCTACAAGTGATTCGCTTGACAAATTTACCCAAAAAACTTACAACTCTAAAAAACATGCAGATCCATTCAAGGAGGTACACTATCTTGAGCTTCCTTCCCCTAATTTGAATGAGGGGATCCTATTTCATCAACCTCCATAAGATCACAATTCTAACCAATAGTTTTGTCTTCCCTTAAATCTGGTAGTAATGAATTCCAAAACCATGATTGTTGGAGAGAGAGAGAGAGAGAGAGAGAGAGAGAGAGAGAGAGAGAGAGTTTTGCATTAAAATTCTAAATAATATATTTGTTGTTTCTGGAGAATAAGGATATTCATTATGTTGGCAATATTCATGACACTGGCCTGCTCCATCTCTATGATTTTTGAGGAAATGTGCATGAGGGCATTGTTGTTGGCCTATGTAATTTATTCACATCTACAAAGAATTCAACAAATCTCCTTTCAATCTAGTTTATCCATGCCTAAATCAATTGGTCCTTGCACAGTGCAACTTAATGAAGTGAGATGAATTTGAACAGTTTCCAAGAAGCAATTACCAATTCCAACTTTATAAAAAACTAACAGAAGTAAAGGAATACTATCATGTCTAAACTGGTCTAGATCATAAGAAACACCAAGAAAAACTTACACTGAAACAAAGAACCAATAGACCAGGGATTTTCTAGCCTTAACAAAAGAGATTACCAACATTGAATTTATAGCACAATAGGAGTACCACCACCCATGATTTTCCTTGAACAAATCCTCCTAAAGACACAATAATCCCACACTAGAGTCCTTCACACTCCCTTAAACCCTAACCATCCTGATTACCAAATAACCCATTCCCACTCCATAATTTTTAGGTTAAATCTGCCACAGTAAAACCCCTGTCGCTCCCCATTATCAATGATATCGTACATATCAACAAAGGTTTAAAAATGATACATTAAATACCCTCAATATGACCCATATGAAACAAGTGTGTGAGCTACGGAGGACACATATTGTCCTTCCCTCGATGCATCCAATTTTGAATTGAGATTGAATACAAATTAATGGTATGAATGAAATTTTGTTAAGGTATGGGGCTAAGATCGTGCACCCCATTTTTTATCAATGACCCAAGGATTAGGAAGGAGGCCACCTTGGTCGGGTGGTCTGCCTTGCCATAAAGCTCTCTTTTTATATGAAAAAACAAGACTTGATTGAAATGGGAAAGAATTTTGTTTATACTTGAAATGATTGTACTCATTTTGTTTCTCCCGACACTGCTTTATTTATCATGGCTTTTATAACCAACATAGAGTCCCCCAGATCTATTAATGGTTTTAAGCCTTCTTCCTTTGAAATGAAAAGATCCATCCACAATGAATAAGCCTCAACAAGATTGTTTGAAACATTTCCAAACCCCTAGGCATGATAGACAATTATGTTTCCTTCAAGGTCATGGAGACTCCCCTCTCACCTACCACCCCTAATACGTTTTTTTCTAACAAAGACATAAAATATATTTCATTAAAAAATAGTTTTCTACAACAATGTAGCGATTATAAACACACCAGGAATGTCCATCTGGTCATTTAATTATACAAAATCTATATGGCAGTATTTATCGACATCTATTCTATATTTTCAAAGAGATCCACTGGTAATCCTTTTAACAAAATGTCTCCAAAGAAAAATGACTCTAAAATATATTACATATTAGTTTAGTGAGTGACATTGAGCCTTGTTCTCCTCCTTAACAAGGAGTGGTTCTAGATCCTCAACCTCCATTGGATCCATGGGTTGGCCCCCAACTTCATTTTCCTTTGAAGCTTGCTAGTTTAAATTGACAAAGTCAGGGTTGTTGGATTCCCTCGAAAACACTTTCATTTGTTGTGAGTGCACCATTTCCCACAAGTGATGACACTCAACCTCTAAACAATTGATCCTCCTTATTTGCACCTAAAGTAATTCTACCACCTTGACCAACTTGTCATTGATTATTTGCAGGGTTTTACCGTTGGATTGACTGGCTTCTTCATTCCTTTGGAGGACCTTCTTCAAATCCCACCAATCTATGTCACCCATTCCTACTATAGACAAGATTTGAATAGATAAATAATTAACCCTAAAATAACTCTTAATTATTTGGAAGAGTATTTGTATAAGATATTGATAAATTAGGAATAGAGGAAAACATCAAAAGAATCTAGAAATGTCCAAACCATTTTACAATTGCCACCAACATTGATAAGGAAGAGCATTCTAGATTTATGAAGCCATCCCAACTATATTAATAGCATAACCAAACAAAAACCATGTCCACCTCTGTGCCATAGTACTCCAACTTACCCAATCGCAACAGAGGCCACCTCTTTCCCAAACTCAAACCACTTGTGATACCCTCCATCTCTGGAATGTTCCCACATATGAAAATCCTCTCGCACATATTGCCATTTAATTTGATATGGATAAAACACCTCATATAGCATACGAACTACAATAAACACCCACCAGTTGGTTCTACATGAGTCAACATTGCTCTATGCATTGGATTGTGTGAGAGGATTCCTAGCATTGTAATTATGGGATGGGGCTTGAGGAAGTAAACCCATTTTTTACTAAAGTTTCTTTGTTTAATGGGGAAGTTGATTTAGCCCATTAGTTTTTCGAGTTGTTATGCTCCCTTTTGACATGGTCAAAGCAATTTTTTTCAAACGTGGAGGCCAAGAAACTAATCCTTGCCAGAATATCCTTTAGCACATTGTTTTCCACATTAGCATGATGGACAATATCTCTTATAATCATCATTGAATCCCCCATAACTATTATCTCATTAACATGATCCTACACATTAACACGATTACAGAAGTGCTCGACAAGTAAGGAAACAACTTTATATGCAACTTGCCTAGGAGAAGACTTCTCATTTTGAAATATTTTCTTATTCCGAGCAAGCCATTACATATTTAGGAATGGATTCCCAGATTCTCCTAAGAACTTATTTACCTTTGAGAGTACCTCGATATTTGCAAATCCAACTAAACATAAAGTCTTTATATCCTTGAGGCCATTCAATTCTCTGTTCTAATCCCATGAACACACAGTTCCAAGTTTCTTTAGTAAATCTACAGTCTACGAACAAGTGTTATGAGGATTCCTCAACTAGTAAACATAGGGCACAAATATTGTGAAGGTCCCATGATTCCTCTTTTCTTTAGATTTTTTGAAGTGAGCACTCTCTCGTGTGCTAGGATCTAACGAAAAAAGTTTGCATTGGGAGAACCATCTGCGTTCCATAATTTCTTCCATAAGTTGGATCATTGGGAAGGAAAGGAGGAGTGAAATGATGTTATATATCCAAATTTGACAGAGTAGGTGGAGTCTCCCCATCCTCACTTATCCTTTTCAGTGTTGTTCGTAGGATCACAACCAACCAAATCTTGAATAAAAGTGTGAGATAGACGAGTGAGAGGGTTTGGAGGAGAGCCCAAACACCAACCTATCCAATTTCTAGAGATCACTTCCCACCTAGATATGTCATGAAGGGAGAAAAGTCCTTGATCTTTCATCCACCCTCGGAATTCTGATAGATCTTGTCAAGCTACTAGTCCATGTCCTCTTTGTACTATAAAAGAAAGGCATAATACCCTCCTCCGTAAAAGAAGTGATTAAGAGAACCCTTGATATGAGGTTTCCAATTTTTATGGAGCCAAGTTGCCACTGTATTTGGTGACGACCATATTTCTCTAAATTGTCCGATTAAGCCTTGATTAGAAAGGGACAAAGCCTTCTGTCGAGAGGAGGTAAGGGGAATCTTGACCTCCGACATCTCCTCCAGTTTTTTCACAAAACGAAACGACTGAACCTTAAAAAAATTTATTGAATTAGAAACCATGGCATGAAATGTCATAGAAGTAGAAACCATGGCATAAAATGCCATAGCTTCTTCATCTAGAGGGGGTTTCCCCCGTCACAACCCTCCATTACACCTAGATCCAAAGCTAAAGTTTACCAAAAACCCAACATTTACTACATTTACACGCAGATTTAATGCAACAAAATTAAATTACATTAAAAAACAAATCTCCACCCTCACATTTTACTTAAATATTAACAATCTCATTTTTAACTTAAATACTAGAAAATACTTGTATCCAACTCATAACATAAACAAGTGTTGTGTGGCAGCTTAGTCCCTGCCAACTAGATTTGGGAATGGAGATGATAGTTGGCACCTTATAATTATTGATGATGATGATTTTCGGAAGATGGGGAGAGATGAGGAATATTGTTAAAAAACAGAAATTAACAGTATGGTAAGTAAAGGGTAATTAGAATAGATCTTTAATAATAAGAAAATGAAAGTTGAAATATGTAAAATTAATGACAAAAAAATATATATTAAAAAGTTATGTTCAATTGTTTTTTAGAAATGAAATGATAAGAAAATTGTAAATATTAAAACCTATGTTGAAATTACATTGAATAGTAATTTAAGATATAACCTATATCTTAATTTACAGTTATTGAAAAAGAATATACCCAGAAATACATGGTAGGAACAAAGTAATTGATATGAAATGGAATCTTCCCATAAAGTAATATGAAATGTAACATGTGAAGAAGATATCTGATAATATAATCTGGCATAAATCGAGGTTTAATGTGTTTTAATGGGAGATGTCCTCAAGGTTTTTGCTTATTAATGTCAATCCTTTCGAACCTGTGTGGTGAGTTGTCACTAATCAAAGCATAAATAATGTGCATTGGGAAGGGCATGAAGGTGGCGGGGATGGAAGGGAGTGATAAATTCTTTGAAACTTTTTGTGAACCCGAGTAGAGTGAAGCTTGCGAGTTCGAGGAGTGTGGGGTGGAATTGTAGATCATGAAAGTTTTGGGTGGAATAAGTATATCACAAAACATGGGGAATGAGAGTTTGATAGCACCAACCCGGGAACCCACGACCATAAAATTGGCTAAGTATGGAAAGGAACAACGGTTGGTCAAAATCTCGTAAATCGCAGTGTGGCGAGTTGGTGGACTCACAGGTTCACATTTATACTCATGCTTCTGTATCACGAGTCTAACCGACAGCTTCCTCATTCCATACTTAGCCACTTTTTCGATCGCAGGTTCCTGGGATTCTATTGTTATGTGTTCTCCAAACAACACCCGGAGTTCGGCGATATACAAATTTATAGACGGATTCCTGGGCTGGTGGGCTCAAGATTGTGCCTGATAAAAATAAATTTCGTTTTATAAATTAAATTATATTCTTCATTCAATATAAAACGTAAATTTATAATTAATAAGACTTCATTAATCGAGGTTTTTGCTTATTAATGCCAATCCTTTCGAACCTGTGTGATGAATTGTCACTAATCAAAGCATAATTAATGTGCATTGGGAAGGGCGCGAAGGTGGCGGGGATGGAAGGGAGCGATAAATGCTTTGAAACTTTTTGTAAACCCGGGTAGAGTGAAGCTTGTGAGTTCAAGGAGTGTGGGGTGGAATTGTAGATCACAAAAGTTTTGGGTGCAAAATGTATATCACAGAATATGGGGAATGAGAGTTTGATAGCGCCAACCTGGGAACCCACGGCCATAAAATTGGCTAAGTATGGAAAGGAACGATGATCAATCGGACTCCTATAAATCACGGTTTAATGCGTATTAATGGGAGATGTCCTCGAGGTTTTCACGTAAAACACGGTTTAATGCGTTTTGATGGGAGATGTCCTTGAGGTTTTCTCTTATTAGTGCCAATCCTTTCAAACCTATGTGGTGATTTCTCACTAATCAAAGCATAATTAATGTGCACTGGGAAGGGAGCGAAGGTGGCGGGATGGAAGGGAAAGATAAATGCTTTGAAACTTTTTGTGAACTCAAGTAAAGTGAAGCTTGCGAGTTCGAGGAGTGCGGGGTGGACTTGTAGATCACGAAATTTTTGGGTGCAAGATGTATATCACGGAACATGGGGAATGAGAGTTCGATAGCGCCAACCCAGGAACCCGCGACCATAAAATTGACTAAGTATGGAAAGGAAGGGCGGTCGATCGGACTCCCATAAATCATGGTTTAATGTGTATTAATGGGAGATGTCCTCGAGGTTTTCGCTTATTAATGCCAATTTTTTCAAACATGTGTTTTGATTTGTCACTAGTAAAAGCATAATCAATGTGCATTGGGAAGGGAGCGAAGGTGGCGGGGATGGAAGGGAGCGATAAACACTTTGAAAATTTTGTGAACCCGAGTAGAGTGAAGCTTGCGAGCTCGAGGAATTGTATACCACAAAAGTTTTGGGTGAAAGATGTATATCACATAATTGTAGATCACTGAAGTTTTGGGTGCAAGATGTATATCACGAAACACGAGGAATGAGAGTTCGATAGCGCCAACCTAGGAATCAATGACCATAAAATTGGCTAAGTATTGAATTGTAGATCATGGAAATGTTGGGTGCAAGATGTATATCACGGTACACGAGGAATGAGAGTTTGATTGCGCCAACCCGGGAACCGATGGCCATAAAATTGGCTAAGTATGAAAAGCAACGACGATCGGTCGGACTCCCATAAATCACGGTTTAATGCAGTTTTTGCTTATTAATGCCCTGTGTGGTGAGTTGTCACTATTAAAAGCATAATGAATGTGTATTGGGAAGGGAAGGAATGTGGCGGGGATTGAAGGGAGCGATAAATGGTTTGAAACTTTTGTGAACCCGGGTATAGTGAAGCTTACGAGTTCCAGGAGTCCAGGGTTGAATTGTAAATCACAGAAGTGTTGGGTGCAAGATGTATATCACAAAATATGGGGCATAAGAATTCGATAGCTCTAAGTCGGGACCCTGCGATTAGATAATTGGCTAATTATTGAAAGGGACGACAGTTAGTCGGGCTCATGATGTGACGATATAGATGGAGATGAGGATCTGTCAGTCCACTAACCCAGGAAGCCCCGACCATAGAAATGCGACTAAGTTAGGTTCAAGTTTAAAGATAATTTGTTTATATAAATTTCGATAGTATTCATATTAATTTATGTTAATAGATTATTTTTGGTCCAAATGTAAACCATGTTCCAATTTGAAAGGTGTTTTCGGCTCGCAAATTTTGGAGCTCGAGAAAGTCAGGTTCAAGTTTAAAGAGATTTTGTTTATATTTATTTAATTGTATTCATATTAATGTATCTTAATAGATTATTTGTGGTGCAAATGTAAACCATGCTCCAATTTGAAGGGTGTTTTCGGCTCACAAATTTTGCTCAAACCCATAAGCAATAGAAAAAATATATATATAACTTAACATTTTGTATATGGAAGCATATTCTCAAATATAAGAAGCTGTAATATATGCACAATATTAAACAGGAACATGACGTCAACACATGAATTTCCATGTTGAAATAGCACCATTCATTGAATCTATTTTTGGGGCCCCGAAGAATGAAAGCAGGAGGGGCCTACCCATTTATTTCTTAAGTATAGGGTGGGCAACACAAAAGTATGTCCTATCACAAATTATTCTTCCATGTAAAATGTAAGGAGTGAAAGCTGCAGATGTCGCAATAGAGTAGCTTTTATTTAAATGAAAGTACTGGGCAGGAAAAAAAACGTCTTATCGTGCATTTTTAACTATGGATCAAAGAGCGTCTTAAATTCTTGTAGAAAGAGGTTGAGTTCATTTATCAATAGTTGTATAGGCAAATGAGTTAATTTAAAAAAAAAATACAAAATTCAAAAAAACAATATTAAACATTGAAAATCACCATACAACCTCAAATATTTTATATTTAGATAAAATGGGTTACAAAATACATTTGAGATTATTTCCCAAAATAGTTGTCTTGGAATTTGTAAAAATATATATAGTTCAGTACATATTCTATGAAATTTAAATGTGTTTGCCATAATGATTGGGATTGGGGCTCCCGCGGACCATAATGCAAAGATGTACAAGAATCAAGTTTGTAGAAAGAAGAAAGTTAGAGATGGAAGACAACAAGACTTGGCAAGAATAAAGAGAAAACTATCATCCCTCGGTTAAAGATTTGTATTTAAAGAGGTAGAGTAATTGGATGAAGACATCGACAAAGACAAAAGAATGTGATCAGTATCAACTTACTATGATGGTATCTCATGCCTTGTCATTTTCTCATTGTTGTCCTTTTATGGCTTTCCTCGGCGATTATGGGAACCGTCTCAAGCGTCCTTTTCCCTTCATTAGTAATCTTGTTGACAACCTTTTTGAACCACTCCTCGATGTAGCTCCTCATGTGTGCCACGTTGATTTCATGCTGGATTTTTATATTGAAGAATTCACTTTCCAAGTCCCTTAGATCAATAGAGAGGTTGTGCAATGCTTATTGAATATCTTGGTTTTTAATCGAATAACCAACTAGCCAATTTGTCACGTCATCTTCACCATATTCAAGAATGCCATAGAAATATTCAAATCACAGTCTTTTATAGATCTGAACTTGATCATCAAAAATTTTCTTGGTTAAAAACAACGAGTTAAATATCAATTTCGGGTCTTGGACTTCATTGGTGTTGCCAGCTAGATCTATCTCAGTTAGCATCTTGAATAGTTTGTCTCTTCTAGATATGGCCTGGCTACATTCTTGAATGATACCATTCAAGTTTTTTACCTTTTCTTTCCATCATGTGTTTAGTTGGTTTATTCGATCTGAGGAAGGGAGATCCTCCTCTCTTCTTCTAAATTCCATCATACAAATAAATTTAACACCAAATGGTACAACTTTATCGAGGTAGAAACCTTGCTCGTTATTGAGATCGTCTTGCAGATACTCATGAAAAGCATGCACTCTTGTTCCAAAAGAGACCATAATCTTTGACATCTCCCAAGATTCTGTTATTAATTCCATTCTTCTCTTTATATTCTTTTCCACATAGCCTCGGGTTGATGTGAGAAGGCTTTTTTATCCTTCTAACTTTTCCGCAGGTGCGGTGGGCCCAATCATTGCCAAAGGAGTAGAAAATAGTGGAAGGGGTATTAGAGCTCCCTCCAATTCTTTGATTCACTCCTTTAACCTGACATTCTCCGCTTCAAGACCGCTAATAGATTTATCTAGATAATCTCCAGTTGCTCGGTGTATCTGAGAGATCTGGGAAGGGAACATGTTCCATAGGTTCATCTCTGAACGAGATTTCCCTTTCTTATACTTTACATCTCTCTTTTCAATAACCAATTTTTTGGATTCGTTGTCAAAAATAGCGCTCTAAAATGCAAAAGACTCTTCTTCGTCCATGGTATCGGTCCCAATTATTTCCATCTCAGGGTTATGGGGAGCAGTTCTCTCTAGCTAGTCATCATCAGGGAACATTTTGTCAATGTCAAGTTCTAGTTCCATATCTTCGAGGGAGATATCGTGGATATCAATTTCTCCCCTTGGTCCCTCCTATCCTTGCACTATTTTTTTTCATTTTTTTCTCGCGAGAAGTTTGTGAGAACTTTCAATTTTTTCAAAGGGAGGGTTCTTATCTCCTCCTCCGCCTGAAGCACTGTTTGTGACTTTCTTTCTTGGGTAGGCCATTGGAGTGCTGCTCCGAGATGTTTTAGTCTTGGGTGTGGTGGTCGGGGATTGGGCACTTTTCTCACCCAGGCCTTTTCGTTTATGCTTGTATGACTCATTGGTGTTGAGTATTGTCTCTAGGTCACCAATGTCATGAGCAGGACTTCCTGAGGCGTTATCTTCATCTTCATTCAGGATAGTGTCAATGAAAGAACTGTTGAAACTGACAGTGAATAGTTGTTCTACAAAACTACCATCAGGGTCAAACACTTTTACTTTTTCAACATATTTCAAATTGAAGTTGTGGAAGTGGCCCACAAAACCATCAATCTTGTTCATATTCCTGACTATGAAATCCCCAAATTTCCAAGGTAGAGGAATGAATTTCCTTTTTCTCTTTTCATGGAAAAATGCAACCAGTAGGTGTACGACCTTGCTATCTCAGCAAGAAACATTGTACGAGATATGTGACATTGAAGGAAGGAAGGATTTTGTTTGGACCCAAAAATCCTTATAACATTATAGTTCTCCACTTTTTCTAGTGTGCCCTTCCTATCCAGGAACTTGCTCGCCTGGCCAGACATCCGGGGAAAATCCTTTTCAAATATCAACCCTTTAAAAACAAAAACAAAAACATTACAGACTTCATAAAAATGTTGGGAGGCGTTGTGTCTCCATAATGTTTGGTACCAGAAGGTTACTGGGTCAAATTCGCAGTTTACCTTCTTACACAGAGATAATCTAGGGAATGGACAGTAATACGCTACCGCAAAAATTAAATATGATGGCATAAATAATTTATTTTGCCTTGTGTATTGCAATAATTGGGAAGAGATTTCAATGGAAATCAACTTGCCCAATCGAAGATGGCTTGTTCCTTCAATGTAAAATATAAAATATACAGAATCATCCAAGAGATGTTGGATGTACTTTCTTGTCCGTTATCCTCGTGAAAAGCCATGCAATTTCTCGGAAAGGGTTTTTAAATGAACTAACCTGTAATCCGGTCTTGTCCTTGAGAACGGCCGATGGGTTCTCTAAGAACTCTGGTAAGTGGTCCAATCCATTATCATGCTTCTTTAATAACTCTCTACAATCATCGCCCTTGAAAGTAAGCGTTGGGTTGGGAAGTCTTAACATATTTCGAAATACTTGAGGTGATAGGGAGACTTGGGAATGGTCCCGCAACTGGGTAATCCACTGGTTCAGAATATAATTTTTGGCGCAGCAGATGACCAACTCCTTACAGTAAAAAACTTCAGGGACATAACCTGCTCGTGCAATTCCAGTCATCCAAATAACTTTCTTCTGGGCACAAGGGGACGAGTAGTATTCATAATCTCTGGACCATTGAAAAGTATGGTCCTCGCGCCTGAAAATATTCAAGGTATCTCCACATAAAAAAATTTGATTTGTAGCCAAAAGGTGATGAGAACGTTCCTTTTATCCTGATAGTATTTAAAATGAACGCTGGAGCATGATAATATAATCTCCCATAAATCTTGGTTTAATGTGTTTTAATGGGAGATGTCCTCGACCTTTTCACTTATTAATGCCAATATTTTCGATGTGTCTGGTGAGTTGTCACTAATAAAGGCATGATTAATGTGCATTAGGAAGGGTGTGAAGATGGTGGGGATGGACGGGAGCGAAAACTACTTTGAAACTTTTGTGAACTTGGGAGCCGGGAACCCGCGAATCTGTGACAACAGAAGGTGAAGAATCGACTAAGTATGGAAAGGCAAGGTATAATGCCTTTAAAAAACTAAAGTAAACAACAATTTTTTTTAGTTCAAGATCCACACACAAAAAAGAATTCAGATCCCATAATATTGACCTCTTCCAATTCGATAATAGGGAGGTTGAGTTGGTAGATCGAAATATCGCTCAGTTCAGGCAATTGGGGTGCATTTGGGGTGCCTGTGAGAAAGGATAATGTTTTGATGAAGATTTGTTTGTATTGCAACATGTGACAATAATTGTGTCTTGATAGTATTTACAATGAACAATGGAGGATGATACTATAATCTCTCGTAAATCTTGGTTTAATGCATTTTAATGAGATATGTCCCCGAGCTTTTCACTCATTAATTCCAATATTTTTGAACCTGTGTGGTGAGTTGTCACTAATAAAAGCGTAATCAATTTTCATTGGGAAGTGTGCGAAGGTGGAAGGGATGGACAGGAGTCCGCGAACGCGCGAATCTGTGACAACAAGAGGTGAAGAATCGACTAAGTATGGAAACGTGGGGCAGTCAGACGGACCCAGACAGACTCATCGTAGGTAGAGTGAAGCTTGCAAGTTCGAGGAGTCCGAGGTCAAATTGTAGATCATGGAAGTTTTGGGTGCAAGATGTATATCACGGAACAGGGGGCATGAGAGTTTGATAGCACCAATCTGGGAACTCGTGGCCATAAACATTAACTATGGAAAAAACATTCTTGGCTATGTAATATACCTGGAGCTCGACAAACTCAAGTTCAAGTTTAAAGAGAATTTGTTTATATTTACTTCAATACTATTCATATTATTTTATTTTATTAGTATTTTTTGTGGCCCAAATGCAAACCATGTTCCAATTTGAAGGGTGATTTAACATTTTCATATGCAAGCATATTCTCAAATATGGCAAGTTGTAATATATGCACAATAATAAAGAGGGGAATTATGTCAACACCTTTGTAGATGACAGTGGGCTAGCACAATATTGCATTCTTGCTATGATGATGCCTTAAAAAAACTAAAATAACCAACATTTTTTTGCCAATTCAAGATTGACACAAAAAAATTCATCAGATTCCATAATATTCTCCCATTAATGTGTTTTAATGGGAGATGTGAAGATATAGATGGATATAGAATTTCTTAGTCCGCCACCCCAGGAACCCGCGAGCATGGAAATGCGACTAAGTATAGAACCAGAAACGGATAACAGAGGGGAAGAAGAAAAGGGAAAAACAGGTAAGTATATAAGAGGAAAAAAAAAGGGAGAAAATAACTTTATGCCTCACACAACAACGCTTAGTTTGATAATTATCAAGCGATAGAAACACATCAACTATGGGTAAAACATTCTCAGCCATGAAATATAGTTGTATCTCAACAAACCCTAATTCAAGTTTAAAGAGATGTTGTTTATGTCTATTTCAACAAGCAATAGACAAAATATATGACTTGGCATTCTTATATGCAAGCATATTCTAAAATATGACAAGCTTCAATATATGTACAAATTGGATAAAGTATGCAGATTAGAGTTTTCAAACCATACCTCTTAGTCTCTAGACCTTGTACTATGATGGAGGTTTCACTTCTACTTGTCGATAGTTCTTGTGAACTAAAAAACATGTGGTGTAAACGACATAAACATATTTACCATGGCATAGTAGAATAAATAACTGCAGATATTTGTTTCCTAAACATAATAAGAGCATAATCTATGAATCCTTACCTTTGACCTTGTCATTGTGCTGATGTTTGTGATGATTCACTGCTTGATCAAATGCATATGCAATAGAGAAAATATATGAGTTAACATTTTCATATGCAAGCATATTCTCAAATATGGAAAGATGTAATATATGCACAATACTAAAGAGGGAAATCATGTCAACACCTTTGTAGATGACAGTGGGTTAGCACAATATTGCATTCTTACTATGATGATGCCTTAAAAAAACTAAAATAACCAACAATTTTTTTCCAATTCAAGATCGACACAAAACAATTCATCAGATTCCATAATATTCTCCCATTAATGCATTTTAATCGGAGATGTCCTCAAGATTTCCGCTTATTAATGCCAATCTTTTTGAACCTGTGTGGTGAGATGTCACTAGTAAAAGCATAATTAATGTGCATTGGAAAGGGGCAAAGGTGGCGTGGATGGAGGAGAGCAAAAAATTCTTTGAAACTTTTGTGAACTCGGGAGTTCGTGAACACACGAAAATTTGAAGAATCGACTAAGTATGGAAACGCGGGGAGGTCAGACAGAGTCATCGTAGGTAGAGTGAGTCTTGCGATTTCGAGGAGTCTCGGGTTGAATTGTAGATCATCGAAGTTTTGTGTGCAATATGTATACCCCGAACACAGGGCATGAGAGTTCGATAGCGCCTACGCGAGAACCTGCGGCCATAAAATTGTCTAAGTATGGAAACGAACGATGATCGGTCGGACTCATGATGTGAAGATATAGATGGATATATAATTTCTCAGTCCACCACCCTGGGAACCCACGAGCATAGACATGCGACTAAGTATAGAACAAAAAATGGATAATAGAGGGGAAGAAGAAAAGGGAAAAATGGGTAACTATAAAAGAAAGGGAGCAAAGAACTTTATGCCTCACAAAGCAACACTTAGTCTGATAATTATCAAGCAATAGAAACACATCAACTATGGGAAAAACATTCTCAACCATGAAATATAGTTGGAGGTCAACAGACCATGGTTCAAGTTAAAAGAGATGTTTTTTTATATCTATTTCAACAAGCAATAGACAAAATATATGACTTGGCATTCTAAATGCAAGCATATTCTAAAATATGACAAGCTTCAATATATGTACAAATTGGATAACGTATGCAGATTAGAGTTGTGTAACCATACCTCTTAGTCTCTGGACCTTGTACTATGATGGAGGTTTCACTTCTACTTGTCGATAGTTCTTGTGAACTAAAAAACATGTGGTGTAAACGACATAAACATATTTACCATGGCATAGTAAAATAAATAACTGTGGATATTTGTTTCCTAAACATAGAAAGAGAATAATCTATGAATCCTTACCTTCGGCATTGTCATTGTGCTGATGTTTGCGATGATTCATTGCCCATGCCCATGTCACTTGTGAAACACTAGTTATGAACATGTGTATATTGTTCATACTTGATATGGATGTGCATTAGGCATGTGCATTGTATTTTCTCTAGCACCACTGTTGCCATACGTTTTGGAATATTGTACTCCAACTTTATCAGTTGTGGCACATAAGCCTTCATCCTCGTGTTCAATTAGTTTGTTCTTTTTTCAATGTAGAAATACAGAGAATACAATGGACATAAAGGCAAGTTGCTGCGTAGGAACACATGAAAAAAAGACGAAATATAATTTTATTTATTTCAAGGTAGCGGCACAGAAAATACAATTGACATGAAGATAAGTTAATATATAGGAAGATGTGCAGTATCTAAGGGAAAAAAACAAAAGAGATGCAAACCAGTGGAATAAATATAGACAGAGTAAATGAAAAACAATTGGATATGGAATACAGGTAGAAGTATGCACCTTTGTCTTCTTCTACATTTCTAGTTAAGAGTTATTTGCCTTGTCCAGTTTTCATGTTTGTTTCAATGAAGGAAAGTACAAAACACAATGAACATGAACGTAAGTTGATATGTAAGGAAAAAACAAGAAATATGTACATACAGTAAATAAACTAGAATAAAGGAAATAGAGTAACAGATAATGTTAGGAGCATGTACCCTTTTTTTTTTCTTGATCCATGTATGTGTATATATAAAAACAAATTGTGTAAAAAACAATTGTGTCCAAAATCAATTACAAACCAGGAAAAACTAAGAAGTTGGATAACTTGGTTTTGTGCAACAAGCTAGACAAATATGCTTTGAGACATAGAAATGTGATTTTGCAATATGTTTGATGTATATTTCATAATTCAAGTACAACACTAATTGTATCATGATCAGACCAGTATGTGTCTAAGATAAAGAGGTTGTATTGGGAAATGGGCACATTCAACCATACATGGTCAATAAGTGTGTTTTGTATATGGTTTATCTTATCCAAAAGAAAGCGGAGACTGTATCTGCACATGTAGTTTTCCAATTCTTTTGTTCTGGCATTATTTTGTAGCATGTCAATATTGAAGTCTCCTACAATGACAATGGTTTTGTTCAGATGCAAATTCTCTAATGCATTTGAAAGAACATTTAGTATGTTGGAGAATATTGCATGCGAAGCAGCATAGAGATTCAATATTGCAATTTCTGATCCATGGAAAATTACTTTTGCAAGCACCATCTCAACATTGTTTTCTTCGAAACGCATATGCTCCAAAATTGTTACATGTTTTTTCACTAATATCATCACCCCATGTGTAATGTAACTTGATATGCAATTGTGATTTGGAAATTGTTTGTTTTGCATGCATAATGTCATGTATGTTTCCTGCAAGCACAGAATATCGGATTGCATTGTGTCATAGTCATTGAGTATATCATCCATATGTGCATGTAGGTTGCCCGTGTTAAGTGAGAGAATTGATACAGATGAGTTTATTTGTATGGATTGGTAATAATATTGTAGATGTCACTTTGCGCTAGTCCTAAGGCATTGCATATCAATATCAACTTTGTGTTTGAATTTGAAGTTATATTTTGTAAGAGCGCTTAGTAAATACAAGGAGTCTATACTTCTGACACAGGACAATGTTGTGTATACAAGTCCATGTATTTGAATTCCAGCAGGTGCAAATGCAACACTATCAAGTGTTATCCCTTGCGATCTGTGGACTGTACGTGCACATGCAAGTTTAATTGGAAACTGTTTATGAATCTTCAGTCAACCTGTCTTTGCCAATGTCGATACTGGTTTTGATATTCGTAAGATAGGTGTCCAATCATGTGCAGTGTTTGAATTATATAGATAAGCCAACTTGTTTTCTTTTCGGTGGCCTATATGTGGCTCATGGAACTTAATCGAGAGGACATCAACTTTTTATGTTTTGGTATAAGCTTTGAGTACTCCATCTGCACCATTTACCAACCCATCCTATGAATCATAGTTGCAGGCATATATTTCAACTAGCATGTCTAATTTCAGGACAAGTTGCAAAGGCAAAGTGGATGTATGTTCATGATGTGGTACATTTCCATGGTTGTCTTCTTCGAGATCAATTGAATTGATGATGATATCATCGCTAGACATGATCAATAACATGTACCTGTTATGCATTGCAACATCCCTATTCGTGTAGAACAGGTAAGGGAAGGTTGGTTTTGTTGGTGCAGGTCGCATGCACCTTGAATTGATATATGTTAAGTCATCATGTGTTTGAATGTTTGTCTGCATTCTATTCAAATTTGCAATAAATGTTTCATCTGTCTGGTGCATTATAGTATGTAATTCAAAGAATTTTATATTGTCTTTCCAGAATTCATGCGTCACTGTTTGCATATTGACCATAGGTTTTTCAAATATCAAATAATATTGGATGGGTTGTGCCTGGTAAAGATCCCCACAGAATATCATGTCAATGTTCCCAAAGCATTTGGTGTGCACATGTTTTATGTTTCTTAGTCGGTTGTCAATGGAATACAAGAAGTGACTTCCAATCAAAGATGCTTCATCTATGAAGACAAGTTGTAGTTCATCATAAATATTAGACAAGTTATCTAACATTTCCTTGCTGAGTAGAAGAAACTGTGACTTGTTAAAAGGAATAAAAAATGCAGAGTGGACTGTTGTTCCACCTACATTATATGCAGTTTTTCTTGTGTATGCAACTATTATCCCCTTTGGTTTCATAGGGTCAGAGGAATTTTTTGAATCATAGATTTGTATAAGAATTTGGAATAGTGTTTTCATTGTGAATGTCTTACCTGTTCCTTCCCCTCCTGTAAGGAACAAGTGCACAAGAGTGTGCATGTTCAAGCTTTTTTTATTCGCAATGTCCTTTAGAATTGCTTGTTGCTCTCAATTCAATAGACGTATGACTCTGTAGTATTCGTTATTTTCAATAAACAAAGGATGTTTTGTGACTTGAAAGCCAATATTGATACGTTTTTCAATGTTAGTTGCTCAAGGATGAGGCAAATTTGCTTGCAAGTCATAGAACTCATAGAGAGTTATAGTTTTTTTATGGTTTGTGAATGTCTCATCAACATTGTCTAGGTTTTCTAGTTCATGAACTGCACTTTCTAAATCACCCCATGTTGGATTAACATTGTATGTAAATCTAGATTCATTGGTTTGTACTGTAGTCTCATAAGCAATATACGCAGCATACCATGTAGGGAAGTTATGTTTTAATTTGTTTTCATTTTGATCAAACGGAACGTACAACAAAAGTTTTTCTCTATAATAGTTTTCATAGTCAGTATGTTTGTTGTATTTGACAAAGCGTATTACATAGGGTTTTTTTCTTTTTGATATGGGTGCACCATTTGTTTTGTAATGTGATGCGAACTCTCCTAAGCAGATATGTTTAATAGGAGATGGACGCTGGAGGTAATAATCAATAATAGAGATACGTAGTATGTCCTCTGAATTATCAAGCTCTTGTTCTAGAAAACACTGTGGTTGAAGCACAAATGTGTGTTTCTCAAGTGCAGATGTGTTTATGAAGACACATTTCCTTGAACTACAGTTGAGGGGCAGGGAAAGTGCAATGTGGACTGCTTGTTGAGCATACATTTGTTGAATATTAATTAATGTATTTCCAAGCATACGTATCATTTGCATAGCATCAATATGACTTCTTTCATGTTCTTTGTGTATTCTTCTGAATGCACTTGTCATAGATTTGTCAACCTTTTTCATATACGAGGTACAATATGATGTTGCAACATATGCATTGAGGACATACTCTGCATCTATATTTGCATTCCACATAACTGGCATGTCCTTGGAGAAATTGTTGTTCCAAATATGAGAAAGTTTTCGTTTAAGGAAAATTGTTGGTTGTTTAAGTGTAGATTGTATTGCTTGGATGTACTCATCTTCTGTTAGATTTAGCTCTGCCAAGAAGTCTTCGAAGCTCATTAATTCATCAAAGTCTCATTGTTCTAGAAATGAGAACAAGGATTTAGATTTCTCAATGAGAACATTGTCCTCTAAACTAATTGGCTCTATGATTCTTGTTGTTCTCATTGACGACACAGGGAAGTTGTATCTGCAATGTGAATTTTTTCGTTTTTTACAGCTTCTTGTATGATAATGTCCATGAACTTTGGCAAGTTCTGGATCCAAATAATCTATTTTGCATGTTATGTATTTGTCCACAAACTGCTCAATCTGTGAGTTGTTGTCATTTCCATAGACTGGTGCACCCTTTATCCACAACAATGTGTGGTCATGCTCACTCCCTCTATTCTGGAATTCAGTCACAAAATAGTAGTCCGATATTTTTCCGAAGAGCGTTTCATCATGGCATATCAATTGACTCAAAGCATTTATTCTATGCCTATAGTAGCGAGTACATGTCATTGGGTCTTTTCTTATGAGGTAGTCAATGTCATCATTTTCCAATGTATCGGTTTGTTTTTTCCTTTTCCTGTTCCTATACAATGCAGACACCGTAGCCACCAACGGATCCCAGCGATGCTCTGCACTTGTAAATGTGATGAAAAATGTTGGCGGTCCCAATTGTCAGATCATTTCAAAAATAGTTTTTTTGTTTTGTTGCAAATAGTCAGTAGAGATGCGAATGTTTTTGAAATCTATGTATCCAATATTAGATTTTAGGATTTTTTCTAGGTATGCTTTGTACTTGACATCTTTGGAAAATAAATTTCTTCCTTGTAGATGGTCTTTTCTTATTCGCACCCACATGCAAGAGAGAACTTGCTCAATTATTTTGCGCATTGTTTTGAAAAACAAATTTGTTATGTGACAAGGGAAGTCACTGCTTGAATGTAGTAGTTACCATCGAACTATTTTTTGGTAGCTGAATCATTCTGTAATGTCACTGGGATGTGGATCTCCATAGAACAGTGTTGGGAAGTTCATTTAATCAACAAATTTTTCTTTGAATATTCCAAGTGGACGTTACCCTTCAACATGTGCAATTTTGACAATCTTGTCTTGCAAGTCACGAATGTGATGTGAGTCACTGAATCCATGTATCAATGTTTCAGCAGGTCTTTCATTCTCCGATTCATCACTTGTATCAAATTCACTAGCCGTTTCAAAAGTCTGTGCAGAGCTATCATCCCCTTCTTCAAGAACATTGTTCCAGTTATGATTTATACAGATGTTTCGTGCTTTGTACCGAGCCCTAGAACACAATTCTTTTAATGCTTTCATGACAACATGCACACACACTTTACCTGTCTGGTATGCATTCTTGTATTGCAAACATCTTTTGAGAGCTACATCAATTGTCATTTTATCGCTAATGAATTGTGGCAAGGAGTTTTGTACAACATCTAGTTGGACAAGCACATTAAAATTGATCATGTTAAGCCCATTTGGAGTTGTTTATAGCCCCGAGATCTGATTTGTGCAAATGCAATTCGTAGAGACACAAGTCTCTCTTCAAGTTTTGTAAGTGTACTTACATATGGTAGTGGTGTATTACATCTTATTTGGTCAGGCATTGCAAAGTGTAGCAGTTTTCCATTTTCAAGTGATCTTTTGCATGGAAGACAAATATTTCCACTGGAAAATGTTCTATCTTTTAGTGTCAAGCCAAGGTATTCTTCTTGCAAGTCAGGTGTGAAAGACTTAGTTTTTTTTGTGAAATTCAATTGATCGCAAATCGCACATGCAATGGAAGGAGTGTATTTAATTTGTTTCATATAGATATGTTTTTCATCTCTCTTCCCTAGATAAGCATGCGTAGAAAGTGTTTGTTGCGTTCCATTGCTAGCAGCGCATGGTGTTGGCTCTAGGCCACGATATGTGATTGTTTCCTCTCATTCAGTACCATGACCATTGTGGGATATGGCTACACCTGTTTCTCTTACGCATATGTTTTTTCAACATGTGGTAAGTTAACTTATGGTTGCCACTGGAAACTAGTTTCACTTGTTGACAAGCCATGTTGGAGGTGGAATAGACATTTCTTATGAGCATTTCATCCTCACCATCTCGATGGTGAAAATGGTGATGTTCTTTGTCATTGGACATGTGATGTTTGTGTTCAACATAAAGTGTGAAAATGTGATTGTGTCGTGCACGAACAATTTTTTTTAGGTTGTGATATGTGATTTTATGTTTAGAAGGAAGCGTACCAATGTTTTTTTTTTTCTCTCACGTATGATATTTTTCAAGTTGTGATAAGTCAGTCTACATTTTTTGTTTAATCTCTGTATGACCTCATGACAACTGGAATGAATTTCATTCTGATTAAATAGCATGCGATGCTTATGTAGATTTGATGTGGTTTGGGCAACATGGATAATGGATCCTGAACTGGTAGTATTTCTTATTAAAGGTTGATAATGAATATGTGGCATATATGTTTTCAACGACATGATGTCAATTGTTCGATCATAGTTTGAATCAATACAGTAGGAATGGATAGTACCATCCGACGACCAGACCTAGATATTTATTATGAATATGATATATAGCCATTGCAAACAGAATATGCCACCCTCTACATTTCCTTTCTCATATGGCATTTCCATGTTTACAAGGTATTGTTGCCAACTTCGAATTATCAACATAATTTCTAGATATGGTAAAGGGTGTTGATGCAAGCAATTAAAAGCCTTTTGACTATCGCCTATAATTGCATTGCAAAAGGATTGCACATTGTAAAGGCGCAACAAGTGCATATTGAACTCGATTGCTACCAAATAGAAAATTGCATTGAACAGACTATCTCCACAACTAGATGCAATAGTTGTCGCTATGTGCAATCCATGGGAGTGTATATAATGCATAATTCATTTCCAATGCGATTGAAGGTCTTTGCAAATGAGGGACAAGTAAATATGAGGTCATCCAAGATTGCATATGGATAATTTTCTATAGAGTAGTGGTTCATAATGACCACTGACGGGACTGGAATCATGGAACAAGATGCAATATGGATCCCTAGATGCAGTTTTGTTGAATAGTAGATATCTTGTTTTTCTTGTCAATAACCATATTCCAATTGATATATTCAGCCACTTGGACAGCCACCATATACAAAATATATCTCCCTAAAGTCCCCTCTCATGTGTAGGCAGAGTTACAGATGTAGACAACCGCATCTTTGAAAAATACATAGTGACATCATGTATTTCATGCAACTGGAAAAGAAAATCAGATGCCAATTCATATTGATACGAATTTAATGCCTCAACATCGCCATTTTCTAAACATGACAAGAAATGATCTATCGATCCATTGCAATAGAAATTGAAATGCATTGAAGAGGCAATCTCCCACAGTATACGAGAATGCATCTAATCTAAAATTCCCATTGCTATGAAATACTTGGTCGATGTTGTCATGTACAATGGAGTCTGTGTCTATTTCATAGCACTCAACATCTATTACTTGCTTCATCTTTTAAGTTGTGATTTTCAAGATGTTTCTTAGCTATATTGAAATTGTTGGAAGATTGGTTGTTGTCATTGATGTCAACCCTAGTCATGGGTTTTGGACCACAAGATTGATAAAGGTATTTGGACATGAAGGACAATGCACATGCATATACAACACCCATGAATGGATAGTATACATCATGTTGTTTCCAGTGGTATGTGACACGTCACGTGGATCTTGATGGTTGAGGAGAAATGAATTTTTGAAGATGACAAAGTGAATTGAAGAAGGAAGTACATGTAGGCCCTGAAGATAATTAAAGAAAATAATTACAAAATAAGAAAGTGTCAGGTCGGCCCTAATGTTAAAATGAAGTGACAT
>ML798944.1:332112-357122 GCA_009831015.1 Picea engelmannii | reverse complement strand
TAAAATATATATATATATATATATATATATATATATATATATATATATATATATATATATATATATATATATATATATATATATATTAGAAAAGATAGTGTTATTATAATCTTCGTAACCACGGTCGACTCAAGTGAGGATGGCATAAAGATGCTCAGCCTTGGCCAAACTATTGGGGAATCATGAAAAACACCATTTTACAAAATAAGATTATTATTAAAAATATCATCAAATCAAAATTTAAGGAAAAATTGTGGTGTGATAAAG
Source organism: Picea engelmannii (assembly GCA_009831015.1). Taxonomy (NCBI): domain Eukaryota; kingdom Viridiplantae; phylum Streptophyta; class Pinopsida; order Pinales; family Pinaceae; genus Picea; species Picea engelmannii. The sequence continues at coordinate 356,855 of ML798944.1, read as the reverse complement.
AATTAGAGGGAAAAAAGAATAAGGTATTATAAGGATGTAATCAACCCTAATCTAGAAGATGAAAATTATCTTTTTATTTTGACAAGTGTAAAGAAAAAAATAAGCATTGTTAAGATAAGAACAAATTCTCACGAGCTCCATACTGAAACTGGGCGTTGGTCAATTCCTAAAATGCCCTGGGATCTAAGAATGTGCCACCTTTGTGACACTAAGAAGGTTGAAGATGAAAAGCATTTTTTTTTAGATTGTCCAGCCTATACCCAAATTAAATCTCAATCTCAGAATATTTGTCACACAACTGACCTTCCCAACCTTTTAACTCAACATAACTATGATGATCTTGGAAAGTTTCTCTTAATACTTTTCGAGCACAGAAATAAATTTCTAAAGAATTGCAAGTAATCCCTTATCCTCTTAAGGTTCGATAGACCAATTCAGTGTCAATAAACGTTAATCATCATCGTCGTCATTTTATATTCATAAATATCAAAATAATAACTCTTTGTAGAAGAATTAGATGGAAGTGGACCGTTTGTTCATTTTTAAATAGATTCCTCGTATTCTTGTTAGGCAAAATATGAAGCATGATGTGAATGAAATCTTCATTAATATTCACAAATTATCGTCATACTTAATCACTTTTCAATAAATAAGATTACAAAAACCTTTTTCCGCGTGTTGTCGTTCAACGTGGATGATAAGGATTGAGGATGACCATAACGATGGTGGCAGAGAATGAGGGATATACTTGAAACATCACATGGACTTAAAAAAGATATCATGATTGAAGATGAGGATAAAGATGGGTGGGAAAGAAAGAAAGAACAAGTACATTTTTTTCCGGATATACTTTAAATCATCACGTGAATTGAGAAAGATTATATAAATATATATTATCTTTCACTGACATCACATTATTACTAATATTGACATCACATTATTACTAATATTTAGTTTTTTTGGGGTTAATTATTATTAATATTTAGTTTAATTTTTTGGTAATTATTTTTGTTATTTTTGGAAAACTAAAAATTAAAAAACTCATTTAATTTTGTAAAATTTTGTTTTGTTTCAGTTTTATTAGTTGTATTATTTTTATTTTTTTTTAAAGAAATATATATAGATAAAAAGTGGCTTGTAGCCTCGAGGTTAGTAGTGATTACAAAAATGACACGTTTTGACTTTCACAAAAGAGAGCATAATTCCATATTGATATTTACATAAAAAACATAGTTTCTAGATCGAGAGTTTTAAGTGATCATGCTTGTAGCGTGTCTAATACATTGACAAAAAAACATAAATGAGTGTTAAAAACATTTATATAGGTTTATAAGGTTTATATTTTTAAGTTGTTTTGATTTTTCTGCTTCTTGCTCAAGTGATGGGTGCCTACGCCTTCGATTTCCATAGGAACTTGATTTGGGTACACTATCTTGACCTCCACTCCCCTCTCTTGATTATAGTTTTGAGTTCCCAGATTATTTGATGTCAAAGAGAGGTTATCCACTTTTTGAGCTAACGCCAACGTATGTAGTCTGCGACATCATGTTTCTAAGGAGTTACTCTGACATTTTTGATTGAGAAGAAGGTTGGAGAGATTAACATTATAAGATATATTTGATTGCTCCAACTCTACCACCTTGGAGGTGATGACTAGGGTAGCACTATTGTCGGCATGTGTTACCTCCTCGTGTCTACGCAAGACTCATTTAATCTCACAGGCGTCATCCTTGCCATCGTTGCACTACTAACCTTTGTCTCTTGCCTAGATATCGCAGAGTGAAATGACACTAACTCGTTGTACCTTGAACCAAAGTTCCAATTTGGAAGAAAACCCCAATTTCCTCTGGACTGGGTGGCTAATTGTGTGTCACACAAGAGCGACTCAACAAGGAACGAAATTTGAAACAACGTTAGACTTCCAAGAACAAAACAACAAGAAATTGAAATGGAAACCAACATGTGCTCATTGTTACCATCCCCAAATTCACCTCAACTTTCATACCATGGACCCGCCCTTGCCAATCCTCTGAAATCCCGCACTCAGTCAGACAATCCTAGACTAAATCCTCCCACCACCAAACCACATCTTTGCAGAACTAGGGCGACTCCCTACCACATTTTATCCCATATCCTTTTTTCTGATCGATGTTGACACATGAAAATCCCTTGCGCAATGTCAATCTGAATAAATGAGAGCATACTTGCTTGCTCTTGCTATCCCTCTGCCACCTACTCACCTTACTTGACCACACAGAATGTACTTTGGTTGTTATCCACTTGGCCATTATAAAGTTCATTAACCACCCACTAAAAAAAAGATTAGGGGATTGTGGCATAGTTATATTCCCCATTTTCCATAACGCTCCATGGATTCAACGGTGTTGCAAGTTTTGCCACACATCCACCTCTATGTTCAATGCCCTCCTAATGTGGAAAAGAGAGACTTTATCAAATTGACATAAAGTTTGCTTGATTCATGCCACAATGCCTTCAAGTTGATGCCCTCGAGGGTTTGTATGGGTGATTACTATCTGGATGATTAACATTGAATCCCCAAAGATAGACAAGGACTTGATTCCATAATTTCTAGTGATGTTGAGTCTGCACCACAACGAATAAGCTTCAACAAGATTGTATGTCACATTCCCTGGGCCTCAAGCATATTGCACAATCTTATTTCCTTGGGATCATGGAGGCTTCCACCTGCACTTGTCGTCCCTAGGTTGTATTTGGAAGCACCATCAAACAATAAGGTATGAAAATGATGTTGTAGCTTCCAATCCAGAAATTCAGTGGTCTCTCCCCTAATTTTCCATTAAGGGAGTGTTCCAACTTTATGAGGAAGAGGTGATCCAACTTGGTCAAGATGAAATTATTGGGAAATGGGAGAGGGAGAGTAGACATTATTAAACACATCAAAATTGTGTTGAGCGCTCTATTAAACTATGAAATAGAGTACATATAAATACAACAACCATAGTCTCAAGCTCGAGGAACTACCTTGATTTCACAATCTATTTGGTTGAGAAAATATCTCAACCTCACACCAATCTAGGAAGAATCTAGTTGAAGAGAATCTCTCAAATCCAACCAGGCCTCAACAACCTCCTAAAAGCTAGGAACAAACTCCTTCTCGTAGAGACTAGAACTCTACCTAATAATGACCAATAAACTCAATAATTAAATATGAGCACACTCAAATAAGACAAGTAGGAGTTATATATTCCAACACTCTCCCTTAACGACTATTTGTCTTTACCATCGTTAGTTCAGGTTTTCATCATCACTAAGTACTCTGAATCGAAGCACCTCCTGATCAACAAAGTCTATGTCTAGTCCAACCCAATACTTTCTCTTCGTACCTTGATCATGCATCACCAAATTGCCAAAGTCGATATAAAGAGACAACCATCCACTTGAATGCATGGGTCATCAACTGTTGCAACCATGGGTTTAGTAGGATGTCCTTCAGGTACATGGTTTATTCAACCTCTTGATGAAATCCCCTTGAATATAAAACTCGTGATTTTCTAGGAACCTCCCAAAGTCCACCCATAGAACATGCAATCGAGGTTTGACCTGTGACATGGTTCACTCTAGGTGTTAAAGAACTCTATAAAAGAGGTTTCTACACTACAAATCAATAGGGATACATGACAAAGGGGTATGCATGCCTAGTCAGGCCTTACAACAATATGCCATTTACATGTTACATAGATGCAGGTACTTACATTACATACTCTATCCCATGGAGATATCAGGTACAAGCTCAAACATTTCAAGGACCAATACATTGTATCAATAAATATTACATCATAGACTTGCTACAAAACAATGTGTGACTCATATTAACATATGGTCACGAGTCTGTTTTATTCAACTCAATTCTCACAATTTACCTTGTTTGTCCGCAATCATTTTGTTGCTTCCACATGACTTCCACTGTCACCAGCTTCCCTTGGAGTAATCTCTCTGCTCTTATCCAGAACACCATCTATGTTCTTCCTGCTTACCATTTCAACTCAAACTTATGTCTTCCATCAAATTGTGTTTTCTCCAGCGAGAACAATGCAACTCACTTCCATTGTAGAACCAAAAAAATTTCATGCTCCTCCATTCGCTTATAGAATTGTCGAACTCATATCAGTTGGGAACCAACTGTACCTTTGGGCCAAACATTGGTACCATGACTATAAAGATTGAACCACTGGCCATCTAATTCAATCTTACGTTAATTCATCAAACAATTTACCATCAATACACAATTAGGGGTAACATGTAGTTAAACATTCATTTCCAACTACCACACCCTTTATCACACAGACTAAGGAATGATTTTACATCACAAAATATTGTCAAGCAAGACTTCAACTCATCAACAAGAGATAATATCGTCTTCCTCATCTTCTTGTTCACATGTTTGGAGTCTTCATCTGCATCTTTGACCTTTGGACCTTCATTATCACTATCAATTCATTGTCTTGGATTTACCTGTGATTTATTAGAGTAACTAATTCTAACAAAACCACTACATTCATATTGAGTTAGCTACACTCAATGTAAATGCTTCTAATTCCAAAAACATTAGCTTGTACTTCTTTGGAGTTTCCACACATTAATAGGCAATTGTCAGATTCATAAAATCTAAGAATGTATCACATTGAGTTGATGAAGCTCAACATGTTTTCTCTCCATAAACTCTAGATAAATTAAAAAAAAGACATTTAATTTTACCTTGGTCAAAGAATTTCACTATCACCATTTATGGAATCCTAATCAACTCTACCACCTCACAGATCTCCTCTTGTGAAGCTTGGATCCAGGTTTCTCCAATTTCCATCCCCTTCACACCTCTTCAACTCCAATGCCATTGCCATGGTTGATCAAGAACATCCATGACTTTTCTCTACTCAAGAACAACTCCTACCCGAGTGGTTTCTTGTCGTTTGGGTAAAACAAGACTTCCTTCCTCTCCTACGACTATCTTCGTCGCTTCTACGACTAAAATAGCACTTACCAGACTCAAATAAGTGTTGGATGGAGAACCTATCATATGTCTTCTCTGTGCACATGATCATTGAGTCGCTCATCAACTCCAGACTTATTGGGTACATCAATCCTTATCTCGATTGCAGATTCCATCCATCTAACACTTATGAAGAAAAGTTAATGGTTGAATATAATTGACTTTTGACTAAAGTGAATGTGCACATGAAATCGTCCATTGGTGCAGAATCCATTACATTTCCTTTTTCAAAAGAAACCCCAGTTCAAGGAAAATACAAATGCTACAATGCCATTGCCTAAGGATTTGCGTCCAATCTAAAGGCGTTGCATTGAAAGGTTTTAAATATTCGTAGGTCGAAGATTAAATTGCCATTGCTCGGCTAATACTATGTGCAGGGATATTTTCCACCAAAAAAACGATTCGCATTCTGCATCTTCCCCAAGTGCAACTTTGTCGTATTCATCTTCCTCGTCCTTATGATCAAGGGTCGATTCCATTCCCACTACGGACCTCCTCAACCGCTCTGCGGCCTCGTCATCCCCGTCCTCCTCGGTGCTGTCTCTGGGGTCTCCTGTTCGTCGTCGGAATCAAAATTTCCCTCCCAGGAACTTCGAACCCACGACCTGGTGGTGTTCCCACACCATTTTCCAACACTTATAAAACCTCCGCTAAAGGAAGAGGCACAGGGAATTTCCTCCCTTGCGCTGTCAGCCTCCTCCCTTCTCCACTTCCTTTTCTGGATCTCCTCGTCGCTCAATCTCCACCCTTGTCGATCCGATGGGGATTGGAATAACCCTCCAAACATCTCCAACAACCTCAGCAACAGCGTATTCAGCGCCCATGCCATGTCTCTTTGACAGCCTACCAGTAGTTGACGCACCATCTGCAGTAGTTGACGCACCACATCTGCAGCCAACACTCTCTCACCACAAAGGTGATCTCATCAAACATGGACAAACAATCTACTGCATATACACAACAACTATCACTCAATATATCTACTCTCACCTATGCTAGGATTCCATTTTCCTAGGCTTTCTTGAGGAAAAATCAAGCCCAGAACCGTTCTGATACCATATTGGAAAATGGAAGAGGGAGAGTAGACATTATTACACATATTAAAATTGTGATAAGCTCTCTATTAAACTATGAAATAGAGAACATATGAGGAGATTCACAGTCAGTTTGGCTTCCAACCCATATATTAGTTCAAATGGGGTTTTTCCTGTTAAAGTCTTTGTTGTTATTAGATCTCCCACAAGGCATACTTGATCTTGCTATTCCAAGATCTTTTATTCTCTCCTACAACCTTCTTGATGATATTCATGAGAATCTTATTGGTTGATTCTGCTAAGGTTTGTTGTTGGTTCTGTGTCTTGGATGTTGCCCTCATAAAAGTAAAGTGGTTTAAGCTATTTAACCAATCTATCCATCTAAGTATCTAGATAGAAGAACTACCTTGATTTCACTATTTAGAGTGGAGTAAATATCTTAACCTCACACCATTATTAAAAATATATACTTAGAAAAAATCTCTCAAATCCAACTAGACCTCAACAAGCTCCTAAAAACTAAGAACAGAAAATAACTCTACCTAATAATAACCAATAAATTCAATATGAACACAGTCCCATAAAACCAGTTGGAATTATATATTCCAACAGAATTGCGTGAGGCAGGCATTCGTATACACTCAGACATTAGTGTTTTTTCTTTGGAGGTCGTTTGCACAGGCTTGGTCCCTTCACCATAAAATATTTCTTGTTTCTGGCCAGCCATATTTTCCAACACAGAAATTTCAGCAGAGCATTCCAAACTCTCTTGAAAGTCTTCTTATATTGAAATATGCCACAGTACATCTTACCCCAACTCAAAAACATTTCTTCTCAACTCAAGAGCCATCTCACTCGGTGCCTCAGACCAGCAAAGGTGCATTCCCACCCTTCTTGTCCATATCTACACTCAATGAATAGGTGGAGGGCGGATTCTTCATTGCTAGCACACAGAACACTGAGTTGGACCTGCAACTCCTTTTTCCTTAAATTATCCTCTGTAAGGGTTTTCCAATGTGCCAATGTCCAACAGAACAGGTTGATCTTCGACAATCCATCGCTACACCATATGTTCTTCCAAAGAGGCGACCGCTGTGCCAAATCGGAGGCCTTTAAAAGGGAATTATACCCTAATTTGACTTCATACAGGGCTACCCCCCATCCCCTTCGGTCCTTTGTTGGAACTATTCTCATTTCAGCAGGGATATTGGCTAACTCGAGGACTAGAAATCCAGTGCTGAGTTCAAATTGCAACAACTGTTACTGTTTTTTCACATTGAGTTGTGCTCTCGGAGATTTCTCTGGTAAGGTCCAGAAACTGATATTGTGGTGGTGCTTTTTTGAAATGGTTTGCAGCTTTTCTTTATTTGGGCCATTGAACTTAGTGCGTTTTGGGATTTGGGAGAAAATTATATACAGTTTGGGCTCATGGCAGTGAGCTTGGGTTACTACGAGACGTTGATGTCATGCTCTGGTAGCAGCACTAGCAGTGAGATGAATGAGGAGGAGAAGGAATTGGCAGAGATCTCTTCTGGTTTGATTGGGATGTCAATCGGTTATATTGGGACTGTTTATGGAGTACTTTTTGAACTTCATATCCAAACCTGGAATATAATTGAAGGTCCAACATGGTTGGAGAATACATATATCGAATATGCACACAGTATGATCTGGTGATGCTGGAGTGGTATCCTCATAAGACATGTCTGGAAAAAACAAGACCATTAAACAATACCAAAAGATTACACACTTTCATTTTAGATATGGTGGAGTTCGTGTCCATTCGACAGCCTGTTACATGAGAAATGATGGAAACGTTTGGGGCATAAAAGGATAACGACACTCAACACAATGGAGAAGCCTAAAAATGACAGTGCACCAAAGAGACAAAGATAGTGACAGCGCTTGTTGGAAGATGATGCCCGAGCTCGTTTATTGTTGATGACTGGTTTTCCCATTAAGAGTGGTGAGATGAACTCTAACAGTCGAATTGTATCATCAAATCATGATGATGAGAAAAATCTTTGGAAATTTCTTGGACACGTGATTGTTAACTAATTTCACTGCTCCCACCAGCGTTATGGATAACTTTTTTGATTTCACCATCTTTATAACCAATATTTTAAAAACTTTCAACAAAGGTCATTTTCTCCATCGATGTGATCTTCATTCGAAATCTTAAAAAGTTCTAATAGCTTAGGTGTTGATGACACCCATCTTTTTTGAGCAGGGTAATGATGCTAGTATGTATGTAAGTAGGGTTTTTTTTTCTCAAAAGCTGGATGCACTAGGTCCCATCAAGTTTGTTTTGGGTTAACCAACACATCAAGGAATGATATGCTCCCATTTTTTTTTTCTATTTTTATGGTAAATTTGATGCACTAGGTCCCATCAAGTTATTTTTGAGTTAACCAACACATCAAGGAATGATATGTTCCCATTTTTTTCTATTTTTATGGTAAATTTGATGTGCTTAAATTGATGATTTAGTTGTTTATGAAATTTGTCAAGTTTCTCAATGTCATATAACCACTTTACAATGATATTGTCTATAAACTTCTTCCACCATGTAAGCATAAAATTTTAGGATTAAGCACTTTTTTCCTGGAATGTTTCATAAAATTTAGGTTTGACATTATGAGAGAAAGTGACAACCCCATTATCACACCACTTGTTTGTTCATAAAATTCTTCTATTAAACTATAGAACATGGAGTGGAGGCCCACCTCTGTTAATTTAGCAGTACCTGGATCAAAACACTCTTTGTTGTCCTATACTGCTTTGTCAAGAGAGATTTTGGTAAATAATGAAACTACTTCGATGCTAACTAAGTTGTCTTGAGAATTAACCCTTTCATTTTTAATCAGGTTAACAAAGCCTTTTGAATCCTTGATCGAGTTAGTGGTCCCCACTAGTGGTTTAAATAACCTTGCAACATAGTTGGTAATCTCGTAAGTGTGTGAGACAATCATGTTCACTATAGGTCTAATAGGGATGCCCTCTTTATGGATCTTAGGTAATCCATAAATTCTTAGAGATATCTCACCACTTGGCATAAATAGTTTCTTGGTCCTTTCTCCTATACTAGCTTCATTTATGGCCTTTTTGACCTCCTTAATAACCTTGTTGATCAAATTCTTGTCCAACTTCTTCTAACTACCACTAGTGGTAAGATGTTCAACTATCTTGGCATCAAAGTCATTTTCGTTCATTACAATGGTGACTCCTCCCTTATTGGCTTATAAAATGGAAATGTTGTCATTGTTTATAAGCTTCTTAAGAGAATTGAGTGTTATCTTGCTTAGATTCATCCTTGAAGGTTTGGCTCATCTAACAACTATAATACAGTCTTGTCTCACTTCCTCCTTCACACCATCAACTAGGGATTTAATGCTCTCCTCCATTCCATAAACAATGCTCTTAATCGATATATTTCTAGGTGCGGTAACAAACCCTAGTCTCTTTCTTAATAGTGATTTCCAACACAATGTTAGATAGGTTGACCATGGCCTTTTTGGCATTATTACCACCAATGTCGTTATTTTCATCACTGCTAAAAGTTTCACGTAGGTCTAACGTTCTACGTGAAACACCACCTAGGGAAACCTAAACACCCCTTATTTTGCCACATACTATAACTATGCTCAAATTGTCGAAGGCTCTTTCATTCCATTTACTATGGAGATGATTCTTGATGATAGTGAAAATAGGAGTGATGCAAGGGAGTCCAAGGGGAAGAGGAATTTATTTAGATAACATTTTTTAAGCACTCCAACTAAAAGAAGAGGACATACTTCAATTCATATTACCACCACAGAAGTCAACATCAAATGCATAGCAGAATCCTTAATAATTCCATATTCTCCTAACAAGAAGTAACCATTTAATTATTTACCAATGAAGAACAAGTATTGTTGATGGAACATAATCCCCTCCTTTTATTACATTTATCGCTTTAAATTAACAATGGAGTCATGGGTAGTCATCCTTGCAAGTGATCTCACAAAGATCAAGAAAGGCATTGTCAAAGTGATAGTCTTCCTTGTTAGTAATCTCATGAGGATCATGCACAACTTTTCCCAATCATAATTTAGTTTAAGGTTTTCATCAAATAATTGGTAAATAGGGTTTCTATGAAATAGTTTGATAACCTTATGTAATGTTTAGTTGTTAAGTTTCCCTACTCCATGAAAATTGATAAAAACTTTCATAACAACAAGGGGATTTCAAGAGGTTTATTAGGTTTTAGCTCAATGTCACCCTTATTGATGTTCAATTTTTCATTACCACCCAATACTATGTAAGTGAGAATTAAAACCATAAAACACAAACATGTCACTATATTTTTGTACCTATAGAACCTGTAGAACAAAGGACAAAGGAAAGGGCGACCCCAACCTATAGAACAAAGGACAAAGAAAATATGGACAATATTAGGATAACCAGTCCAAGCTGCAAGCAAAGAAGGACACTAGAAAGACAAAGAAGGATACAGGGAAGAAGTGTGACTTCCATAAGAGCCCTTGACATAACACTGTTGATTGTCACTCAAAGCAGTCCCTAGTGGTTGAAGTGAAAGCATATGAATCAGATGTGGGTTCTGAATCTGAGTCAGAACCAGAAAGGGGAAGACAAATCATTGATGTGAAACCCAGTGCCACAGTTTCTACCACCGAGCTCCATCCTGGTGAACCAGACAAACCAGAATAAGGCGAGCGCCTTTTCCATTCGCAGATGTGGGTAAAAGGCACCCCGCTACACTTCATCATTGATAGAGGTATCCAGAAGAACCTCATCTTAGCAGAGTTCGTCAAGCAGTTGGCCCCACCGACAATGTTGCATCCGCAACCCTACACCATTGGATGGCTCTGCCAAGGAAGTGATCTCTGCATCAGCCAACAATATCAATTTTCGTACGACATCAAGCCATTCAAAGACGAGGTATTGTGTGATGTTTCTCCTCTCAAAGTTTGTAATGTTCTTTTGGGCCAACCGTATTTATGGAAACTTCATGATGTATATGAGTCTAGGCCTCGTAGTGTTATTGTTATTTTGAATAGGAAATTGTACAGGATACCCTAGGCAGTCCCTCCCAGTGCTATTTCCTTGATCTCTGCCAAGCAATGTAGGAATGTCATCTCTCAGACCAAGAAATTTGTCTTTTTTGTCATTCGCTCTCAGAGTAAGCGAAAGATCGTAGCCACATCTAGGGCCTCTGTGGCCGATCTCTCCACACAACAGAAGCAAGTGGATAATGTCATGGAAGAATACTCAGATATCTTCTCCTCTCCTACCAGGGTACCTTTGTGCTACCAGGTCAAGCATCCCATCGATCTGACCCCAGGCGCACCGCTACCCAATGGTCCGATCTACCATCGCTCTCTGTTAGAAAATGAGGAGATCAAGAGGCAGATCCAAGAACTGCTCCACAAGGGGCACATCCATCCCAACTCATCACCTTGTGGGAGCCCAATCGTATTGGTGCAGAAGAAGGACGGGACCTAGCGAATCTGCATTGATTACCAAGACCTGAATAAAATCACAGTCTAGAATCGGTACCCGATTCCCCAAATCGACGACCTCCTTTATCAGATCACGGGGGGAAAATACTTCAGTAATATTGATTTGAAGACTAGCTACCACCAGGTCCCAATAGAACAGACATATGTATGGAAGACCGCCTTCAAGTCAAAAGAAGGTCTTTTTGAATGGTTGGTCATTCCCTTTGGTTTGACAAATGCTCCAGCAACTTTTATGAGGACGATGGATGATATCTTGCGACCTTTCACCAGTAATTTTATAGTGGTGTATCTGGATGACATCCTCATCTACAACAAGACTTGGGCGGAACACTTGCAGCATATTCAACAGATTCTACACACCCTATGGAAGTACAAACAATATGAAAACTTGGAAAAATGCTCCTTCGACATGGACATGGTCCATTAGTTAGGCTACATTGTTGATCAACATGGTGTGCATGTGGATCCAGCCATGATCCAAGTCATCTGTGACTGGCCAACCCCAACCACACTCACTGAGCTTCAAAGATTCTTGGGCCTCGCCAATTTCTATCACAGGTTCATGTTGGGATTCTCTCATATCGCATGGGCCCTCAACCAAGTAACTAGGGGTGGCAGTAAGGAAAATTTTGTGTGGGGCCTGTCCCAAAAACAAGCCTTCGATGAATTGAAGCATTGTTTGTGCTCATCCCCAGTACTTTCATTATCAGATCTGCAACATCCCTTTGAGATCGAGACAGATGCTTCAGACTATGTTGTGGGTGTCATTCTCACTCAACATGGCCACCTCGTGGCGTATCATATTGAGACACTATCAGATGTTGTTTGTAAATACCCTACTTACCACAAAGAAATGTACTCCATTGTTCAAGCCTGCCACCAATGGAGACATTACATTTTGGGGAAGGAGACAGACATCCACACTGATCACAAGCCTCTACAGTTCATGCAGATCCAAGGCAAATTGCAGAATGACCGCCATCAGAAGTGGTCCACATACTTACAGTAGTTCCACCTCAACAACAAGTATAAAACAAAAAGTACTAATCAAGTTGTTGATTGCCTCAGCTAACCTCCAATCGCGACACTCACCACGTTGCTAGACTCTTGTGGACGTGAGACCTTTGGATGGCCCCACCTCTATGAGATAGACCCTGACTTCTCCACCACCTACCAAATGTTGGGAGAAAACTCATTGGTCACTAATTTCCATCTTCAGGACGGGTTTTTGTGTCTTCTGGGCCATCTCTACGTTCCATCAAGTGAGAGTGCAAAGCTTATTTTGGAATATCACTATAGTCAGGTAGCAGGACACTCTAGCGTCGAAAAGACAGTGGCAGTGCTGAAGAAACATTTCTACTGGTTTAAACTTTGACAGGATGTTGGCAAGTATATCAGGTCCTACATCGCCCGTGATATTGCCAGACCGACCACTAAGAAAGAAGGTATGTACACCCCTCTGCCTAATCTTGACAATCCATGGGAATCCATCTCAATGGACTACATGTCAGGCATCCTGTCCACCAAGAGAGGCAATGACTGTGTTTTTGTGGTTGTTGATCGCTTTCCCAAGATGGCGATTTTGGTCTCCTGGAAGAAGAAAATCACAGCATAGGCCACTGCCAAGCTACTATTTGAACGTGTTTGGGTACACTTTGGGATCCCACAAACCATTGTCTCAGATCGGGAGAGTCGGTTTCTCAACACATTCTGGTCGAGCCTATGGTCACTGTTGGACACCAAGCTCACCAAATCCACTGCCTTCCACCCCTAGATAGATGGTCAAATTGAGGTCATCAATCAGATGATCGTACATATCCTACGCATGTACAATTCCAAGCACCCCCGCACATGGGATGAAAGTCTTCCCTATGTCCATCACAGCTACAACCAAGCCCTGCACAACTCTACTGGCCACAACCCCTTTCAGGTGGGGTTGGGATTCCAACCATTGGGCCCCATGGATGTTGCACTACCCCTGGCGACCACCTCAGCTGACTCCTCCCCTGATCCACCAGAAGCTGACAAAGCCACCCAATTCATTGAGCAGATCTAGCACATCCACCAACAGGTTTAGGATATTTTACAGAATTTCAATGTCAAGTACAAGCAACGCCATGATCAACACCGGGTGCCACATAAGTTTCAGGTGGGCGACAAAATTTGGTTGCACTTGAAGAAAGAATGCCTTAAAGGGGGTATGGGCCATATACCATCACCAAGGTTGTGGGTGATAATGCTTTTTCATTCAACATTCCCCCTTTCCTTGGCTTGCACCTAGTCTTCAACGTGGCTCTCCTTTGACCATATTTCCCACCATTATTGGACACCTCAGAGATAGAAAAGAAGTTTACACCAACATAGCTCAACCCTAATTGCATGCAACATGCATCCAATGATCATATTGTGGACACACAAATCAAGGGCACCCGACATCAAAGGATCCAACTTTATCGAGTTGTCAAAGCAGGGCAGCTCCTGCACCAAGGCAAGTGGCTAACCTGGGGCCAAATACAACATAAATTTTCTCATCTGATGGGGGAACTCAATGCAATGGAGACTATTTCTTCCTAAGGGAGAGGATTGATCCAGATGGATGTCGATGGCCTCCCACCTATTCCAACTGGTTCATTTTGGCAGTTTTATTTTTCCTAGTTTTTGGGTCCCTGACTTACGGGGCTGTTTTGAGGCCCTAAACAACGTTTTTAGGGATTGCCATAGTCGAAAATGCTATCGTGCACCTAAAACGAAGATCGTATGAAAAAGTTACGACCCCGGGAAGTTGATGTACTAACTTACCCAAATGGGGCCCACATGACTTTTGGTGCTTCATCTCCTAGGGTTAGGTTTTTGGATGTCTAGGGTTTTTGAAATTCCTGTTTATTATAAAAATGCCTTCAAAGCCTCATTGTAATCATCTTCTTGTGAATGAGCGCAACCATCACATCTCTTCTCAGAGATAAGCTGCCACCATTCCAACAAGCTTGTTTTCCGCTGCATTTTAGAGTTTCAGCTTATTTCCTTATTGAATAGAAAACCAATTTTACTGTATCTTTGTTATTCTGTGTTAAGAATCTTTTAATAATATGTGTTCATTTCATTCTGCTCATAAAATACAGATCATTTGTTTTATGTCTTTGGCACAAGACCAATAAGACTCCCTAAAGATGTCATCCAACATACTAAGCATCAACTACCTTCCTCAAGACTTTGACATAATTATTCTATTTTATGCTAAGGGTCCCTAAGGCATTGAGAGTTTCTCATCACGAGTGATGCAAAAAATGTTCTTATAATCATGTTCCTTGTGCAAATTCTCTTCATGATTCCCTTGCTAGTGCACACACTAATTATATATATTATCCTCATGGTTCGCGTTAAGGATGAAGTTTATGTCACTGACTTGTTTTCCCATTAAGAATGGGGATATGAAATCTAAAAGTCCAATACCCTCATGTTGCGCCAGGTACTACAACCCTCCATTTCCCTTGTTTTTCACTTGTAAATTGCTTTAAGAAATGGAGCCCCTTTTATTTTTTTGACTTGGGAGATCCTCCTCCAACAACCTCTTTGCTTAGCCCTCAAAAAACGATCTTTGTTCTCCCCTTACTTCAATTTGCTTCTCACAAAAGAAAAGACACTTAGAAAAATTATTTAAAAACAAGCCTTTTTCTTCTTTGGAAAAGTTAACTTAAACTCCTCCAATGTACATCAGAGGAGTTACCATCAACTACTCTGATGTACATTAGAGGAGTTCCTCCCAACTCTTTTGATAGACTCGATCAAGTTTTTAATTTTTCCTTCGAATGACCTTTATCACCCAAGTTGTTTACAACTCTTCCGATGCATCGAAGGATTCAACGTAAACTCCTTTGATGTCATCGGAGGATTTTCCCCCTTCTGCTCCGATGGAACCAACATAATTTGTGTTAATTCCTCCGATGTACATCGGAGGACTTCCTACTAATTCCTTCGATGTACATCAAAGGAATTATTATTAACTCCACCGATTTTAAACGTACATAATTGCATTTAATGTTACCTTTTCGTGACACTTATAAATACTTTCTCCCCCTTTCATTTTCCCCATTTCACCAAGTCACCGAGGAGAAAAAGGATAACCCCAATATGCAACGTACCAAGTTCCAACTTGAGCATCCTCAACCTCTCAGCACCCTCCACATGTCCTCAAACATCTAGGTAATCCCTCGAATCTTCTCTTTTCCATTTCTAAGGGTTAGTGTTATAATAGTTTTTTCTATTGTTTGGAAATCCTAGCACCTTTCCCCCAATGCCTCTCTGAAAATCTTCTCCATCCTGACTTTTGTTATGATCCCCTCATGTCGCCTTTTCCCTCATGTTGCCTTTTCCCTCCTATCGCCTCTGCCTCGTTCGACCTTGAAATGTCGAGGATATTTGCAACGAAAATTTCGTGCCCCTGGCTCTAAACCAACCCTAAAAAATTTCCTCCAACCTTCATGCCCTACCCAACAAAAATAGAAATGATATATGCAAGGTTGTCTCTCCATCTCCTAGACCAAGAGTTTTGAATACTTCACCTCTGGCCTCACAAATTTTCCATAGTTAAATTTTCCAACAACTCCTTCGCTACCATAGTCTTCGGGATCCTTACCCTTAACTCCTCCAATCACATTAGAGGAGCTTCTCAGAACCTCTTCGATAAAACATCAGAGACATTTGAATTAAACTTGGCGATGTACATCGAAGCACT
The DNA here is from genome assembly GCA_009831015.1 of Picea engelmannii. Taxonomy (NCBI): domain Eukaryota; kingdom Viridiplantae; phylum Streptophyta; class Pinopsida; order Pinales; family Pinaceae; genus Picea; species Picea engelmannii. Next base: position 340,538 of record ML798944.1, on the reverse strand, counting down.
TGTCATCATCTCCTCCGATGCACATCAAAATAGTTAATCTCAACTTCGTCGATTTCCATTTTGACCCGACACACTTAATACCAACTACATTGATGTATATCAAAGTACTTGCCATCAACTCCTATGATGCACATCAAAGGAGTTAACAATAAATTCTTTGATTTTACCTTCTGGACGCTTTTTCTGCCTTTTCTCCCTCAATCTCTACCAAATCAATCACCATGCCTTCCATTGTCTTATCATCTTCAGATGAAGACTCTCCACCCAGCATTGACACTAGTGGTTCCTCAAGTATGGACTCTAAGAGGATTAAACAAATTATTTCTAAATGCATACGGTAGTTATAATCTCTTTTCTCACATTGTATCCATTTGTCATTCTACAGGTACATAAATGTCTCCCAGGAAGAACGTGGCCAGCAAAACAACTATCGTCAAAGCTTCTGGCAGTGACAAATAGATTGAGGATAAACCAAAAGTAGATAGTCCTATTTATGATGACACTGCTAGTATCCTAGAGAAAGAAGGAGAAACACTCAAATGGGGTGAAGTATATCAAATGTTTAAGAAGAAAAACTATGTCGAGGACCATGATGAGTTGAGAGTCTTCAAAAACATCAGAAAATCAAGGATATTTAAAGTTGTAGCCCGAGTTGTTGTTTTTTCCATGCACCAACACAATCTCATAGATCATAAAGCATATAGACCTAGGAAACAGAGACATTTGCAACGCTAGAGGGGAGACAATAGCATCTTTTCAGCATGTGGACTTAACAAAATATTACCATCTGGAGAAGGGAATGAAGAAGCTAAACAACAATCTACTTGCTGAATTCAAGCACACTACCAAATAATTGTGCCCCAAATGGTACAAGATGGACAAGCATTTCAAACACAGACCTAAAGGTGATCCAGATTATTTTCGGCACGAAATGAGAGCGGAGATATAATAAAGAAATGCACAGAAATATCGCAGATATCCAATAATATAACAGAAATGTATCAGAGATGCAACCATAAACACATAGATACAGTAATACACGATTTCTATTAATGAAATAAATGTACAAAGACTGTAAAAATATAGAGTGAAAGACTCGCTATAATGGTGGCAGCTTATCTCTGAGAAGAGATGTGACGGCTACTCGCATTCGCAAGAACATGATTACAATGAGGCTCTGAAGGCCTTTTTACAATAAACAGGAATGTCAAAAACCCTAGACATCCAAAAACCTAACCCTAGAAAATGAAGCACCAAAAGTCATGTCGGCCCCGTTTGGGTAATTTAGTACATCAACTTCCCGGGGTCGTAACCTTTGCATACAATCTTCGTTTTAGGTGTATGATAGCCTGTTGGAAAGGTATCGTCGAGGAGATTCATTTTGGGGGCTCAATCATGCCTTTGGTTATTATTGAGAAGCTAGATCCCGAAAAACCTTCATTTAGGCCCTCAAAATGGCCCCAGAAGTTAAAAAATGCTAAAAATAGTAAATTGCCAAAATTGCCAGGAAACTGTTTTGAGCCAGTCGAAAAAGATGGGTGGCCACCGATATCCACCTGTATCAATCCTCCCTACCTAGGAAGAAATGTTCTCCATTGTGTTTAGTTCTCGGGGGAGAGGGAAAAGCGTTTGTTGAATCTGCATCTTGGTGAGTTGCTTGCCTTGCTGGAGATGTCGTGTTGCTTAGTTTGTGGAAGTCTGTCACGAAACTGTTGAGGTTGAGGCTATTCAACAAGTCAATCTACATGAGAGGATGGTGTGTAGAAGGAATCTTTGCACTTTTATGCAACCTTGTCGACCTGCTTCTGTTGGATAGAAGGTGCTTGGGGCGAGGCTGTAGTGGTTGCAGTGTCCTTCTGTTCCCCTTTTGAACAGATTGTGAAGAAGTTGAATTTTGCAGTATGAGATACTACCTTGCAACACTTTTTAGGTGGAATGGTATTCAGAACTACCTCTCGTATTCTGTAGAGATGAACCCCCAAAGTAACAATGACACTACGGGGTCGAGACTCATAAACAACATGGTGTATCCACATATATGGTTGGCCCAAGAGGACATCACAGACATCCAATGGGGCAACATCACATAATACCTCATCCTTGAAGGGTTGGATGCTATATGATAATCGACACTGTTGGCTGACACAGAGATCTCACCCTTGGCGAAGCCACCCTATGTTATATGGTTGCGGGTGTGGTATTGTCGAAAATCCCAACTGTTTGATTACCTCTGCTGAGATGAGGTTCTTCTGGCTTCCACTATAAACAATAAAATGCAGCGGGGTCCCCTTCACCCACATCTATGAATGAAAAATGCGCTCCCCCTCTTCAGGATCTGTTGGTTCTTCTGGTTGAATTGTTGCGGTCACGACAATAGCAATGGGGTTTGCGTCAATGATCTATCCTTTACCAGTATTATCAGATACAGATTCTGAATCAGGGTTCGGCTCCTTATCTTTGATCTCGGCCACCAATGACTGTTTTGAGCGACATTCATTGGTGTTGTGCCAGGGGATTTTGTGGAAATCACACCATTTTTTGATGTCCTTCTTTGTCTTCCCATGACCCTTCTTTTCCTGTGGCTTGGACTGGTTTTCGAGAGACTGTTTGTTAGGGCCGTCTTTGTCATACTTTGGTTGTTGCGAATTTGTAGACCTGAACTCTCGTTTGTTCTGGTGCTTAAATTTCTGCTCAATTTTAACAGCATATCGATAAGCAACACTGAGTGATGGGATGTTCAGAAAATCCATTTCAATTTGGATGTATCTGTGTAGAGCCCCATGGTATTTCAGAACCAAATGTCATTTAGAGTCTTTGATACCCATCTTGGTGCACAAGGTATGGAAGGTATTGGTGAACTCTGGAACTGCTTGGCCCCTCTCTTGCCGCAGTGTGGTCCATCTCATGTACTAGTCCTCATAGTTGCCAACAGGGTAATATTGTTCCTTTACCGCATCCACAAAAAATCCCCAAGTGGGCTCGACCCCATATATTCCAGACTCCTTTGTGGAACTCTTCTCCCAGTAAGTTTCCCACTAATGTTTGACATGGGGGAGATCCTTAAGGAGCGTGAATATGATCTTTTCTCTGTCGGAAAAATTGTGAATAGAGAAATAACCTTCTAACAGATTTAACCATTTATCTAGGGCATCCGCATCTATCTCACCTTCAAATATAGGAATATCAAAATTGACCTGTACCTTAAAAGGCGAGGTGCCTCCAAAGTGGTTGCTTGATGAAGATGCGCCTGATGATATCGGTAGGCGTTGAAGGATGTCAGAAAAATTCTCCATCATTTCGTCCCTCTGTCGCGTGAGAGCTTGCTCAAGCAACAGACTTATAGGATCGTCTGCTCCGTCGTTTTTCTTTTCTTATGCCATGGAGGGTTTCTTAGGCATGCGAGAGCGATTGTCCTCAAGAGAGAAAATCTCGAGACCCAACTTACTATACTCGGACCTCGTTGAGGACATGCACTGAAAAAATGATCAAGAACAACCTGCTCTGATACCACTGATCCAAATTATTTTCGACACGAAATGAGAGCGGAGATATAATAAAGAAATGCATAGAGATATCGTGGATATCCAATAATATAACATAAATGTATCAAAGATGAAACCATAAACACAAATATACAAGAATACACGATTTATATTAACGAAATAAAAGTACAAAGACTATAAAAATACAGAGTGAAAGACTTGCTAGAATGGTGGCAGCTTATCTTTGAGAAGAGATGTGATGGATACTCGCATTCACAAGAAGATGATTACAATGGGGCTCTGAAGGAATTTTTACAATAAACAGGAATGCCAAAAACCCTAGACATCCAAAAACCTAACCCTAGGAGATGAAGCGCCAAAAGTCACGTGGGCCCTGTTTGGGTAAATTAGTAACATCAACTTCCTGGGGTCGTAACTTTTTCATATGATCTTCATTTTAGGCGTATGATATCTCGTTGGAAATTTATCGTCGAGGTGAAGCTCGATCCTGAAAAACCTTCATTTAGGCCCTCAAAATGGCCCCGAAAGTTAAAAACTGCCAAAAATAGTAAATTTCCAAAATTGCCAGAAAATTGTTTTGAGCCAGTCGAAAAAGGTGGATGGCCACCAATATCTACCTGGATCAAAAGGAGGCTACCCCATGACCACCTTAAGGAATCCATACTAGTACATGGTGGTCATGTTATGACGACTATATGGAGAACAAGATGTGTATCGATTCTCTTTGTCATTTATGCCATTAATTTATTATTGCGCATATGAAGGTGCATCATTCAACTGGGGTAATATATTGTCCACCAATCTAGCTTAAGCTATCATAGTCATCTTGGAATCCCAACCAGGGGCCTTCCCTAGTTTCCATATGACCTCGTATTTGTTGGATATTATGTGTGTTTCTCATCGAAACCCCAAAATGGGATGGAAGTGGCAACCTTCAAACCATCCAATCCATGTTTATTGTAAAGTGTAATGGGAGCATAAATACCAAATAGAATACCAACATATATTTGAACATTTCCTGGCTCCTTTATATGAGTTCATATTATATTCTCCTCCACTGTGCATGACAGATAAGACAATCACGTTAATCAAGAGGATTGGGGATTTGTTTCTCTTGGAACATGGAACTTACATAAGAATATATGGTTCCATGAAATATCCTCATCTCTTCCCATAATTTGTTCCAGATAGGTTAGTTCTGTCCAGGAAGTAGTAGACCAAACAATAATCCACTGAGTGGGAAGAGCCTTGTATCAAGCCAAGAAGGATGTGTCCACCATTACCGATCTACATTGAAAAATACTTCTTCTCAAACACTAAACAAGTGCATGAAGAAGTGAATACCTTGCTCTCCTATCACTTCAGAGAAAAACTATTTGGATGGCATGACCTGAAAGGGGTCGTAAAATATTATTTCTACCAAATAGGCATTCAATGGGAATACATGACAAAAATTTGGTATGAAGAAGTGGTGCATCAAAATGCACGTACTTATGATGAATTTATCTTCTACAAAAGAGGTCATCCCATAGCCAGAATAAAAAACGAATAAAAGGCAAGAGAAGAAGCCAAAAGGAAAACAATGGAAGAAACAAAGGAAAGGTTATCTTCCCCATCTATATCTATACATTCAGTGTCCTGAATATGGGGAAGCCCTGATAGACAAGAAAATGAGAGAAAAAGAAAAAGTCTCTAAGAATAAGAACGATAACTCCAAGAAGAAGCGAGAGCTTGAGGTGGAGAAGGCCAAGGTTGAAGTAGAAGAAAATTCAACTGTAGAAAAGGAAGTAGAAAAGAAAGCAACGACAGATAAAGTAGTGAGAGACAAAGCAGAGAGGATAGCCAAAGAAACAATTGATAAAGAATTTGAAGAAGAGAGGCAAAACAAAGATGTTGAAGTTAGAGACACCACTCAACCAATGGACACCGACCTCCTTGAGACATCAATGGCAGGCACGAGCACATAAACTCCATTTACTAGTAAGGGACTTGGAATATGGACCCCATTTCAACCAAGTGAATTCCTTAATCTGAGGAGCTTCACCTATCACAGTAATACTTACAAGATTGTGCAAGAACATATAAATGAAGTTCTTACCACTCAAGGGTTGTTGAGCTCAGTTCTCACACAAGTCCCCATGACCGGAGATGTAAGGGATAATCCAATATCCACTTCCTCAGTTGGCACTTCATTCATTAATGATAACGAGAACAACATTTAGAGACTATGCCAACAAAACGAAGATAAAGAAGCTAAGATCAAAGAGCCGGAAGAAAGACTCTAGCAAGTGAAAATAAATGAAAGTAGTATGTGAATTTTTAAATCCAGTGTTGAGAAGGTTAGGAGAGAATCAGACAAGGCTGTTATAGACATGTATGGTCACTTGCACCTCTTCCAACAAGAAACTGTTATGATCATAGATAAAAATAAATAAAAAACAAACAAAACTGACTCGGTTCAACACAATATGAGAGGGCATCAACGACATTGACAGATGGATTGTAGAGAATCATGATGCACTAGTCAAGTTGTATCAACCATCAATGTCAGAAAGGAAGAAACATGTGTATGCACTAGATTGTTGCCAACAAGCAGGGAAAATAGTAGATAAGGGGGTCACTAAACCGATGGCAACATGCTTAAAGGTACACAAAAATGCAAAGGAATTGATTAAGGGTATCTGACTACCTTAGCTAGATAAGCTCAGTAAAAATATAGTCACAGAAGAGTTGGTAGAAAAGGTGCATGATAACACAAATCATAGAATAACAGTCGTCGAAGTAGCCACCACAATTTCCACAGGTCTAATAGAAAAGCCTCTCCTATAGCTTGTAAAATTGCACACCATGATACAAGCATTAATGGAAACACTTTTAAAAGATATGAGCACCCTTGAAGACAGCGTTTCCATGCATAACGCAACACTGGAACAACTAACCTATTGAAGGATCATATCTCTATATGAACAACTAGAAGTATGGACAACATAACTCAAGGAGAAAAATCCTTGAATAAAGAAGAAGTAGTGGCCAAAAATTGTTACCACTTGTTTCCTATTTTGTATTTTTCCCAACCGACTCCATTTTTGTAGTTATTGTACACTTGTCACTAGGAAAAGGGAAATCAAACGGTTTTGTAATAGCTTCTTTAAAGAATGATACAAAGAGTTATGCATGAGTTACAAACTACTGTATAAAAGAGGGAAGATGGCCATTTTGTAGGGGCTCTTCAAGCAATGTATAGACCCAAGAACTAATTCAAGAAGATATCACTACAAGGAAAAGACCTTTTAGCGAAGGTTTCTAGTGTTACAAAATTGGCAAAAATTGTCAAAAAAACCTCTGCTACAACATCTATTTTTGATAGTGAATGTTTTTGCGGATACTATAAAGGAACTTGATTATAACTAAAAAAATATGGGTGGCCAAAGGTGTTAGCATATGTTTACAAATCAATGCGTTTTTATGAGGTACAAGCACTGGTGTGTAAATACGCGTACCACATCGATGTTGTACACTTAAATTCAACCACCGGGGCAGTAAAGTATTCAAGCATCGAGGCAGTAAAATATTTAAACATCGGGGTGTTTGTCTTATAAGCACCGGGAGAGTTAAAAATAATTAAGCACCGAGGATTTCTGCTTAGAACGCACCAGTGCATTATTAATAAGAAGGCACCGATGTTGTATAAAATAATATGCATCGATGCGTTACCTGGAAAAAACCCCCGGTGCATTAAAAATAGAAAGCACCGATGCTTTTTAGTAACAAACAAGGGTCAATGCTTATCAATAACACAAAAGAACTGGTGCGTATTAATAACACAAACACACTGGTGTTTATTAATAATCTTAAAGAACCAGTGCTTATTAATAACACAAAATCATCGATGCTTTGTGTACGTTAAATGCATCGAAGACCAATTTTTTAATGTAATTTTGTGGTATTAAATAAATATTGAAACCAATGCTAATTGATTATATAAAAGCACTAGTGCACATTTCTTATGAAACACACTGGGGCGTTGTAATATTAAATGCACCGATGAGATTAATAATTAAAATACATCGAGAAACATCGACATGTGATAGTGCAATTATTGTTATTTTTTAATTCCATTATTTATCAAAAAATCTACATATATATTATATTTTGATTAGTGAATTTGGATATGATGTTTGGATTAATTTGTTATATCATCATATTTTGCATCTCTTCATTATAATATTTAGTCATCCATATATTTAATCAATGATGTAACATTTCAAAACGACATTGGAAAACACAATAAAATAAATTAAAATACATTTTATTATATGAATAAGAGGGTCTTTGTCATACAAAATGAGACACTTATCGATAATCCCTTATCTTTCAATTGGGACACTATGTCCATTACATTAAACAAAAATGTTTGATTTTCATAGACAATTATTTCAAAAAAATACAATTGCAGCTTGCATTGATATCCAAATATATTGGTCATCAATATTCATTGGAACTATTGTTAATGCTCGAGCTACTTCCATGCCTTGGGTTATTTTGTTGAATGTTTGGTTGATTGCCTCGATTGTTTTCATCTTCTTCAAGTTCCATCTAAAAACATAAAAATAAATTGTAATGATTCTATCTACATTGGTGAGAATAATTAAAATTGAAATAAATAATATACATGAATGTAAATTGAAAATCGATGTACCTGCAAAGCAATAATTGACTCATGAATCATACACATATGTTCAAAATCAAATCTCATGCCTTGTTTCAACAATTCTTCTGTTGGCCCCGGATGGGGTGACACGTTGCCCAGGGGTCACAGGTGGACTCCACTCGGCCCCTGCTTAAATGCTATTCACCTCCACCCACGCGCTCGTATTTACAATGGCGGACGGATACAGCAGCAGGGGCAGGACGGATAGACCA
>ML798944.1:299516-331434 GCA_009831015.1 Picea engelmannii | reverse complement strand
TCTAGGTTTTTAGTTTCTTGTGAACTTAGAACTTTTGACATCTGTTCTGGTTTCCTTAGGGCAGAACAGATGTCACTCTGTTATCATGTTTTCTATACTACTGCTACTTGCTATATGCATATGCTGGTTTCCGATGATAATCGGCAGCATTTTGTATGGTCACAGGCCTACTCTCTTGTACACTCTGTCATTTTGTCTATATAATATAGCAGGATCCACTTTTTTACTCAAAAAAAAAAACAATTCTTCTGTTGGCTCAGTTCCATACTTTGTTTCCTGCAATTTTTATACCCCATAATAAATCATAGATTTAATATAAAGTATTATTTTTGTTTCATTAATTATAAAATGATAGAAGTAAAACAACATAGATTATACTTACAAATTCCATAATTAATTTTTGATATTCCAACATATACTCGCAACCCTTAATTAACCCAATGTCAATCAATTTTTCTGATGACTCTTCTTTGTATGTTAGCACCTGTTTGAAAACATTCAAGGATGATTGGTGTTGTAAAACAACTTAAAATATACAAAAAAAAAACCTTAAGTTGTTATAAGGAAATAACAATTAATCACAAACTTTGCTATCAACCCTTTTCTTCCTTGTTGTCTAGTTTTATGTGCAGAATGAGTTTCATTTTCTTTTATTTTCTGTAAGAGAATATTTGAAAATTAATATTTAATGCTAAATTAATTATTTATACCTAATAGAAAAATTCATTGATTACATACATTTGAAGCACGTTGTTGTTGAGATGGCTCCTCCTGCAATGCAATTATGTCCATTTCTTTGACCATCTCCTTGTACACATTTTTGGACATTCATACTGGCATATTTCGGATATCAACTCGTTGGTCCTCTGGGATTTTCATAATTTTCCTAAAAAAATAACATGATAATAAAGTGTTTTTATATTGATATATGAAAACTAAATATCACAAAATTTGATATATTAATAAATGAATACTTTGTAGTATATATATATATATATATATATATATATATTCTAAAAAAGTGTTTTTAGGAATATTACTTTTTAAATGATTCTTTTTTGTTGTTGTATGTTTTTGCTATTGCAAGTCTGACATGTCTCATTGACCATTGCTCTAGAAATGCTTCTTGTAGTTTAGATATAACCTGGTTCTTGGAATCATTGGATTGATTTCTATATTGTAAGTGGAAAGTATGTCTATACGTTCGCTCCACTATATCCCTCATAGTTCTGTAAAAGTTTTTCCCCCTTTGATTAATCTCCAACACCACTCCAGATGAGCTAAGGACCAATTCATCATCATTTACATCTTCTATATTAATTTTTTTTTGTTAGGATGACATTATATTCCCTCGTTGTTGGTGCCTGTAGAACATTAAACATATGTGAATTAATAGATTGTTTGAAACATGTCATCTAATATTCCTAAGTATATCATTAATAAAAATTCAAAAAAAATAATCATATTGAAAATTATTTTTTCATTCACCTGATTCATCCCTCTGCAATTTTTCCATCAAGATTTTACGCTCTTCTGCACTTAGACCAGAAATAATCTTATCGAGCTTCCTCATTTTCTGGCCCTACATGACACACACTAACCAATACATAATAGTTAAACTTATATGTAGTTCAACCATATTAATTTTGTACAGAATTTACAGAGAACCTGCCTTTTCTGTTTTTCCAGATGCGTCATCATTGTGTCAACCATAACTTTTCTTATTTGAACTCTTTTCACTCATATTTTTATCAATATACAACATGTACCATTCAATACAAAAATTATTAAATATATTTTATAAATAAATCACATAATTTTCAGCGAAAAAATTTGTTGTAACCAGTGCACTTTTTTAAAATACAAAGCATTGGTGCATTTATTACATAAAACGCACTGGTGTGTTCAATGCAATAAAACACACTAGTTCGTTCAATACAACAAAACACACCAAATAGTTTAATTTCTTTTTTTTTTAAATTGTGAATTACAACAGTGCGATATATACAGAAGACATCACAATGACTACAGTAGAAAACAAAAACATAGCAAAAAAATTAAACATTCATAAAAAAAACAATAGAAAAAATACACACCGGTGAGAAGAAAAATTTTAAAAATAAAAAAAAAATTATGTGACAACATTTTTTGTGTTGTTTGGATGAGAAAACATCGACGATATTTGTTTTATGCACCATATTTTTTTTTTAATTCTGGATTTATTGGTGCTCCTTAGACATAAACGCATCGGTGCGTTTCTGTCGAAATGACGCACCGAAATTCCGAAAACATTTAAAAAAAAAACTCAAATCGAAAACTGTTAAAAAAAAGAAGCGAGAGCGACGACTGCGTTTGGGATCCGATGCAATAAGTGGTCCCTTTGGATCACATGATAATCTTTGTTTTATTTGTTTTAATAACCATTATTATCTTTGTTTTATTTGTACTTATAGCTATCCTAAAGTTAATATACAAATTTATGATAATTTTAAACAACTTATTAGAATTAAAATTGCATTATATTAAATTTTAATTACATTATTTTTTAAGAAATTTTTTGGTGATCCCTATTCTTTTTTAAAATATCCTAATGAAGGATGAGTCAAGCACTAGCCACAATAATAAATGAAAACCCTAAGAAACTCAATCAAATTTGAACTTGTAATCTATAGTCTCCCCATTGGAAACATGCCTTAGGCGAATAGTTCAACCAATTGTACAAACCCTTAATTACATAAGTCGATGTTATAATAAATACTACTTTTGTTCGACTCATAACATAGATAGCCTAAGGTCTAATATGGTTGAAGAAGATGCCAACAACAACAACATTAACAACATCATTAATCTATGTTTAAGGTCATGACCTATATAGACACCAAATTGGTGTACTAGACTCCCTTATTTATCAGACAATGGATCTATGTATGTAGCAATTTGAAATTTTAGTTGAAACTTAAATTGATATATATATTTAATTACATAAGTCAATGTTATAATTGTCACTTGGATTTAACTTGGGTGGTTGAGAAGAAATATTGGTATCATTTACAACTAGATTCAAATGTTAAATATGACATGTTGTTTATCTTTATTTTTTTCCAAAATAGAAGTTTGTATTCATTAAAATATGGTTGTGTTGAAGATAGCAACAATTAGATTCAAAATATTCCAAAGATTGTTCCAAAACTTAACATAATTCTAATATAAATACCATATACTCTAAATCCTTCTCTATACATGCATTCCAGGTATTTCTGCAAGTGACTTTCTTGACAAATTTACCCAAAAAACTTACAAATCTAAAAAACATACAAAGTCATTAAGGGACGTATACTATCATGAGCTTCCTTCCCCTAAGATAAATGAGGGGAGCCTATTTCTTTAACCTCCATAGGATCATGATTCTATTTAATAGTTTCATCTTCCCTTAAATCCACTAGGAAGGAATTCCAAAACCATGATTATTGGAGGTGAGAGAGAGAGAATCTAGATGTTGAGGGAGAACCAAATAATGGAACTTGTTGCATTCAACTTCTAAAGAGTGCATTAGTCATTTTTGGAGAAGGAGATTCATTATGTTGGTTGTATTCATCATACTAGCCTTCTCCAGCTCTACGATTTTCAAGGAAATGTGCATGAGGGCACTATTATTGGCATGTGTAATTTATTCATGTCTGCAAAGAATTCAATGATTGTCCTTCCAATCTGGGTTTTCCATGTTCGAATCAAACAAGCATTGCACAATGCAACTTAATGAGGTGAGACCAAGCTGAATAGTCTCCAAGAAACAATTACCAATTCCAAATTTATAAAAGACTAACAAAAATAGAGGAATACTATCTTATCTAAACCAGTCTAGATGATAATAAACACTAAGAGAAACTGACACTGAAAAAAGGAATCGATAGACCAGGGGTTTCCTAGCCTTAGAAAAAGAGATTATCGGCATTGAAGTGAAAGCAAAATAGGGGTACCACCATCCATGAATTCCCTTGTTCATCTCCCCATGAAGACACACTAATCCCACACCAGAGTCCTTCACACTCCCTTAAATCCTAGCCATCCTTATTACCAAATAACCCATCACACTCCACGATTTCTAGGTTGAATCCACCACAAAAAAATCCCCGTCACTCCCCATTATCAATGATATCCCAAATATAAACAAACATTTAAACATGCTATATTGAATAGCTTCAGTATGACCCATATGAAACAAGTGTCTAAGATGCAGAGGCCACCTTCCATCCTTCCCTCGGTGCATCCAATTGTGAATTGACATTGAATGCAAATTAATGGTATGCATGAAATTTCGTTAAGGTATGGGGCTAAGTTCATGCACCCTATTTTTTTATCAATGACCTAGAGCTTAGGAAGGAGGCCACCTTTGCCCAATGGTCTACCTTTCCATTGAGCTCTATTTTTATATGAAAAAACAATACCTGATTAAAATGGGGAAGACTTTTTTAAATCCTTGAAATGAGTGTACTCATTTTGTTTGCCCTGAACATCACTTGATCTATCATGGCTTTGATAACCAAAGTCCCCTAGACCTATTAATGTTGTGAATCCTTCTTCCCTTGAAATGAAAAGAGGTCCTCCACAATGAATAGGCCTCGACAAAATTGTTTGAAAAATTTCCAAGCCCCTCGACACAATAACCAATCTTGTTTCCTCTGGGATCATAGAGACTCCCCTCACACCTACCACCCCTGACATGTTTTTTTTTATAGAGATAGAAAATATATTTCACTAAAAATATTTGTCTACAACATTGTAGCAATTACAAACACACTAGGAATGTCCATCTAGTTATTTAATTCAAAAAAAGCTAACCAGAAGTGTTTATCGACATCTATTCTATCTTTCCAAAGAGATACATTGGTAATCCTTTTAAAAAACTGTATCAAAATAAAAATGACTCTGGAATACATTACACATTAGTTCAGTGAGTGACCTTGAGCCTCATTCTCCTCCTCAACAAGGAGTGGTTCTAGATCCTCAACCTCCATTAGATCCAAGGGTTGCCCCCCAATTTCTTCTACCTTTGAAGTTTGCTGGTTTGAATTGATAGAATCATGGTTGTTGGATGGCCTAAAAAATGATTCCATTTGGTGTGACTGAACCATTTTCCACAAGTGTTGAAACTCAACCTCTAAAGCATCGATCCTCATGATTTATGCCTGAAGTAATTCTACCATCTCTACCAACTTCTCATTGATGTTATGCAAGATTTGACCATTATCTTGAATGGCTTCTCCATGCCTTCAAAGGACCTTCTTCAAATCCCGCCAATCTATGTCACCCATTCCTACTATAGACAAGCCTTGAATAGACAAAATATTAACCCAAAAATACGTTTTTCCACCCCTCCCAATTTTGAATGAAAACCACAAATTGACCATTGTAGTTCCAATCCTACTAGAAACCCACAAGAGAGTATTTGGAAGATTTTTTGAATAAAAGACTGATAAATTAGGATCAAAGGAACCTGGAAATGTCCAAACCATTTTACAAATTCCACCAACATCGATAAGGTAGAGCATTCTAGATTTTTGAAGCCATATCACAATCTTAATAACAAAACCAAATGAAAACCTTGTCCACCTCTGCACCAAAGTACTCCATCTTAGCCAACCGCACCAAAGGAGGCCACCTATTGCACAAACTCAAATCCCTTCCGCTACCCTCCATCTTCGGAATGTTCCCACATATGAAAATCCCCTCACACATATTTCCATTTAATTGGAAACAAACGAGCCACCTCATCCATCATACATGCTACAAGAAACCTTCACCTGTTGGTTGTACATGAGCCGACATTTCTCTGTGCATTGGATTGAGTGAGAGGATGCCTACCATTGTAATTATGAGATGGGGCTTGAGGAAGTAAACCCATTTTTTACTAAAGTTCCTTTATTTAAGTGGGAAGCTAATTTAGCCCATCAGTCCCCCGAGTTGTTATGCTCCCTTTTGACCTAGCAAAAGGAAATTTTATCAAGCGTGGATACCATGCAATAGATCCTTTCCAGGATAACCCTTAGCACATTGTTTTCCACATCAACATGATGCACTATAATTCTTATAATCATCATCAAATTCCCCATAATTTGTTATCTCATTGAGTTCAAATTCTTTCGTGATTTTCAAACCCATCCACAACGAGTAGGCCTTCCCAAGGTTGTTGGAGATATTGCCTAGCCCCCAAGCATAATAAAATGGTCTAGTTTCTTCGGGAATGAACAGATTATCCCTGCACCTACCGCCCCTAGGTTATTTAAAGATGCTCCATCCAGTATCAAAGGTTGGATTGTTGATGTGTTTTCCAATCCATCATCTCAACATGGTTCTTTCTAGTCACCCACTATGACATTGAAGATTTCATGTTATGGATACCATCCTTTTCGCCACCCATTCGAAACTTGGAAACCTAGGCTTGTTCCCACTCTTCCAGGCCATGATCCTACACATTAAGTTACATGATAATTGAACTGCTCAACAAGCAATGAAATGGATTTGGATGCAACCTTCCTAGGAGAAGACTTCTCATTTTCAAATATTGCTTATTCCGAGCAAGCCATATTTTCCACATTACATATTTAGAAATGGCTTCCCAAATTCTCTTGAAAACTTATTTACCTATGAAAGTACCTCAATATTTTCAACTCTAACTTGATATAAAGTCTATATATCCTTGAGGCCATTTGATTCTCCGTTCTAAGCCCATGAACACATTGTTCCAAGTTTCTTTAGTAAATATGCAATATATGAACAAATGTTGGGAGGATTCGTCAACTAGTAAACACAGGGTGCATTGTGAAGGTCCCATGATTCCTCTTTTCTTTAGATTTTATGAAGTGAGCACTCACCCATGTGATAGGATCCAACAAAAAAAGTTTACCTTGAGCAAACCATCATCGTTCCATACTTTCTTCCATAATTTGGATTGTTGGGAAGGAAAGGAGGAGTGAAGTAATGTTATATATCCATATTTGAAAGAGTGGGAGGAGTCCCCCTATCCTCGTTTATCCCTTTTAGTATTGTTGACATGAGCACAACTAGTCAAAGATTGAATAAAAGTGCAAGATAAACAAGTGAGAGGGTCTGAAGGAGAGCCCAAACACCAACACATCCAATTTCCATAGATCGCTTCCCATATGGATACGTCATGAAGGGTGCAAAGTCCTTTATATTTCATCCACCCTCGAAACTCTACCAGGTCTTGTCGAGCTACGAGTTTCTCCTTACCAAGAATGATATTCTCCCAAATATCGATTCTACTACCACTCCTGGGTATCCAAGTCAAATTTTCTTTTATTACTGGCATAGTTGCTTGGATGATCCTAAAAATGGATGATCCTTAACTCCACCGGGAGGTTGTTCAATGCACCTTTGTCTCGAACCCCTGAAACAGTTTTTCCAAATAATCTTTTTCCACCAAGCTGGCTGGTATGATATTAATCTCCACACTAACTTAGCCCTAGAGATTCATTCATCATTGTTGGGTCTCTAATCCCAAGCCTCATATCTATAGGTTTCCTTACTATTGTCCAATTGATGAGGTGAAATTTTCTTCTATTTCCTTTTCCCTCCTTCCAAATAAACTTGCAAATGTCCCCTACTATCTTATTCATTATAATGCGAGAAGCCAACAACGTCGAGCAAAGATATAGTGGGAAGGATAATAGAGTAGGTTTGATGAGCACAATCCTTCCTACTGGGTTTAACCATTGAGAACCCCATTGCTCAAATTTACTCTTTATTTTCTCAATGATGATATTCCAATCTTTCTCAGTGGCCTTCTTGTGAGTGATTGGAATTCCTAAATACTGAAATTTAGACCAGTTTTCTACCACATTGAAACAGAAAATTTGTGATATTATTTGCTAGTTTTCTACCACATTGAAATAGAAAATTTGTGATATTATTTGCTTTATTTGTTGTTTAACATTCCAACAATAGATTTGGCATTTTATGTCATTCACTTCTTTTCCCGATTCATTTAGGTATGAATCCACAATTTGTTTGAACCTTGTAGTTATGGTTATTGAAGCTCCACCTACCAATAAAGTGTCATCTGCAAATTGTGAATAATTGACCTCGAGAGATTTGTATTCTGGGAAAAT
This sequence comes from Picea engelmannii, assembly GCA_009831015.1. Classification (NCBI taxonomy): domain Eukaryota; kingdom Viridiplantae; phylum Streptophyta; class Pinopsida; order Pinales; family Pinaceae; genus Picea; species Picea engelmannii. Next base: position 323,305 of record ML798944.1, on the reverse strand, counting down.
TTCCCACAATCCTTTCTTTCTCTAGCTTCCGACATAGATAATCTTCCACTATTATGTAAAGCATCGGTGATAATGGAAAACCTTGTCGTAGGCCTCTGCTACTTCAGAAATAGTACTCTATGGGGCCACCATTAACAAGGGGTGCAATTCAAGGTGAACTAATACAAGATGAAATCCATTGTATAAAGGAAGAATTAAAACCAAACATGTCCACACCCTAAAATAAAAAAGAGTGATGTACTTGGTCGAAGGCATTGGCCATATCCAACTTAACTATCATGCCTTTCTTCTTAGCAAACTCACTTTAATGGATAGCCTCCTACACTAGCACAATGTTGTCAATTATCTACATATCATGCAAAAAACACCTTGGTTTTCAGAAATTATTCTAGGAAAACATTTTTTTAGGCATGTGGCTATTATTTTTGTCATTATTTTATAAAAAAACATTACATAATGAAACAACCCTAAATCTAGAAAAGGAGGAAGAATTGGTCTCTTTCGGAATTAAAGCTAAGAAGGTTGAATTAGTATTCCCCCCCCCCCCGCCCCCCATTTTAAAGGATCTTTGGGAATATTGTAGCATCCGCTTAAGATCATATTTAATTAGATTCCAAAAAATTTTATGGAAAGATATAGAAAATCCATCTGAACCCAGAAACTTGTCTGGATCAAGGCACCATATCACTGCCTGGATCTCAACTTCTTCTATTATACGGGTAAGATTTTGGTTGTCTTCTTCATTCATGACCTTCAAAATATGTTCCAACAATTCAACTACATTACTTCCCTCTACTTTCTTTTGTTGAGAATATAAGGCTGCAAAATTATCTATGGCGCCTTCTTAATCTCTTCAAAGTCCATGATCTTTCTACCATCCTCCAAGAGGATTTATTTAACGTTATTCCCTCTCATCCTCACCTTTTCCTGATTGTGGAAAATTTTTGTGTTCCTATCCCTAACCTTTAACCACAAACTTCAAGATTTAAGGCTCTAGTATTCTTCTTCATGTTTCAACACTCTATGTAATTGACTTTGCAGCTTCATTTCCTCCTCCTAATCATGCATAGTAATATGTTTTTCTTCCATTTGAGATTGCATTTACTCTAACTTGATCCAGATTTTCCCTTTTTTGTTGTTGTAGGTGAAATATATGCCCCTTTAGGCCATTCCTTCAAATATTTTTTGACCAATTGAAGATTTTTCTCCCAAATATATGTTGGGGTGCTAGGTATCCATGTGTTCCAAGAAATTTTAATCATATTGATAGCTTCCTCTAAGTTAATCCATAATGGGTTGAACCAGAAGGGAAGTGGGCCATAGTTTGGAATCGATTGAAGATGAAGACAAATCAGTCTATGGTTTGAAGATGTTGAGGGAACAATTTTAAAATGGAGAGTAAAGTTCTGAAGCTATGGGTTTCTATGAGCAAGAAATCGGTCAAGCCTAGCTGCTATGCAACTAGAGCCAAGTTTTTTGTTGGACCAAGTAAACTTCCGATTTTTTGGCTTAATGTCCAAAAGATCCCACTCCCATATNCCCCCCCCCTTCCCCGCCTCGTTTCCTGATTATTTAGTTTGTTGGCACAGGGGCAAACCCAAGGTTCAATACTCAAGAGCGCACCAACAAAACCCTAACTACCGGCCCTTTCGGCAACACCTGCGAAGTAGATGAAGTATCACCCGAGGTAGAGGCAGGGGTGGTTGTAGGACTCAGATGTCTGCAACCTTAGCTGGGACACCAATCTTTGATTATATCTTTTACAGGGCACTAAGCATAGATCATTCATCAATATTTAACCCTTATTATACTTCGCAGTTGGCACAGAGCATCGCAGTAAGTACTTATATTTAAGGTGATTCAGTACTTTAGCCACAGAAATATAGATTAGATTCAACAGACCAAGCACTAAGCAATTTATATATCAGATCTAACATTCATTTGCATCTTATAAGCACAAAGCATAACTAGATCTATCTCAACACATCAAGGCATTTAGCATCATATCGAAGCACATATCACAACACACAAAGTTACCATGGTTCACCCCCACCCTGGGGATACATCCACAAAGTTTTATTCTTTATTATCTTGGTCAAGCAGTTACAACACAAAGCTCCAATAATCCTTACTTCGCATAGGACAGAATATCCGCGCAGCTCGCTAGATCCTTCTTCCTTGCACCTCAGCACTAAGCTACAACAACTTGCACTGAGCTCTGCAAGCTTCTTACAATCATGCACAAAGCACTTACAATATGCAGCAGATCACACAGATCCAATTACTAGCACTAAACCATCAACTATACATCACATAGATGTACTACTACTTCTCTCCTTCTCCTATTGCCTAAGTATCTATTTATAGATTACAAAAATGGGCCTAAGCATGGGTAAACCCACGAGTCGACATCCCTTTCCAGTTACATTAACCCAAAACCCTAAAAGGTCCAAAAATTGGGTTGAGATCTCGTGATCTCTACTTCGCCTGGCGCTCCCTCTTTGACTGGTTGTCAAAGTCCAAAACAGTCAAATATGACCAAGTTTTCCTCAAAACTTGGTCGAGGGCCAACAGGCCCCCAACACTCACCTATGACTCATCCTGAGTCACTCTGGTTTGATCAACTCTGCTTCGAAGGTCTCGAGCTTGACCCGAGTTACTTCAACCTGCTGCAGTGTGACAACCTCTTGCTTAGTGAACTCCTAGATCACTGCGTCATTTACTGGTCCTTCCATGCATTGTTCTGTAGTGATAACAACCTGTTCAAGCTCAGCTGCCTGGCTCTCAACTTCAGTGAACAGTTGGCATGCTTTTTCCTGGAGGGGTTGAAGTCGTTGAGAGACTTCCATCACTTTACTTTGCAACATGTGTACCTGTTGTTGGGCGGTGCATTGTTTTGGAAATCACTTCATTCTTTCGACTGGGGTCAAGGCCTTCAACTGCGCTTGTAGTGTATCTGCATGTTGCTTGGCTTCTTGGAGCTGTGTCTCTAATGTCTGCAGTTCGGGGTTCTTTGTGAGGTTCTCATAAGTTTGGGCGCTTCTAGCGCTCAGCTACTTACATTCCAAAGCCAAGGTTTTTAACTTGTCAACTACGCTACGGGCAGTTGCCTCTCTTAGATCTCTTACTTCTTGGGGAGTCTCGAGTACAGTATGAAGTTCTGGATCTGCGATGCATTGTTGAAGTTGTTGGATTATTTCTTCAAGTTGTGTCACCTTTTGAGGGACACGTTCTTCAATCTTCACTTCAATGACCATCACAGAGCGAAGTGCTTTGTGAACTCGTTCCTGCACGTCAAGTTGCTCTGCTAGCAATTGGTCCTTGCTCTGTTGTAACTGTGCTTTCTCCTCCTCCCACTTCGCTTGTAAGGAAATATGTTCCTGTTCTGCCTTCCTTTGTTGTACTATAAGTGCACTCTGCACTTATGCTAAAGCCTGGGTGGCTTGTGTTGTGTCTTCGTGAGCTCGTCGAAGGCGTGCTTCGACTTTCTTAACGATCTGGTGTAGTTGAGTGGGCTCATCGCTTATTCCTTCTATTCTTATCGTCAAGGGCGTAGTAGAAACGGCTTGGCTGGGCTGGAGTGCCTGTTGCACTTCTTGAAGTTCACCCTTGAGTCAGCTGAATATCTCCTCCTGCTTCGCTTCTTGTCTTTCTGCGATCTCTAATAAAGCATCATTCAGCGCGACGATCAAGAAGTCAAAGTCATCCTGTGTGAGGGTAATCTTAAACGTGGTCTAGGTGGCCTAAGTTTTCTTCCGGGATGAGGGATTTGGTGGGGCGACCTTCCTTTTCTTAGAGGACTCCTCCTCCTCTCTAGGTGGAGTAACCTCACCTTTGTTTTGCTCAACCTCTATGCCACCTAGTTCTTCACCATCACCTCCCTGTGCAGGTGAGAATGAAGTAGTCTTCATGGATGTGCTATAGATGTCTTGAACTTCATCATTCTTCTTAGTCTTGCTCGGTCCAGGTGTATCTAGTATAGTTTCAGGGCTATCCACATCAGATATTTCTACAGGGTCCACTAGAACAAGGAGGTCCACTGACCATTCCTTGGTAATATGCTCCAAGTCTTCGTCTGTCAGCTTGTAGTATGACTGGAGTTGTTGTTTGTGCTTATCGGTGTGTGCTGTGATATAGGTGAAGTGGCAGTCAATGCTGAATTTGATCAAAGGTCGAAACCTATGAAGTGTGTTCGGTGTGAGGTGCGGTGTAGACTGGATGGAATTCTTCACTTGGTTGTAATAAGCATGGAAGACGACATTGGACTGCCACTACTTGTTCATGTCGCTGGAGTACCATAGCATACAGAACTTCGCGGCCAGTCGTTCAAAGGGTTCGATCTTGGGAAAAGTGGCACCATCTGGTAGCTCCCAAGCGATGAAAGCGATGAGTATGAGAACCCAACTAAAATGGAACTCATACCCCTAGTCTTGTGCTTCCTTGTAGTCAAGCTCGCGCTGATTTACCAGGTACTTCACCCAGTTCATTTGTAGTCCCTCCACGAACTTCCCTGCAAGGTCAACTACAAATCTAGTCACCTGTGTGGGTCTGTTCTTACAGACTAACTTTCCTGCGATCATTTGGCAACCAAGGCGCACTGTTGCATTCTCAATGGAGGCTACCTTGTAGCCTCGTGTGCCCTTCTCTACATCATCGTATGTGTCTTTTATTCGCTATGTGAGAGGGTGATCTGCGGTCTTTCTTGGGTAAAATTCTTGCGGGTTAGGGCCCTGCATGCTTAGCCCTATGATTTGATTGATCAGAATTGGATCCACCATGATGCGGTGATCCAACCATAGGTATCCTTCATGGTAGTAGGACAACAACAATCTGATGCATGCATTTACTTCCTGATGCCTCCCGAAATGAGGAATCTTCATTACATTGAGGAGGGTCGACTGTGCGAGGTTATGGGTCCATTGTTGAGGGACAATCTTCGGGTTCCTTCCTTTTGTGATCGTTAGGTATTTGTGTGGGGCTAGCATACTGTAAACCTTGCGATCTCCAAGGTTAAAATCACTGAATTTCAATGCAGTGAGCTTATCCTGGTCAGCACGAACTGTGCGCACTCCTTTCGGGAAGTACGCAGTGACCAAAGCATAGTTGAAGTCTCTAGGTACAATGTCTCGATTCACTGTGCCACTTAGTGGTGGGATATATCTAGGCAAGATACTTGGGATCATCTTCACAGTGGCGAAGTCATTTCCGAGCTTAGATTGTCTTTCTGAAGGCGGTCAGGATGGTCCTGCTCGAGAAGTGGAGGGGGAAGCTGGTAATGCTCCCGAGGAAGATGCCTGTACACCTGTAGACACTCCTCGCTCTGACATGACTCTCTTAGTCGTTAAGTCGATTAAAAATTCTTCAACTATTTTCTCAGCAGCGTTGAGCTTGTCCGACATACAAGCTTGGATCAGCTAGCTCAGGTGTGAAGGAATTTAGGGACTACAGTGAATAATATGGAAACAAGGTAATGATCTTAGGGTGAATTAATCTCAGGTTTCGTGCTCAAATTCTCATTTAGCAAAAAGTATTCTTGGTGCGTGGCATGATGGACTAAGTAGGGAAACTTAGCAACGGTCTGCGTGCAACGGGTATGATCCTTCATTAATTCTTGTTCGATTTGTTATGGTGCTTTTCAACGGTTGGACGAAGAACCTTTATTTCTTTTCTGCCCATTCGGAGCGAAAGTCAAATGGATATATCGTCCCCAACGACTATATTGCTTCGTCATGGCGAAGTACTCTATGTCGTTGTTCTGATATCTCGACGAAGCTCCAATTCTGCAATGTTTCTTTCTGTGAAGTATCCTCTAGAACTTCGTGTGACCTTACAGTATTAGCCTTTTTCTTTCTTAACTTCCTAGCCTTCTTCCCAGTGAGCTTCATCGTAGTAATTATTTTACCATTCTGGTGCTTATCTTTTGTGGTCTTAGTTGCTTCGCGTTGTTGAAATTCTTTTTTAGGGTTCCCGGGTAATACTTCTTCTGTGTTGAAAATAGGTAACTCAAGCTTCTGCGAATCCTCTAGCGTTCTCTTAACCTTGACATCAGGGTTGCTAGGATTAAATATCTGTGATCAGCTCTGCTGTTCTTTAATCAAGTGTGCGATCCTTCTAGTCATAAAGTCTTTTAACTCTTGTTTCTTTTGTTCCAAAACTTCTTCTTCCTCTTTTTGCCTGGCTTGTTCTCTATCAATCCAGGGTTTTCCTATGAGCATAGTAAACAGGGCGTTGTCTTCAACAAATTTAATAATCTCAAAGTCTTCCTTTGTCGAGGTTCCATTGATAGTCATAGGTATCCGGGTGAGCCTTCCACATAGGTTTACTAGCTTTCCTCTGAATAAACTTATTCCTCCTAGGGAAGGGATCATGGCAGGCTTTCCTATAGCTGCCCAAGTTCTTTCTGGCATAATGTTCACTTGTGTTTCTTCATCAAGAATACAGTTAATGTCGAAGTCCCCTATTCTTGCTTCGAATTGCTCCTTGTCTTTGAAGATCTCTGGTAATCGAACATCTTTATGTTCCTTCAAGGTTTCTTTTATCCATATTAATATTTTCTCTGATTCTTGCTGGGTTTCTTCTATAATCTTAGTTTCTTGGTCTCCTTCAGGGTTTGCTTGCTCCATATTCAGCTTTTCAAGTCTAGCAATCATTCTAGGGCAATCCAATACTGCATGGTCCATAGCCTTACAACATAGGCAACTAGGTTTTCTCCCAGGGCATGCTTTAGCAAGATGTCCTAGTCTTCTGCAGCTGTAACAGAGGGTGAATCCTCTCTTTCTCTTAATTGATCCTCAACTTCTTCTGCACTGTGCGCTAGGATCATGGTAACTAGCCTGCAAAAAATTCTTTCTAGGATCCTACATCCACTTGTTAGTCCAGGCATTCTTTCTATGCATAGGTATAACATATCTATCATTATACTTATGAGATCTATTCATATCAAACTTTCTTTCATCTATTAATGCCCTAGTTTTCAAGCTAGGACAGAATCTATCAAACATACCTAGATCCATGCTCTCGAAACAAAAAATTTCACTTATCTTACTTCTACATAGCACAAAGCTTCCAGATATAAGAACTTTTGACTATTCTTACCTTTATTAGAGCACAGGGCTTACAGATCTTACCTCTTTTTTGCAGATCTGACTTCTTTCTTTCAAAAATTTCCACTTTTACTTTTCTTAGAGCACAAAGCGTTCAGATCTTGCTTCTTTTCTTCGAATATGATCTTCCTTTCTTCAGATCTGACCTTATTCCTGGCACAAAGCTTCACAGGTAGAGTAAAAAGCTGCGCACTAGGGCAACAGATCTACGCACAGAGCTTTCTTTTGCACAAAGTTTCTTCTTCCTCAGTTCCCAGCAATCACAGTTTCAATCCCGACATCATAACCATTTATTGGCACAGGGGCAGACCCAAGGTTCAACGCTCAAGAGTGCACCAACAAAACTCTAACTACCGTCCCTTTTGGCAACACCTGCGAAGCAGATGAAGTCTCACCCGAGGTAGAGGCAGGGGTGGTTGCAGGACTCAGATGTCTGCAACCTTAGCTGGGACACCGATCTGTGATTATATCTTTTACAGGGCACTTAGCATAGATCATTCATCAATATTTAACCCTTATTATACTTTGCAGTTGGCACAGAGCATCGCAGTAAGTACTTAGATTTAAGGTGATTTAGTACTTTAGCCACAGAAATATAGATTAGATTCAGCAGACCAAGCACTAAGCAATTTATATATCAGATCTAACATTGATTCGCATCTTATAAGCACAAAGCATAACTAGATCCATCTCAATACATCAAGGCATTTAGCATCAGATCGAAGCACATATCACAACACACAAAGTTACCATGGTTCACCCCCACCCTGGGGCTACGTCCACAAAGTCTTCTTCTTTATTATCTTGGTCAAGCAGTTACAACACAGAGCTCCAATAATCCTTACTTCGCACAGGACAAAAGATCTGCGCATCTCGATAGATCCTTCTTCCTTGCACCTCAGCACTAAGCTACAACAACTTGCACTGAGCTCTGTAAGCTTCTTACAATCATGCACAGAGCACTTACAATATGCAGCAGATCAAACAGATCTAGTTACTAGCACTAAACCATCAGCGAGACATCACATAGATGTACTACTTCTTCTCTCCTTCTCCTATTGCCTAAGTATCTATTTATAGATTACAAAAATGGGCCTAAGCGTGGGTAAACCCACGTGTTGACATCCCTTTTCTGTTACATTAACCCAAAACCCTAAAAGGTCCCAAAAGTGGGCTGAGATCCCATGATCTCTGCTTCGCCTGACGCTCCCTCTTTGACAGGCTGTCAAAGTCCAAAACGGTCAAATATGACCAAGTGTTCCTCAAAACTTGGTCGAGGACCAATAGTGACATTTAAATCGCCCACTACTATGCAGTCCAAGGAAAAATAAAAATCCTTTAGACTTAAAATGGAGTTCCAACAATCTTATTTGTCCTTGTAGCTCATAGAAATATAAATGTTAAAGATTGAAATCCTTTTATCAATTTTTCAAATAATGAAATTTGGTTAAAATCCAACACTGAAATTGAAATGAAAATTCTAATCTTACCTCTTGGTTATTCCATAGGGTGAATAAACCCTCGTAAGCACCCCTTGAGCCCATTGTTATTCCATCACTTTGCTTCCAATCATGATTCCCTGTTTGGGCCACATCCTTAGCCTTCATTTTGGTCTCCAAGAGCATGAGGATTAGTGGCTTTTCTAACTTTATAAGATCCTTGACAGCTAATATTTTCAGGTTGTTGTCGAGATCGCTACAATCCTAGGAGACAAGAGTCATTATTTCAATGGTGGATTAGATGACCCCTATTTAGGCAACATTTCCTTGAGAATCATTTTGGTGTTTTATCCCACTTATTATTTTGACAATTGTTTTCTAAGACCCTAGTCTTATTTCTCTATTTGCTTGTTCTTCCCTAACCATTTTTAGGGATCTCCTACTTGATTGACGTAGCACAATTTCTTATGATGTTGTTTCTTCATCCATCAAGCTTCTCATTTTTCCTTCCTTGTCTTTAGAGTCATAGAATGTCACCTCAACATCCCTAAAATTGTTTGTTTCTTCTAGACCCACCTCCAAAGTCACCAATTTTGGTTCCTTGGGCTCTTCAAGATTTTCTCGTGGCATTTCTAAAGGACCGCTCGACTTCTTAATCATTTGCTCTAAGGGGGTTTCCAAACTTTGGACTAAAGGCGACTCCCCAAAAATTAGAGCTACCACTTCACCTTGTTCATGGGTTAGATTCTTTTCCTTAGTTACGATCTGATTCTCAAGTGCATTGAAGCTATTTTTTTGAGAAACAATTACTATTACTCGTGAGAGCAGTGGAGGCCTATAAGAGACTATAGCATGGCCAAAAATACTAGGAGAAGCCCTCGAGGGGATCTTAGAGAAGGAGGCCCAACTATGTGAGGTATTGAAGACCTAGCACCAAGGTTTGCTCCAAAACCGGTTTTCCGAGTAAACGACTTCAATTATTCCTCTTGACTTGGAGCAACTACTTCTTGAGGGTCTACCTTATTACAATTTTTCGTGAAATGCTCGTATACATGGCAAAACTTACACTTTAAATGACAATTGTTCATAATCTAGTTGTTGAATGTGTAGCCAATTATCAAGCAAAATGAGGATTGCTTCATGAATTCCTTTTTCTAGGTCCACCTCTACACATATTCTAGCACAAGAGAACATGTTCTCCTTCGGTTCTACCTTGTCAATGTAGCGACCCAAAGAATTCCCTATACATCTGAGGGCATCATCATTCCAAAAATGAAGAAGGAGATGAGGAAGGAAAACCCACACCGAAATTGTTGATGGAACATCATTTTTTGGATTAAAATCAAGGGTCCATTTGTTTAAGTACAACTCTCTTGCTCCTTAAAAAAAAATACAAACCGCTCTGAAAGATTAGATCCTTGTCCTCTTTGTTCTAAAAAAGAAAGGCATAATACCCTCTTCCGCAAAAAAAAGTGATTCAGAGAACCCCTGCTAATAATGGGGTTTCCTTTTTTTTTAGCCAAGTTTCCACTGTCTTTGGTAATGGCCATATTCTTGTAAATTCACTGATCAAGCCCCGATCAGCAAGGGCCAAAGCCTTCCGCTCGGAGGAGGTAGGGGGAAGCTTGACCTTCAACATCTCCGACAATACAAAAGTCTACTATGAATATGAGTACATTTTGGATTAGTGACGTACAAGAAGACACTTGTTAAATTGGAAGAAGATGTTGATGTCGATGAATACTCTTTTCATTAAGTGTAAAAGTGTTGAGAGGAATTTTAATAACATTTTGACATGATTTTTTTATATAATTGATCATAATTTTTTTATTTTTTTTAGAAAAGAGTAAAATTTATTATCATTAAGGGGGTTAAAATTTATATATGTGTTTTTCTAATAAATCTCCCCATTTCATTCTCATAAATTCTATATATATATATAGATTATTAACCTATTTTTTATATAAATAAAATGATTTAATTATTAATATTAAAATGATTTTAAATCTTAAAATTATTTTATTTTTATATTAAAAAACAATGTTATTATAATACTTAAATATTTTATCTATAAAGATCAGAATCATAACTCTTCGAGGAATGGATTAGTTGGAAGTGGACCGTTTCGTCATTTTAAAATAAATTCTTCGTATTTTTCATTATATTAAATTTATTTTTATATTTAGAAATAAAAATTAAATAACAAAAATTAGTAATTTAATGATTTCATATAGATTTATGTCATTAAATTCCTGCTAAAAACCAAAACTTAAAACAAATTAAATAACATTCTATTAAAATTAGAAAACATTTTTTTCTACTTGTTCATTCAATATGTAATGTAGAGATAAGGATTGGGGATCACCATTTCATTCAATGTAGATGATAAGGATTGAGTATCACCATTTAGATGGTGGGAAAGAGTGAGGGGTATACTTAAACATTACGTGTTCTTAAAAGATTGAAGATGAGTATAAAGATGGTGGTGGGAAAGAAAGAACAAGTACATTCTTTTACGGATATACTCGTGGACTTTGAAAAATTGTATAAATATATATTATCTTTAATCAATATTTTCAAAAAAAATAAAATGTATTACATGCAAAAGTGTTTATGTTATGGTTAATAGTTACTCGATTAATATTTAGTTTATTTTTTTAGTAATTAAGATTTTTATTTTTATTTTGTTAGTTTTAGAGGATTTTGGTTAAACCTTTTATTTTTTGGGTTTTTTGGCCGGCGGCGATGTAAATTTGGACAAAATAGCCATTTTTTGTTGTTTAAATTGCATTTCTGAATGCATAAATGGATTCATCTTGCTGAAAAACCCCTGAAGTATTTGGATTATATAAACTTAGCCACTCAGATATGCAGATCCGACCATTCCTCACCAGGTTTCGGGCAAAATAAAGCTCGAAAAACATCCAAAAGGTAGAACGTTTAGAATAGGTTTTTTTGGAGAATTAAAAAACATGTAGTCTAAATGTTTTGTTTTTTGGAGTTTTTACATGTATATTTTTAGATCAATTTTTATTGAAATCCGACCAAAAATTGTTTGACCGGATTATGGTGAAAAAGTTCAAAAAGTTGAATGTGTAGACAACACCATTAAAAAATAAAATGTTCATTTAATTATGTAAAAAATTGTTCCAATTTTATTAGTTGTATTATTATTTTTTTCAAACTATAACTATTACAAAAATTACATCTTTTGATTCCCACAAAAGAGAGCATAGTTCACCTTGTTGACCAATATCTTCATTCATAAAGGGGAGTTTAAAATTGTATAAAATAAAGTCAATATATTGTAGGTATTGGGGATGGGGGAGTGAGGTATCGAGGGGTTTATAGGTATTATGGGGTATAAAAAGGGGTATCTACTAAAAATAGGTTTTTTTATTGGAAATATGTATTGTAAGGGGGATTCAACAAAATAATTTTCAGATGTATTTATCAATATCTAATGAAATTAGGGGTATTTTTTATATCCCTCAAACACACGTGCTATGACATAGGTTCACTAAATGAAGACCCCGTGACAAAATTCTATATTGGTATTTACATATAAAAAAAAAGATTATAAATGAGAGTTTCAAATGATCCTTCTTGTAGCCTACCTACCTAATAAAGTGACACAAACACATGTGCTATGACATGGGTTCACTAAATGAAGACCTCGTGGCATAGTTCTATATTGGTATTTACATATTAAAAAAAAAGTTTCTAAATGAGAGTTTCAAATGATTATGCTTGTAGCCTACCTACCTAATAAACTGACACAAAACATAAATGACTCTAAAAAACATTAATATTGGTTTACATTAGTACGTTGTGTTGATTTCCCTGCTGCTCGCTCAAGTGATGGGTGCCTACGCCTTCAGTTTCCATGGGAACCGGATTTTGTTACACTGGTTTGGCTTCTACTCCCCCTCTTAATTAGAGATTTGACTTCCGAGATTATTTGACGCCAAGGAGAGGTTATCCACTTGCTGAGCTAACACCAATGCACATAGTGTGCTACAATATGTTTCCAACGAGTCAATCTGATATCTTTGATTGAGAAGAAGGCTGGAGAGAGAATAGCATTTTGAGATACACATGATTGCTTGAACTCTGCCACCTTGGAGGTGATGATTAGGATAACATTGTTGTTGGCCAGTGTTATCTCCTCGTGTCTGTGCAAGACTCTTGTATTCTCCTAGGCGTCGTCACCTGCCATCGTTGCACTACTAACCTTTGCCTCTTGCCTAGATGTTGCAGAGTGAAATGACACTAAATCATTATACCCTTAACCGAAGCTTCAGTTTGGAAGAAAACCCCAATTTCCTTTGGACCGGGTGGGTAATTGGGCTCCACACAAGAGCGACTCAACAAGGAACAAAATCTTAAACAATGTTATACTTCCAAGACCAAACCAATAGGAAATTGAAATGGAAACCACTCTGTGCTCATTGTTACCATCCCCAAATGCACCTTGACTTTCATGTTATGGACCTGTCCTTACCAATCCTCTAGAATCTTTCACTTAGTCAGACAATCCTGGACTAAATCCTCCCACCGCCAAACCACATCTCTGTAGAACTAGGGTGGCTCCCTACCACGATTGATCCCATATCCTTTGCTCTACTCCATGTTGACGCATTAAAATCCCTCACATAATGTCAGTTTGAATAAGTGAGAGCAGATTCTCTTGCTCCTGTTGTCCCTCCGCCACCTACTCACCTTACTTGACCTCAAGGGAAGCCACCCATAATGTACTTTGGTTGTTATCCACTTGGCCATTATAAAGTTGATTAAGTCTTGGATTCGTAGCTGAGGTGGTTCGGTAGCATGGTTGTTATCTTGCCTACCCAATTTCAATTTCCTCAAAGTGGACATGTTGGCCCATTGTGATAAGGCTAGAAGGGTAGGCACCCCCTGGAATAGAAGTTCCACCTTTGTGCGGTGAGCTTCGGGATGTCTCAACCCTTGCTAAGTCATAAGTTTTTTGCTAGGCGTTGGCTTACACACTATTGGCACTAGCCTAAGGGTTATAGTGGCAACCAACTAGATTTTAACATAGGTCTCGCCTAGGGATAGAAGTTCCATTTCTGTGCGGCGAGCTTTGGGACATCTCAACCATTGCTAAGTCATAAGTTTCTTGCTAGGAGCTGGCTTACAAGCTATTGACACTAGCCTAAGGGTTATAGTGGTAGCCAACCGCATTTGAACCTAGACCTCGCCTATGTAATCCCAATCAATTACTGTTTCCTCTAAATCTAAAAAAAATGTTGATTAACCACCCAATAAAAAAACAATTGGGGGATTGTGACATAGTTAGATTCCCCATTTTCCATAATGCTCCTGGGATTCAACGATGTTGCAAGTTTTTTCCATGTATTTGCCTCCCTGTTCAATGCCATTTTAATGTGGAAAAAAAAAACCTTCTCAAATTGAGATAAAATTTGTTTGATTCGTGTCACAATGCCTTGAAGGTTGATGCCCTCTGGTGTGGTCTCGGTAATTAAAGTTGGTGTTGGTATCGGTAATTAAAGTCTGGTGTATTAACATTGAATCCCCAAAGATAAACAAAGACTTAATTCCATAATTTCTAATAATGTTGAGTCCGCACCATAACAGATAGACTTTGGCAAGATTGTTCGTCAGGTTCGAGAGGCTCCAATCATATTGCACAACCTTGATCGCCTGGAATCACAACTTTGTTCGCCTGGAATCATGGACACTCCCACCAGCACCTTCCATCCCTTGGATGTTTTTGAAAGCACCATCAGAAAAAAATGAGTGATAATGCTGCTGTAGCCTCCAATCCAAAAATTCACTCAGCTCTCCCCTGATTTTCCATCGAGGGAGTGTTCCAGCTTTATGAGGAAGAGGAAATCCAGTTTGGTCAAGATGAAATTCCATGAGCCAGGCTTCCTCCAGATTATCCAAGGTCGAGTTCTGTTCATGGATTTTGATTCGTAGATACTCAGACATAAGTGCTTTTGCCTGGAGGTCGTTTGCCCAGGCATTAAATATTTTCTTGTTTCTAGCCCACCTTATTTTCCAACACAAGAATTTTGGCATGGCATTCCAAACTCTCTTGAAAGTTTTCTTATTTTGAAATGTGCCATAGTACATCTTACCCCAAGTCAAGGGCCATCTCACTCGGTGCCTCGGACCAGCAAAGGTGCATTCCCACATTTCTTGCGCATATCTACACTCGATGAATAAGTAGAGGGCGTATTCTTCATTGCTAGCACACAAAGCACACTGCGTTCGACCTGCAATTTTTTTTTTTCCTTAAATTCTCCTCTGTAAGGATTTTCCCATGTGCCAATGTCCAACAGAACAGGTTGATCTTCGGCAATCCATAGCTACACCATATGTTCTTCCAAAGAGGCGACCGCTGTGCCAAATCGGAGGCCTTTAAAAGGGAATTATACCCTAATTTGACTATATACCGGGCTACCCCCCATCCCCTTCGGTCCTTTGTTGGAACTGTTTTCATTTCAGCAGGGATACTGGCTAACTCGAGGACTAGAAATCCAGTGCTGAGTTCAAATGGCAACAAATGTTACTGTTTTTTCACATTGAGTTGCACTCTCGGAGATTTCTCTGGTAAGGTCCAGAAGCTGATATTGTGGTGGTGCTTTTTTGAAATGGTTTGCAGCTTTTCTTTATTTGGGCCATTAAATTCAGAGTGTTTTGGGTTTTGGGAGAAAATTATACCCAGTTTGGGCTCATGGCAGTGAGCTTGGGTTACTACGCGACGTTGATGTCATGCTCTGGTAGCAGCACTAGCAGTGAGATGAAAGAGGAGGAGAAGGAATTGGCTGGGATCTCTCCTGGTTTGATTCGGATGTCAATCGGTTATAGTGGGACTCTTGAGCAGAGATGGAGCCAATTTGAGAATGCCCTTACCAGTATGACCGAAGTCCTGCCTTCTAAGCAAATGTAGATGCAACTGTAGTTTTTATTCATCGATGCTAATCTGTAATAAGTGTTCTGTTTGCCACAGTTAGACAGATTAATTGTGGCAGTGTTGTTTCTCTGTACATATCCTCTTATCACTGTTTCTTCTGCTTTGTTAGTAATATTTGAAGCACATGATACCTGACATGATGAAAATACAATCTCTGTACATATTTTATATTTTCTATCTTATCACTGTTATTTTATTTGTTTTTTGTCTTGTAACATATGAAGCACATGATTCCTGACAGTATGAAATTATAGATTATAGCATTCAACTGTTATGGATCTCTGGATAATGACAAGGTAAGAAATTTGTTTCTTCAATAAAGAAAGAAAGTAAGTATTTTTAATGTCCACGTGGCTAAAAATAGCCTATGGGATACATTGTTTTTCCATCTGGCTTTTGTATTCGGTCATTTTCTTGTGAAGTTTTACAATAATCGCTCTCAGCTTCTCAACAAACGCTTTGCTGAATAGATTATCCCAAGAATTAACTGCCAGAATACCTGCATAATTTTCCTTGCTGTCTTTGAGGGCCTCACATTCTAAAATGAAATGTTTTTCTGTTTCCACTTTTCCAGACAAGCACAAGATAAATGTGTTTATGGAATACTTTTTGAACTTCATATCCAAACCTGGAATATAATTGAAGGTCCAACATGTTTGGAAAATACATATATCGAATATGTACACAGTATGGTCTGGTGATGCTGGAGTGCTATCCTCATAAGACATGTCTGGAAAAAACAAGACCAAAAGATTACACATTTTCGTTTTAGATATGGTGGAGTTCTTGTCCATTCGACAGCCTGTTACATGAGAAATGATTGAAACGTTTGGGGCATAAAAGGATAATGACACTCAACACAATGGAGTGGCACCAAAGAGACAGAGATAGTGACAGCGCTTGTTGGAAGATGATGCCCGGGCTCGTCAAGGATGGCGTTATTGTTGATAATTGGTTTTCCCATTAAGAGTGGGGAGATGAACTCTAACAGGCGAATTGTATTATCAAATCATGATGATGATGAGAAAAATCTTTGGAAATTTCTTGGATACGTGATTGTTTACTAATTTCACTGCTCCCACCAGCGTTATGGATAACTTTTTTAATTTCACCATCTTTATAATCAATACTTCAAAAACTTTCAACAAAGGTCTTTTTCTCCATCGATGTGATTTTCATTGGAAATCTTAAAAGTTCTAGTAGCTTAATAGTCTAGTTACTAGGTGTGCGTACTACTCTCCTTGAGTCCGAACTTGGTTTTCTTGTCACATAGTGTTTAGTGGGTTTTTATTTGGGATTTATTACTTTGTAGCCTGCCATAGTTTTAGGTACCTGGGCCCAACTATCGTTCATTTAAGTCTCCACTTTCCTTTCCAGGTAACTGGTCCGGTTTTATTGTTTACTGGCTTGACAAAGTTTAGTGGAGTACAAGTGGAGAGCTCATGTCGACTCAACGACAAGCTGACTTAGAAGGCAATGTCACTGCACTTACGAGTGTTGATGACGAGGCCCTCTGGTAGAAGTAGGGTCTTTTCACAAGTGTCGATTCCTTGGGAGGGGTTCCACCTTCTTTAATTTCGCCTCACTGTGATTTGACCTCTTCTCCAGCCCACACAACTAACCAGAGTCTAGTCACTACGCCTCTTCAAGCCGCTTCCCTTCCTGCAGTTACCAGTTTTGTGCAATCGGTGGAGGTGACAAAGTCTTTGAATGGTCCTCACTCTCGCTATAAGGGTGTGGTCTCGCCTAGTATTCTGAGAAAGACGATCAAGCAACCAAATCTTGCAGGTGTTCGTAGGAAATGTGGAAAGTTAACAGGAAAGTTAAATGAATGGTTTTGGGTTCTGAAGTAGATCTCGAGGAGACCTGTAGGATGGCCCTGTGTGGCTTAATTGGCAAAATCTCATATCATTGTCTGATTAAGGAGCTCGTGTCGGTTTGGATTCACAAACACTTGATGCCTTTACTTGGATATGCACCAAAAATTCTATATCTCACGAAAGGCTAGTTGGGTTTTATTTGTAAAACCCCGGAGGATTCGACCCTTCTACTGGATTCTCGGTGGGTTTTGGGGGGAAGCAGTTTGATGTTGAAGCGTTGGAAGGTTGCTTTTGAACCGACGACTGAACATTTTCAGTTTCGTCATCTCTGGGTTCTTTTACCTGGTTTACCCATTCATCTCTGGAATGAGGGAGCTCTTTGGGCTATTGGTCATTCCTTGGGAACGTTTATCACATTGGACAGTCAGACTCTTTGTACATCTACCAGGAAGATTAGCAGAATTCTGGTGGAAATGGATATCCACTGCGGATTGAAAGAGGTTTTAGATATTGAATGGCGTGGTCGTCGTCTTTTACAGAGGTTGGATTACCTTGGTATATTGTTCCAGTGCAACCTCTGTCGTAACACAGGCCATCTCCGAAGGGATTGTAAAGGCGTCGTGGATGAAGAGGTGTCGGAGGACACTTCTATCCAAAGGAACCCTCCTGACTACTTACCATAAGTGGACTCCTATAGGCACGAGTCTCTACATTATAGTTCGGAGCCATGGAGTCAGTTAGAACCTCCAGAGACTCTCACTGGTAAGTTAAAAATTCTTTGTCCCACTTTATATTCTACTTTTTCTTTATGGGAAAATGATGCTTTGGATGCGTCTCGCTGGCTATTTTTGTCCACTACTAAAGATCAGGGGCCTACCGAGGTTGACAGGGTAGCTACTGGCCCCTTCATAGTGGAAACTGCTCGACTGACGATAAATGTTTCTACACCGACGGGTTCTTCGGGGGTAAAGCCTTTACCACTAGCTGAGCTTCCTCCTCACTCTTCCCCCGTGAGTCCTCAGTCTAGGTTGCCTGATCTTTGTGCTATCCTGGGTTCAACGCATATCTCCTCCCCTTCGTCCCGGGTGTTGTCGAATAGAACTTTTATTTCCCCTGATTGTAGAGAATCGGAGGAGGATGGCTCCACTCTCAATGTTGTGCTAGACTCCCTGATTCCCTTTATTTGTGACACTGATGCTACTATTAAATTGCCAGTTTACTTGGGAAAGACTGTTTATGATTCAGCTAGTGGTGGGGGGGTTGGTACTTCTCATGCACACACTGATGGGGTTAGGAAAGAATTTGCCTGGTCTAGGGGCCTGGGCATTGAACACTCTCCTATAAAAATCCGAAGCATCCGCAAAAAACTGGCGGGAATGAATTCATAGTCAGTTGAATATGTACTTTCATCCACTGACAGTGGAGCTCTTAGAGCAATGAAAGCCCCGATGAGGGCTATGTAATGTTATTACTCTCTTTAAATCTAAGAGGAATCGGGGGCACCCTCAAAGCCGCCTCTGTATGACGTCTTTTGGATCGTACTCTCCCAAACATTGTTTTTTTTACAGGAAACCTTAGTTCATGAGAAAAAAGCCAGAGATTTCATGCATTATCTTCGACCTTCCTAGGTTTCGTGTGTTGTAAACTTGATGGGTACTTCTGGAGGTTTATTAGTCACCTGGGACCCAAACATTTATGATCCGGTTCCTCACCTTTCTGTTGGTGGTATTTTGTTGACAGATAGGTGTATTATAAACAAGAGGGAGATCTCCCTACTCAATATTTATGGCCCATGCTCGGATTGGAAACACTTTTGGAGTTCGGTGGCAGACAATGGTCTACTGTCTTATAAAAATCCGATCATTGCTGGTGATCTGAACATTACCTTCTCACGGATGAGCTCTGGGGAGGATCCTCTCATTCTGGAACTTCGGATGGGTATTTCAAAGATTTATTCCTATCCAAAAATCTGATAGATATCCATCCGAAAAAACTAGTCCCCACCTGGCGGAATGGTCGATCTGGAAATGAGGCCATAGCCAAGCGATTGGATAGATGTTTAGTTTATGAAGATTAGCATTGGTATCTATAGATCTTGGGTGGAGTACCTTTTTATCTCTAATCACGCCCCTGTTTTAGTTTAGTTGGAGATTCCTCCATTTTACAAAGCCTATCCTTTCAAATTAAATTCTCATTGGCTGCACGAAAAGGAAGACATGGCTCTAGTACACAAGATATGGAAGGATCCTATTTTCTTCACTGAAGATGGCAGATAGCGCATAATCGTCTAGAAATTAAAGGTTTTGAAGATGCATTATAAATATGGATTAAGGAAAGAATTGGCAGGAACAAGTATCATCTGGCGACTTTAGAGACCGAAATAAGGGATACAATTATGAAATTGGTGGGGGATTCAACAAATCTGGAAGCAGAAAAACATCTCCATAATATGGAACTAGAAAGGAATAAAATATTACATAGATTTGAAGAACAATGGAGACTTCGCAGCAGGGCGATCTGGATTCATAGCGGTGATCAAAACACCCAGTTCTTTCACAATTATGCCAATCACAGTAGGATTCAAAAACATGTTTGGGAGATCACTGATGAAAATGGGTATACACACACAGGTCAAGGAGATATAAAGGAGGAAGTTGTTCAATATTTCAAAAAAAAATTCAAGGCTTCGATTATCACGTCCACTACTGAACAAGTCAAGGTCACTGGTCTATACTCTTGGATGGTTAACGATGAAGAGTCTAGTTCTCTCTACATACCAGTAACTATGGAGGAATTAAAGGTTGTATTATCTCTTTTCAAAAAAGATAAAAGTCTGGGGCCTGATGACTTGACTATCAAAATTTTCTCTTACTTTTTTGATTTAGTAGGGGAGGATCTCCTTGAGATGGTTGAGGAGTCAAGATTTAGAGGATCTATTGTTGGGAGCCTAAATTCGACTTTCCTAACCCTTATACCAAAAGAAAACAAACCAAGTTACATTTGAATATTTTTTCCCTATCTCACTATGTAACCTTTGCTATAAATTAATTTCAAAAATCATCGCAAATCGGATAAAACCGATCCTCTCTAGATCAATTTCTGCAGAACAGTTGAGTTTTTTGAAAGGGAGGCGGATTCAAGATGCTATAGGAAAAACACATGAAAGTCTTCATAGCATAAAAAAAGAAATTAAAGTCACTTGTTTTGAAATTGGATCTGCGGAAAGCATATGATTGCATTGATTAGGATTTTTTAAGGATGACTTTATTACAAGTGGGCTTCGGTCTCCAGATGATCAAGTGGATTATGAGTTGTGTAAATTCCTCTTCTTATGCAGTTTTACTTAATGGCGAGGCTACAAAATTTTTCAGAAGTGGCAGAGGACTACGCCAAGGCTGTCCATTATTATTTATCTTGGTTATGGAAGGCCTCGGCCTTTTATTAAAAGAAAGCAAAGGGGAAGGCAATTTAACAGGTATAAAGGTGTCCACAATGATAAAAATTCTCCATTTATTATTTGTGGACGATGTTCTAATTATGACCAAGGCTACATTAAAAGAATGGTTGGAAATTGACAAAATTATTAAGTTATTCTGTAAAGCATCGAGACTTCAGGTTAATGATTCAAAAACAACAATGCATTTTGAGGGTTTATTTGATGTTGACCTTATCCCTTGTAATTCCTTTCTTCCTTATACCTTTACTGATGTTTCATTCGGTTTCAAATATCTTGGATATTTTCTAAAGACTAGGGTGTACAAGGCTGATGACTGGAATTGGCTAGTGACCAAAATGGAAAAAAAGATTGGATTATGGTGCAACAGGTGGTTATCCTTGGGTGGAAGATACATTTTATTAAAGTCAGTTTTGGAGAGTCACCCAATATATTGGATGTCTTTGGAGACCATTCCCCTCTCTGTATTGAACAAGATTCAAAAACTTATGTTCAATTTCCTCTGGAGTGGTCACAGAGAAACTCAACAAGTTCATCTTTGCAGGTGGGATCTTCTTTCCAGACCAAAGAAGTGTGGTGGTTGGGGGTTTCGCAACTTATTTCATTTCAACATTGCCTTGAAGGTAAACACTCTATGGCATGTGATGTCTCGGGAAGGCATTTAGCACAATGTAATAATGGATTAATATCTTCCCAATACAACGTTTACCAATTGGTTTAGACTAGCCTCCCACAAACAGACATCTGCGTCAAGGATTTGGAATAGTCTTATAAAATCGGTCCATGTGACTACTCATTGGATTAGCTGGTTACCAGGTTCGGGCCACCTTATTTCCATTGGTAGAGACAAGATTTTAGGACCAGGTGACAGTTCCTTTCTCTTAGACGCTCTTATCATACTTTTAAGACAACAAAAAATCACAGTTCTCGCTCAAGAAAAAGGTTCACAGGACCACTTTACTTATTCTGAAAAATGGATCTGCAACGAAGAGTTGGGTATTACAGGTAACCTAGCAACTGAATGGGATTGTTTTCGTAGAGCGCTTATAGGTGTTGGTGTCACGATCCAAGATACAACCGATACTTTGATATGGATCAGGGGCGATTCTTCAGGGACCATATCGGTTAAAAACATGTATTCATCTCTTATATCTACTCAGAGATATCCGACCTGTGGTGGCTGGCGGTTAAATATTTGGAAATAGGACTTACAATTTAAGATCAAGTTATTCATTTGGATGGCAGCTGAAAACAATATTTTATCATGGGATATTCTTCAAAAAAAAAGATGGGAGGGCCCAAAACTTTGTTTTTTATGCAAAAAAGTATTGAAGATAATAGCCATATGTTCATTCATTGTACCTTCACCAAGTTAGTCTGGGGCAGATTAAAATCAAATTTGAAGCTAATTTTTTTGGGGGAAGGGACTTCACTTTCTGAGTGTTTTTTTTTCATGGACAAAGGACAAATCAGTTTCTCCAACTATTGCTTCCCTTACCTACTGGTATATTTGGTTAGAGATAAATAAAGTTATTTTTGAGAATGCATCTCCTTCAGTACTTTCTGTAGTCTACAAAACTCTCGGATATCTCAGCGAGCTTCCTTCATCTAAAAAATAAACCACATTAAGAACTTGCTCAATCACTTAGCAAGTTGGCACCGCTATTGCATGTTTTGATGGGGCTGCATTTTCAGGAGGCAAGTAGTGTGGTGTTGGTGGTGTTATCAAAACACCAGATTCTACTGTATATAGATGGTATTTCAACTGTGGGGAGGGAACCAACACTAAGGCATAACTTTTGGGAGTCTAGGCTACTCTCACACTTGCAAATATTTTGTCTCTTCAAAAATTACAGGTATTGGGGGAATCAAAGGTAATCATTGAATGGCTAAACAATAGAGGTAGACTCCAGGATATCGCCATTGAAGGATGGAAGCTCATAACAAAGGATTTAATCAAATATTTTCAAGAAATTAGCTTTCATCATATATTCATGGAATTTGACAAGGAGGCAGACCAATGATCAAAACAAGCAATCTATGAACCAAAAGGCATAATATCATATTTCAAGTGGGAAAATGGGGCTGCAGGACCTCTATCACATCTCAGCCTTTTCTGATACTTCCCTATAGTCAATTTTTGAACAGGCCTACTATTATTTTTGGACTACTTTTCATATGAAATGGATACTAGTTTGAGTAGATGAACTTTTTTGACTTCTATTATGTTTATTTGCTATCTCTAAGAAGCATATATCCTTGGAGGATTGTAAGGAGGCTATATTTTGGATAGTCTTTCCTGGTTGTTATTGGCTAGTCTGATATGCTTGATCGAATCATTGTAATGAACTTGAAGATGTAAAAAAAATGATACACTGATATAATTTTGAGCGAATTTTCTATTGGAAAAAAAAGGTGTTGATGACACCCATCTTTTGAGCAAGGTAATGATGCTAGTATGTATGTAAGTAGGGTTTTTTTTTCTCAAAAGTTGGATGCACTATGTCCCATCAAGTTTTTTTTGAGTTAACCAACACATCAAGGAATGATATGCTCCCATTTTTTTCTATTTTTATGGTAAATTTAATGTGCTTAAATTGATGATTTAGTTGTTTAAGAAATTTCTCAAGTTTCTCAATGTCATATAGCCACTTTACAACGATATCATTTATGAACCTCTTCCACCATGTAAGGACAAAATTTTAAGATTCAAGCACTTTTTTCTTGAAATGTTCCATAAAATTTAGGTTTGACATTATGAGAGAAAGCGACAACCCCATTTCCACGCCGCTTGTTTGTTCATAAAATTCTTCTATTAAACTAAAGAACATGGAGTGGAGGCCCACCTCTGCTAATTTAGTAGTACTTGGATCAAAACACTCTTTGTACCTGGATCAAAACACTCTTTGTTGTCCTATACTACTTTGTCAAGAGGGATTTTGGTAAACAATGAAACAACTTCGATGCTTACTAAGTTGTCTTGAGAATTAACCCTTTCATTTTTAATCA
>ML798944.1:179286-199416 GCA_009831015.1 Picea engelmannii | reverse complement strand
AAGGTTATGCAGTCACATTCCATAATAGTTGAGTACTTGTTTATTCAAGAGAAGCTACTACAAACACAACAATAGTACTCGGTATGTGAAAGGAGAGGTTATACAGGTTACTGGGAAGACCTATAGTATGGTCTAACGGTTACTTGGATTTGACATCAGATTCTGCATCAGATTTAATGTCATATTCAACATCAACGTCAAAGGCATTGTTAGAGGTCAGAATTTGCGAGACTTCTCCCAGTGCACTGGGGAGAATGACTCCATAAGTAAACCATCTTTAAAATTTTGTAAATATGTATATTTGTAAATTTATATGCATATGCGTAAATATCCTAAAGTTTATTAGAAGGCTTGTAAGCCAATCATTGTAAATTATAAGAGTGTGAGGGACTCTATAAATTTCGATATCGCCACCTTGTATGAGTGAGAGGAATTTTGTAAAGAGAGTTTCTATATTTCCACCTTATATGATGTAAAGAGTGAGGGGAATCTTGTTAGATATTTCTAGATAGCCACCTTACAACTTACACATTGTTATGGAGTGAGAGGAATCTTGTTGAGGATATTTCTAGATAGCCACCAATATCCATATTGTTTTACAGTGAGAGGAATCTTGTTGTAAATATTTCTAAGCCTTTAGACAACAAAATGGACAATTGTATTGTCTTGTAATCATCTAAAGGGATACATATGGATCGAATTGTCTTAGACAACATTCTTGATTATGAAGAACTAAAAGAGAAGGAACATAAGGATCTAGGCAGTTGGAACATGTAATTCAAGAGTGGAAAGAGCGTCAAAGTAATGCAAAACTTTCTAGAGCTGGTAAAGGAGAAATAATCCTCTTCAGAAAATAAGAGGGATAAAGGTGCATGCTATAAACATCTTTAAATACTATGTCATGTTCATGAAGATGTATACCTTGAATAGGATAAATTAGGTACCGATGATATAGTACAAGAAAAATTATTTTTCAAGGCAGAAGAGACAATAGACACAGTATTCATTCAAGGACTTCTATAGATCCATCAAGCAATACAAGAATAGACAGTCCAAATGGGCAAGGCATAGATCAACATTCTACTTGGTTTCATATTGGCCAAGATGGACTATCTTCAACAATAGAAGATGGGAGTGGATGTTGAAATACAGGATACAGGTATTGCAGAGATTCAATGAACATAAATTTTGTTGTCGGAGAATCTATGAGCCAGAACCAGAGCTATATATAATATTAGCTAAAGTTCTAGAGGCCAGAGTCAAAGTTGAATTATAGAGAAGGAGACATAAGTACATTGATATAGTACCTGAGATCGAAGACCCAAGATGAAGACTTATTTCCAAAAGAATCAGCAATATAGAAGAGTGAAGAAGCTTCATCACTAAGTTATTGGATATGAACATTTCAGTATGATGGAAGAGTGAGTTAGAGTTATCATCACTAAGTTGTTGAGTATCTATACTTTTGGAGGTCCAAAATTTCTTCAGTGCGAAGGTGTGATCCAGGAGGATCTAAGGAATGCTCACAGAGGTCCAGAAGGATCCGAAATGCTCACATAGGTCCCAGAGGATCCATAAATGCTCAAAATTTGACCATCTCAAATTGTTCTGAAAACATAATCAATGCGTAGAGCTCATCTTCAGCTTTCCAACGATGCAAACAACGCCTCAAACTAATTTCTTATGCAAAAGTTATAAGTGGTCAAAGTTTAGGTCAAACATGAAAAGTCAAAGGTCAAAAGGAAAAAAGAGGTGACACATGTCACCACTACAAGGGTGACACATGGCACATGGTTGTACAGCAGATGATGTGGCATAATGAGTTGGAAAGTTGTACCACCGGTTGACAAGTGGACGAGTCATTTGTTGACAAGTGGTATTGGATAGCCAATGAGAAGATGTCGCGTGGCAACCCCTCATTGACCAACATTGGTTTATGTTGTATAAAGTTTTGGGAGTCAATGGGGGTCGAACTCGTGACCTCCCATGGTCTTAACATACCTGCTACAACCAGTGCGCCATACTTTAGAACTTAACATATATATGTCTTGACATATTATTTAAGTTTGTATTATGGTTTGTTTGGGTGGCTAGAGGGTTGAGGGCCTAAGCCCTCAACCCTTAGCCCCTGGTCCATTTTTATTCCATGTAACCACAGTTCAAAGCATGGAAGGGGCCAACATATAATGTGATGGGTTCATAATAAATCCACCATATATAAATAGTATATGGTTATATTATAACCATATACCATAACCATTATCCATATAAAACCAACGAATATGCCATGGAAGGGGATTGAACCCCGACCTCTGCTAAGTTAGTGGAAGATTTTAACCAATCTGCCAACCAAACCAGATTTAAGGGGGATGCCACTATTTTTGTAGTTGCCACAAATTCGTGTAGGATTGGATAGGCCTGAGCCTATTTAGTGGCACAATTTTCGAGACTTACACATAGTTTGAGATTGCACACATCCTTATGCACAATTATCGAGGTGCATGGATTCTGAGACATGTCATGATTTTTGAGGTAGTACATATTCATTGAAGTACGTGCCAATACAAGCCAAGTTTTGTGTTGCACCGTAAAGTGTGCCAAATGGTACTTTGAAGAAATTTCAAGTATTTTATACAATTTTGCACGATTTTTCGCAAGGATCATGAATATGAGGTCTAGTTTTGTGATTTGAGGTCATTTGTAAAAAAAAATGCTCAATTTTTCATTAATGGGCATTTAATGCATTGTTTTGCATGCAAAAGAGCGTGAAATTGAGCTAGTTTAGAAATTGGTTGACTTTATAGTCAAAAATTTCATAATTTCACAAGGATTTCAACGGTGAAGTTATTTTCTTATTTTGAGTAATGGAATTTAAGATCATCCATTAAATTGACATATGTGAGTCATCTTACATGTGATTTTTGGTATTCGAGATAGAGAAGGCAATTTTCATTGGAGTAAAGGGAACTTAAAGACGAAACAAAAGTATGTAATTTGAGTTCTTTTATTTTCTATTGTGTCATCTCACCATCATCAAGCAAAGTTAATATTTATTTTATGAGTTTTTGGGTAAAAAACACATCATCAGAATTCTGCAAACCACCCTAATACGATCAGTAAATTATTCGGGATCAAGTTATATATTGCATGTATATAAGTGAAGAAATAAGTGGTTTCTAAGAATTTTCGGATCACTTACATAAATGAACTGCACAACGAAAAATCAGTCTTTAGGAAATAACCCCAACCCCACTCTTTTCCCTCATATTGATTATGAAAAGGAAATTACCTATGAAGACTCAAATCCTAATTTTCGAAGTGCTTCCGACAATCTTGAAACACACTCGGAGACTTGGTACTGAGTAACACAACAAGATTTCTCTGAAACATGTCACCTTACACGTGTTTACAGAAAGCTACGTGGTAAGTTTTCGATAGTTGTTGATCTTCTAAGAAGGAAATCAACCCATGTGGAAAGGCCTAAGACTCATCCTGATATTTACGTCAACTCCGTAGACGATCTTATTGAGACCACTTTACAAGAAGTCACAATTCCCTTGACCGAGTCGCACACACTCTTATTGAACCCGAAGATAACCTTAAACGTGAAAACCTAGAAATTATTTTAGAACAGATCATGGGTGAAAATAGAAACCAAAGAGTAATAATCCCACGATGGATGTCTCAAGGTGCCTTACATTTAGTTGGACGATTACATGAACTGCCTAGGAAATCAGACAAAATCCTTCCCAAATTCGATCTAGATAAATATAGGTCCCTAGAAGACCATTTAAATAACTTCTTCCTAGCTACTCACCTACTCAATGTCCAACATGAAGACGTGCTCTGTAGATTATTTCCTTACACTTTTTCAAGTAGAGCATCTACTTGGTATTTCAGCCTGCCACCTGGATCTATAACCAATTGGGACGATTTTAAGAGGGTTTTTATCATAAAATTTGGGAAAAGGAAAACAATTGCATCTCTCCACAAGGAGTTAGGAGCCATTAAGATGGACAAAAGAGAAAAGGTAAAATATTTCAACGAGAGGTTTCTCAATGTATTGATTAAGTTCCCCAACAATACAGCTCCTGCTCAGCCCTTATCCATTGAATATTATATGACAGCCTTGACCCTTCTAGTATAGGAATGTTCTTTCCCCTCATATTGATTCTGAACAGGAAATTACCTACGAAGACTTGAATCCTAATTTCAGAAGTGCCTCTGACAGTCTTCAAACACACTCGGAGACTCGATACCGAGTACCACAACAAGAGTTCTCTTAAACTCGTCATCTTACATGCGCTTACACAAAGTTACTTGGTAAGTTGTCGACAACCACTGGGCTTCCGAGAAGGAAAGAAACCCGTGTGGAAAGGCCTGAGACTCATCTCGATATTTACGTCAAATCCGTAGATGATCTTATTGAGACCACTTTACAAGAAGTCAAGTTACCCTTGAACCGAGTCACACATACTCTTATTGAACCCGAGGATAGCCTTGAAGGTGAAAACCCGAAAATTATTTTAGAATATATCATGGGTGAAAATAGAAACCAAAGAGAAATAATCCCACGATGGATGTCTCAAGATGCCTTAAATTTAGTTGGACCGTTACATGAAATGCCTAGGAAATTAGACAAAATCCTTCCCAAATTCAATCCAAATAAATCTAGGTTCCCAGAAGACCATTTAAATAACTTCTTCGTAGCTACTCACCTACTCAACGTCCAACATGAACAAGTGGTGTGTAGATTATTTCCTTACACTTTTCAGGTAGAGCATCTACTTGGTATTTCAACGTGCCACTTGGATCTATAACTGGTTGGGATGATTTTTAGAGGGTTTTTTTATCCAGGTGGATATCGGTGGCCACCCACCTATTCCAACTGACTCACATACAATTTTTATCTTGGCAATTTTTATCTATTTCTAGCTTTTCGGGTCCTAAACTTCTGGGGCCGTTTTGAGGCCCTAAACATCATTTTTTGGGCTCGTCGTAGTCACGATGTGGTTGAAATCAAAGTGTTATGGAAACATGTGTATTCCTCAGATAGGCCTTTCCAACGGGCTATCATGCACCTAAAATAGAGATCGTTTTCAAAAGTCACAACCCCGAGAAGTTGATGTACCAACTTACCCCATCGGGGCCCACATGAATTTTGGTGCTTCATCTCCTAGGGTTAGGTTTTTGGATGTCTAGGGTTTTCTAATTAATTCTTGATGCTAAAAATTCCTAAAGGCCTCATTGTAATGTGACCATAAAAATGTGTGTAGCGGCCACATCTCTTCACAAAGATTAGCCACCACCATTCGAGCAAGATTGTTTTCATTCTGTAGTTTACAGTTTCAGTAGATTTCTTTATTGAATAGAAGTCAAGTTTCATTGTATCTCTGTTAATTTTCATTGTATCTCTTTGTTAATGTTATAGATCTGTGTTTCATTTTGTTCCGCTCATAAATCCATATCAGAGGTATCAGAGCGATCTACTCTTCATTTTTTTATTTGTGCATGTCCCCAATGATTTCCCCAACGATATCCCCAACGATGTCATGGTAAAAGCGGTTGGGAATCGAACCAGTTGAGCCTTTGCAAGATTGGCCTCACCGAACCCGATGGTCACCCATGGGGGAATAAAAGAGAGACGATGGGGCAGGAGATCCCTTTAAATTGTTGCTCGAGGAATCCCTCGTGCGACAGAGGAACGAGATGATGGATAATTTTGCACAAATCCTTCGACGAGTGCCAACATGCGACACATCTTCCTCGAGAGTAGGTGTTGCCCCCTTCAAGGTACAAATCAATTTTGATATTCCTATATTTGAATATCAGATAGATGCAGATTCTGTAAACAAATAGTTAAACCTTCTAGAAGGCTATTTTTTTGTCCATAACTTTTCCGATAGATAAAATATTACATTTGCACTCCTTAAGGTTGTCCCCCATGTCAAAGATTGGTGGGAGACTTTCTGTGAGCAAAAGGAAACAAATGAATCTCCATTATTTGTGGTCACACCCACTTGGGGTTCTTTCATGGATGTCATTTAGGAACAATACTACCCTATTGGAAGTTAAGATGGCGTATATACAAGATGGACCACACTGCGGCAGGAAAGGGACCAAACAGTGTTATAGTTCACCAATGTCTTTTATACCTTGCAAACCAAGATGGGTATCAAAGACTCTGAGTGACATATGGTGCTCAAGTACCATGACAGCATAGATACATCCAGATAGAAAATGAGTTTTTTCACATCTGTTCCTTGGGCGCGACCTATCGATATGTTGTCAAAATTGAGCATAAGATTAAACAAAAGATGAGACAGTTTGGGTCTGTGAAACCCTCATAGGATAAGTAGGGAAAAGGAAGCCCCAACCCGTAGAAAAAAGGATAGAGCAAGGATGGAAAGCCTCAGGACAACTAGTCTAAGACACAAACAAAGAAGGAAAATGGGAAGACAAAGAAAGTCACTGGGAAGTGGTGCAAGTTCCATAAGAGCCCCTGGCATAAAACCGTTGAATGTCACTCAAAGAAGTCATTGGTGGCCGAGGGGAAATCCTATGAATTATATGCGGGTTTCGACTCTGAGTCAAAACCAAAAAAAGGGAGACAAATCATTGACACAGAACCTAGTTCCACCAGTGCTACCACCAAGATCCATCCCGGTGAACCTAATGAACCATAGGAAGGTGAGCGTCTCTTTCATTCACAAATGTGGGTGAAGGGTACTTCGATGTAATTCATCATTGATAGTGGTAGCTAGAATAATCTCATCTCAGTGAAGGTCAAGCGGTTGACTCTGTCGACAACACTGCACCTAGAGTTGTACACCATCGGATGGCTCTGCCAAGGGATCAAACTCCACATCAACCAACAATGTCGCTTTCCTTGCGATATCAAGCCCTTCAAATATGAGGTATTGTGTGATGTCGCCCCCCTTGAATTTTTTATGTTCTTTTAGGCCAACCTTATTTATGGAAATGTCATGTTGTATACGAGTCTAGGCCTCATAGTGTTATTATTACTTTGGAAAGGAAATTAGGATACCCGAGGTAGCCCCACCTACTACCATTTCTTTGATCTATTTAAAACAATGCAAGAAGGTCATCTCTCAAATAGGGGAGTTTGTCTTCTTTGTGATTCATGCTCAAAGTGAGAGGAATGTTGCAGCCACATCCATGGCCTCCGCGGAAGGTCTCTCCATGCAGTAGAAGCAATTGGATAAGGTCGTGGAAGAATACAAAGACATCTTCTCCTCACCCACTGGGGTATCTCTACACTGTCAGGTCAAGCATTCAATCGATCTGACCCTCAGTGTATCGCTACCCAATGGGATAGTCTATCGTCTCTCTCCGTTAGAAAATGAGGAAATCAAGTGCCAAATCTAAGAGCTACTCGAAAAGGGGCACATCCGACCAAGCTCATCACCTCATGGAAGCCCAATCATGCTTATGCAGAAGAAAAATGGGACATGGAGACTCTTCATTGATTACCAGGCCCTAAATAAAATCATAGTCATGAACCGGTACCCAATTCCCCGAATTGAAAATCTCCTTGACTATCTCAAGGGGGGAAAATACTTTAGTAATATTGATCTGAAGTCTGGCAATCACTAGGTCCCAATAGAACAAACCGATGTATGGAAGAATGCCTTCAAGTCCAAAGAAGGTCTTTTTGAATGGATAGTCATTCCCTTTGGCTTGACAAATTCCCCAACAACTTTCATGAGGATGATGGAAGATATATTGCATAATTTCACCAGTTCTTTTGTGGTGGTGTATTTGGATGACATCCTCATCTTCAACAAGATTTGAATGAAATACTTGCAACATATTCAACAGGTTATGCACACTCTGTGACAACACAA
Organism: Picea engelmannii; assembly: GCA_009831015.1. Classification (NCBI taxonomy): domain Eukaryota; kingdom Viridiplantae; phylum Streptophyta; class Pinopsida; order Pinales; family Pinaceae; genus Picea; species Picea engelmannii. The sequence goes on along the minus strand of ML798944.1, from coordinate 191,548 downwards.
GCTATATGCGAATTTGGAAAAATGTTCCTTTGGCATGAACAGGGTAAAATACCTAGGCCACATTGTTGATGAGCATGGGGTGCATGTCGATCTAGCCAAGATCCAGGTCATTCGTGATTGGCTATCTCTGACCACACTCACTGAGCTTCGAATTTTCTTAGGTTTTGCCAATTTCTTCGTGTTGGGATTCTCCCATATTGCATGGGCCCTTAGCCAAGTGACCAGGGGTGGTGGCAAGGAAAATTTTGTGTGGGGTCAGTCGCAACAGAAAGAATTCAATGGTTTGAAGCAACGCTTGTGCTCAACCCCAGTGCTCTCATTACCCGACGTACAACAACATTTTGAGATAGAGACAGATGCTTCAGACTACGTTATGGGTGAAATTCTCACTCAACACAGACATCCTGTGGCCTATCATAATGAGACACTATCATATATCGTATGTAAGTACCCCACTTACAATAAATAAATGTACTCCATTGTACAAGCCTTCCACCAATGGAGACATTATATTAACAGGAAGGAGACAATCATCCACACTAATCATAAGCCTCTATAGTTCATGCAGACACAAGGCAAATTGTAGAATGATTGCCATCAGAAGTGGTCCACATACTTACAGTAGTTCCATATCAACATCAAGTATAAGACATGGAGCACCAACCATGTCCCTGATTGCCTCAATTGACCTCCATATGCAGCACTAACCATGGTGCTACACTCCTACGACCATGATACCTTCGGATGGCCCCAACTCTACAAGATAGATCCTGACTTCGCCACTACCTACCATATGCTTGGCACAGACATAGTTGTCATTTATTTCCATCTTCGGGATGGGTTGTTGTGCCATATGGGAAATATTTGCATCCCATAAAGCGAGCGAGCGAAGATGATTTGGGAAGCTCACTATAGTCGGGTGGTAGGACACTTTGGAATAGAAAAGACAGTGGCAATGTTGCAACAACATTTCTATTAGATGAAACTTCGGTAGGATGTCAGCAAGTATATCGGGTCCTACATGGCCTGCACCATTTCCAAACTGGTCATTAAGAGACAAGGCATGTACACCCCTCTTCCTACTCCCGATAGGCCAAGGGAATCCATATTTATGGACTACATGTCGGGCCTTCCTTCAACAAAGCAAGGAAATGACTGTGTTTTTGTGGTTGTTGATTGATTTTCCAAGATGATGATTATAGCCGCCTGTAAGAAGAGCATCACAATGAATGCCACTACCAAGCTCTTCTTCGAATGAGTGTGGGTACATTTTTGGATACCACAAACAATCATCTCAAATCGGGACATTCGGTTCCTCAGCACATTATGGTCGAGCCTTTTGTCACTGCTAGACACCAAGTTCACCAAATCTACTGCCTTTCACCCCCAAACAGATGGCCAAACCAAGGTCCTCAAAAAGATGATCATGCATATATTGTGCATGTACAATTCCAATCATCCGTGCACATGGGACGAGAGTCTTCCCTATGTTCAACACAGTTACAACAGAGCCATACATAGTTCAACCACCCACAACCCCTTTCAGGTGGGGTTGGGATTTCAACCATTAGGTCCCATGGATGTTACACTACCCCTTGCATCCACACATGTAGAATCATCCCATGATCAAAATGAATCTGTTAAATCCACCCAGTTCATTGAACGAATCCAACACATCAACGAACAGGTTCGGGATATTTTGTAGAATTCCAATGCCAAGTACAAACAATACCATGATCAACATTGAGTTCCACACAAGTTTCAGGTGGGAGATAAAGTTTGGTTTCACTTATAGAAAGAACGCCTAACAGGACCCCATCGAAAGCTTCATCCACTCCACTATGGACCTTACATCATCACCAAGGTTGTGGGTGACAAAGATTTTGATCTCAACACTCCCGCTTTCCTTGGCTTGCACCCAGTGTTTAATGTGGACCTCCTTCAGCCATACTTTCCACCATTATTGGACACCTAAGAGATAGCAGAAATGTTGACACCAAAATATCTCAACCCTGACTTCATGGAACATGAATCCACTATTCATATCGTGGACACAGAGTTCAAGGGAACTTGCCAACAAAAGCTTCAGCTTTATCGTGTTGTCAAAGCGGGGCAGATCCTACACCAAGGAAAGTGGCTCACCTGGGGCCAAATTCAACAGAAATTTCCGCATTTGATGGGGGAAATCAATGTAATGGATACCCTTTCTTACTAGGGGGGGAATATTGATCCAGATGGATATCAGTGGCCACCCACCTATTCCAACTGGCTCACATACAATTTTCATCTTGGCAGTTTTTTTCTATCTTTTCGGGTCCTAAAATTTTAGGATCGTTTTGAGGCCCTAAACAACATTTGGGCTCTCCATAGTCACATTATTGACGGAATCAGAGTGTGACAGTAACATGTGTATTCATCAAATAGGCTTTTCCAAAGGGCTATCGTGCACCTGAAATGGAGGTTGTATGCAAAATTTACGACCCCTGGAATTTGATGTACCAACTTACCCCATCAAGGCTCACATGAATTTTGGCGCTTCATCTCCTAGGGTTAGGTTTTTGGATGTCTAGGGTATTATGATTACTTCTTGGTGCTAAAAATTCTTAGAGGCCTCATTATAATGTGCTCAGATGAATGCGCATAGTGGCCACATCTCTTCTCAGAGATTAGCTACCACCATTCGAGCAAGATTGTTTTCATTTTTCATTTTACGGTTTCAACAGATTTCTTTATTGAATAGAAGTCAAGTTTCATTATATCTATGTTATTGTTCACTGTATCTCTGTGTTAATGTTATAGATATGTGTTTCATTTCGTTCTGCTCATAAATTTGGATCATTTTTATCAGAAAATTTGGGGAAAGGAAAACAACGGCATCTCTCCACAAGGAGTTAGGAGCCATTAAGATGGACAAAAGAGAGAAGGTAAAATATTTCAACCAGAGATTTCTCAATGTATTGATTAAGTTCCCCAGTGATACAGCTCCTGCTCAGTCCTTATACGACAACCTTGACCCCTTCTAGTTAGGAATGTTTGTGAAACGGGATAATAAGAACACCTTGGCACTTAATTTTGATGAAGCTGAGAAAGTAGAAAGAGAATTATCCTCTTATGACCATCACTCACATTATGAGGAAACCAAATCAAATGGAAGGAAAACTTTGTTGTTAACTAAACCACCTGAAAAGGAGCCAAAAGATATTGACAATGTAGTGAAATTAGTTAAGAAGTTATCAAACGAAGTTGTAGACCTCAAGAAGAATGTCAGCGAAGGATCATCAAAGCCTTGAACCTTTCACCCATTCTTTAAAAGACAATACAATCTGCCAATACCACCCGAACCCTCTCATATGGCCTTAAACGTAGACAGCTTCAACAATGACAATTTATATTCTTATCACAAAAAAAAAATACCCAAAACAAACTCGCCCTCAATAGGTCAACTCTATGACCCTGGTGATCAATCAGATATTAGATCAACATATTTTAAACAATGAAAACCCTGCACAAGATCAAAATGATACTACTGAAGAGGTTCCCCCGGAATCTGCCATGCCTTTTTGGGACTGGTGTCCAGACTCAAATGATGAGCAGATAGAATAAATATTTGTGGAAGATACACCGGTAATAAAAGTTATTTCCCAAAGGAATTATAATTTACACAACAAAGGTCCAATTCCCAACGTTCTTATCCCAAAGATGACAAGATTCCCCTCAAAAAAATCACTCCTCCCCCTACTACCCCAAATCCAAATGATTCAACTCAAGGGAAAGCCAATGGAAAATAATGCAAAGTTGTCCCAGCCAATACAGATAAACTAAGTACATCGAACTCAGATGGGAACACCATCAAACTCAATGTATCAAAAAACAAAAACAAAAGATGTGAACCGAAATCGAACCAAACAGTGAACAAAAACACACATGCCCCAGACTATAATGTGATAGAAGACATGAAGAAAACAAAAGCCAACATTTCCATGTTTGATATTTTTTCATTACCACAGTAGCATGAACTCCTACATGATGCTTTCAACCCCAATGATTCTTAGAAAAAGATTGTTGCTGCTACTGACAACATCCTTCCGGAATATGAGGTACAAATAGTACACAAGGTAGAAATCACAACAACCATAAACAAAACAACCATAAGCACGTACTCAAAGTTACAGGTCCCACCTTTTCTACTCACCTATGAAATTTTTAATTTCAATGTGCATAATTGTCTATCATATTTAGGTGCATCCTCTAACATTATGCCTTTTTCTGTCTGCCAAAAAAAAAATGTTGTTTCGCAAATGAAAAAAATTAGAATTATACAGTTAGATAGGATAGATGTTAAATTAAAGGGTGAGCTCAAGGATGTCTTAATTAGTCTTTCATCTGATCCTAGGGTGCATCAAACCATAGATATTGTTGTTGATGACATACCAGAGAGTTACAATTTGTTATTGAGCATGGATTAGTGGGCCAAACTTCAAGGTTACTTTTCCACTAATTGGTCTCACCTGTGGCTTCTGTATAAGGGTAAGGAAAATCAAATTTGAGTGAAAAACGAAGCCTACATGAAACACATGGTAACAAAATTGGAAGGTAAGAACGAACCTATAAGTTTTTCACATTTCGTCTTGGGTAATTATTTCTTTAAAGATGACCCTAGTTGTTATGAAGAGCGGACATATGAAGTACAACCATATTTACAATCTTAACTCCTTCCATGAACACATAATAATTCTTGTACCATATTAACTAACCTAGGTTTTAGTTCAATTAACAAAACACGTATTTCTGACATGTGGTCTATGTTATTTGATGGCTCTAAGACACAAGAAGGAGTCCAAGCGAGATGTGTCCTGATCGACCCTGGACATGGTAAAATGCTCATATCCTGCCGCCTAGAATTTGAATGCAACAACAACACTCTGGAATATGAAGCCTTAGTTCAAGGTCTAAAAAAGGCCATCGATCTCAAGGTGAAGTATCTCAAGGTGTTTGGTGACTGAAATAATTGTTCGACATGTAAGAAATACTATTCATTTTGTATCCCCGCATCTCAAAGCATATTAGCAAGAGGTATGGAATTTGCTTTACTCTTTCGACGCATTCAATATTACTTCTATACCTTGAGGTCAAAATATAGATGCAGATATATTGGCCAATGTCACATCTAGGTTTATTCCCCCTAATGATGGTTTTTCAGTTGAAATGATTTCCAGGCCCTCCATACCAAACAACATCACAAATTGGTGGGTATTCGATGGTGACACTCAAATGATCAACTTTCTCACCATTTCAGATAGTTTCCAAGATGCAGTGATCGATGATGAAGTGCATCAACAAGAACTGCAGACTTATCGGGAGGAAGAAAATAAATTAAAGACAAATTGTGTCCCAAAGAATGTTTTGATGCTTGAAAGTTCAGGAGGCCAACCAACCCAAAAACCAAAAGTTCAACCATGATGCATTTTCTGGTCAACCTTGGAACCTCTGAACAACCTAAATATGTCAATCTAAGCACCTGTTGTTCAAAGGAAGAAAAACACACATTCACTAAGTTGTTTAAGAGATATCAAGATTTATTTGCTTGGACTTATGACAATCTAAAAACTTATGATACCTGAATAATACAACATGTGATTCCCATTAAAGAGGGTGTCAAGCCATTCCAGCAAAAGCTCAGAAAGATACACCCAACTCTCAAACCTCTTATCCAGAAAGAATTAAAGAAGTTGTTAGATGCTCGAATCATCTTCAAAGTTTGACATTCAACTTGGGTTTCTAACATGGTTCCTGCGAGGAAGAAGTCAAGAGAAATCAGAATTTGCATAGATTTTCGGAATTTGAATCATGCTTCCAACAAAGACAACTATCATGTCCCCCTAATGGAAAAGATCTTGCAACTTGTCTCTGGATCTGAGTTGTTTTCTTTACTAGACGATTTTTCAGGATACAACCAGGTTTTTGTAGCAGAACCCGACCGATTAAAGACCACATTTTGGACTAAGTGGGGGACATATGCATACAGGAGAATTCCCTTTTGTTTAATAAATGCAGAAGCTACTTTTCAAAGGGAAATGTATATCTCTTTTAAATGGTTAATCGATCAAAGTGTCGTGGTTTACCTCAATGATGTCACCGTTTATTCAAAGAAGAGGGAAGATCATCCAAGGCACCTGAAACATATATTTGAACGATGTAGAAAATATGGGATTTCTTTGAATCCCAAGAAAATGTGTTTGTTGTTTCAGAAGGCATACTACTAGGACATGTGATATCTAAAGATGGAATTTTAGTGGATCCGGAAAGGACAAAATCCATTCTACAAAACCCTCCTCCACATAGTAAGAAATCAATGTAATCATTCTTTGGAAAAATCAATTTTGTGAGGAGATTCATTCCATATTTTTCTAAAATTGTTAAGCCTCTTCAAAGAATGATCAAGAAAGATGTTCAGTTTAAATGGAAACCAGTGGAGAAGGAAGCATTCGAGAATATCAAAGTTGTCGTAGTTGTTTCCCCATCTCCGTGAAGTCCAGATTTCACCAAGGATTTCTTATTATACACTTTGTCATCTAATCACTGCCTCGCAACAGTGCTCACACAAAAGGATGAGCAAGGAGACGAATATCCCATTACATTCATGAGCACTAGACTACAAGGTTTTTAGTTGAACTACCCACCAGTGGACAAGCAAGCTTTTGTTGTCCATAAAAATATCAAATAGTTCAGACCTTATATTCTGAAAAATCACACAAAATTTATCGTCCCTCACACAAAGGTCAGGTCTCTTTTCATTCAAAGAGATATGGGAGAGCGACGAGGTAATTGGATGACGACCTTACAAGAATATGACCTGGATTTTAAACCAACCAACATCGTGAAGGGGCAATGCCTTTGCAAACTAGTAACACAAGATATCGGTGATGGAGATCAAGAAGAGGACGAATGGAAAGAGGAACCAACGATGTATACACAACATGTTCCATACATCCCAACTATTGAAGGATCATATTATAACAATCTCAAATATTACCTGCAAAATGGCACAACCCTGGATCACCTGAATGCTAAGTAGAAGAGAGCACTCAGATTGAAATCCCTACAATAACAACTCCTACATGGCATCCTAATTAGAAATAAATATGATGGAGTGTTACTCTGGTGCCTCGAAAAACAAGACATTGATAAGGTTCTAAAAGTCATGGATGATGGCTCAGTTGGAGGCCATTTTTCAAGAGACACAACATCTCACAAAGTGTTAAAAGCTGGATATTATTGGCGTGTGCTTTTTAAATTTCCCCATGCATATTCACGAAGCTACGAAGCATGCCAGAAAGTTGTAGGAAGAGAACACAAAGATGCTATCCCGCTCCATCATGTTGTTATTGAAGAACCCTTTGAACAATGGGGGTTGGACATCACTGGTGAAATTAAGCCCCATTCCTCCAAGCAACACAGGTACATTCTAACTGCTACCAATCATTTTACACATTGGATTAAAGCAATACCGTTGATCAAAGTGAATGAAGAGGTAGTGATTAATTTTCTTGAACAATACATCATCACAAGGTTTGGAGTTCTTAAATCTCTAGTGTTTGATAACACAAATTATTTTTCATCTTCGAAGTTATTAGAGTTTACCTTAGAGAAGGGTATTATTATGAAATACGTAGCCAACTATTATCCTCAGGATAATGGATTGGATGAATCCACAAACAAAAACATAATCTAGATCCTCAAACGAACCATAGTCAATCACCAAATAAATTGGCACAATGCTCTATCAAATTCCCTCTGGGCTGATCGCGTCACCCCTAAGGCCTCCATAGGGACTTCCCCGTATTTCCTAGTCTATGGGAAAGAAGTCGTCTTACCCTCGAACATCTACCTTCCTTCTCTACAACTCACCCAACAGTCTCGAGGAAGAGAGTGCCCCATCATTCAATGACGTATCAACACATTGTTGAGTTAGAAGAAAGTCGTGCCAAAGCTAAAGGCAAGTTTGAAACTCATCAACAAACAGTAAAACATTGGTTTGATAAGAAATATTTTGGTGAGAAAGAATTCCAAGTTGAGCATTTAGTCCTCAAATGGGACAAGCCACACGAAGATAAGGAGAAAGTTGGGAAAGAAAATGATGCCACCCTCCAAACTGTCAAGATGCTTGAAGGGAAATTTAAACTCTTTCGTCAATCCCAATTCAGTGTTAGATCCCAAGTCAGGCATGAGGAGCAGAACAAGAAAAAGTCCAAGAGAACCTCCAGTGACCCGAGTCCGCCTAGTTCGCGAGACTGCCCCATCTCGATTTTGGGTGAGGAGGATGCAAGCGAGCTTGCAGGGGAAATCGACAAGCTAGGGAGCCACCTCGAGACTCTAAAAAAATCAAAGGTTGGAATTGCAGTGTTATGCTCTCTTATCTTTGTGTTCATGAAACATAGATATAGGAAGAATTTAGCCTGATATGGCTTCGGTTTTAGGCTGATAAGTTTTTATAGGATTCTTAGGCCGAAGTATAAGGCTCAATCTTTTTTTGAGTTTGTTATGAACTCTGATTTGCTTGATGGGCATTCTTGGTTGAAGTTTGTTATGAATTCTAGACATCTAATTTTGATCTATGAGGTCTCTAGTTTCCTTTTTGGTAGACCCTCACCGAGTCGTTTGTACTATTACTNAAAAAAAAAAAAAAAAAACATATAAAATCGTTTATATAAATATATTATAAATGGTTACATAAATGGTTTAGTAAAATGTTATATTTTATATGGAGGGTTTTTATGTCATAAAAGCAATTCCAAAATGCATAGTTGATTTTTATGGGTTAACAAATTATGGAGTTTGCTTTTATTACAAATGTTTTGAAAAATAGATTTAATATCTTTAGTGTGTTTCATCCTCTATTTTATTAGTCTTATAGAATTTAATATTATTTCATGTTAAGTTGTTTTAGGTCTTGTGCAATGCCATGTTTCATTATGAAGTTTATGAGAAATTGTTCTTATCTTTGCAATATTTATTTTCTTTGTTGAGTGGGCAACAACAAAAAGACACTTTTGATTTCGTAACTTGAGTTTATTGATATTTTTGTAGTAAATCAACTTTAAGTATTTATATTATTTCATGTTTTCTCTAGAAACTTAGATCTAATAGAGCTTTTAATAATGTTGAGATCTTGAAGCGCATCCTCCTCCACCATCCCTCAATGGTTTAACAAAGAAACTATATCCTTTAGTCCAACCTCTTTTGAGCCTTAAGTGTCTTATATTGATGTTTGAAGCAATGATAGGAAACATGTCATTCTTCATATTACTTATCTTGTTCTTGTATGTTAAATACATTATCATCACCTTACTCTCAATGAGTGAAACCCAACTTTTAAAATGAAGTTTGGTTAAGGTGTATTGTCCTTGATTTTAAGGTTATCTATTATAACATGTTTTTGATTTTGCTCAATTTTCCTCTTTCCCTAAAAGCAATCCATCCACAAAGCTCACAACCATATAAAATCACAACAATATAGAATCATTGGATAACAAATGTATGGAAGATGACCTTATATTTGTTGAGAGAACCAAAATTCTACAACTTCACAATTATTAAAAGAAAATAAATTCAAAACCAACATAATGTTTCCCACTTATGTTAGTTCTTAATTCAACACTATAACTTTAGCTTGTAATGTAAATCAACTCCAAAATAACTATAAAAAAGAACTTCTTCCAAAATATTATTATTGTAAACAAAATCAAAATATGTGATTTGTTTATATCTTATCACCATTATAATTTTTGTTTTATTTGTGTTTATAAATATCCAAAAATTAATATAAAAATTTATGAAAATTTTAAATAACTTTTTAAAATTCAAATTACTTATTTTTATTACATTATTTTTAAAAAACTCATTCTTTTCTAAATTATTTTAATGAAAAATTCAATAATATTTAATAAATAATAAGAGAGTGGAACCAATTTGAACTTGTCATCTATAGTCTCCTTCCCCGAAAATCCCTTGAGTGGAAATGGACCGTTCTGGATTTTTAAGAAGCAGGCTGGGAATCAAATCTTGATTAATATTAATAAATTATAATCCTTCATGACTAAATTCCTACTCAAAACTTTTTTCCGCGTGTTCTCGTTCAACGTGGATGATAAGGATTGAGGATCAGCATAAAGATGGTGGGAGAGAATAAGGGATATACCTGAAACATTACGTGGAGAGCATTGGTGACAGAAAAAATATAGTGCCACTACGCTAAAGTATAGCTAGGGTTTTAACTTTTTACACATACTTTCAAAAGTTAGCGAAATAGTTGGATACATAATAATAGATATTTTAAGGTGTTTTAGTTGTGTTTGTGGACATCTTTCAGATAGTTGAGATTTCTTTTGAAAAACTGTATCTGCTAACTGTATACATAATATTTTAAAGTCAATTTATAATTCAAAATCAAAAGATCCAGAAACACCAAACGAGTTTCACATAGGTTCAGAAGGGAAGTCTAATTAATGGGTTTTAGTTTCTGTGGTTATAAATAACTCACAGATCCCTGACTCTCCTCACCTGTGACTACCGACCTGCATCAAATTTTCTTGGGGTATTTCTGCTTGTTTGAATTTGGCCACTACAAATTTTCTTGAGGTATTTCTGCCACTACAAATTTGGCCACTTCATAAATTGGCTTGGGGTATTGCTTGTTTGAATTTGGCCATTTCATAAAGGTAAGGTAAGCAACATCGTTTAATTTAGTTAAAATTCTGTATACAGTCCCATGCATATGATGGTTATATTGTTATCCATGAGTCTAGACTGCTTTATTTATCCCAGGTTTTAAGATGGCCCTGCCATTTCAAGTCCTCCATTGATTTTCTTTAATTGGGTTGTTCAATCATAAAGTTTTTAGGTCCCTTAAGGCCTAATCTGTTGAAGCTGTTTTATTCAACCGGGATTTTTGGTATCTGGAGAAATAGAAATCTAGTCCTGAGGTCAAATTTCAGCGACTGCAACTCTGTTTTCTCACACTGAGGAATTGTACTTCAAAGAATTATATCAGAAGGTCTATAAACAGATACTCTGGTGGTGCTTCTTTGAAATTGTTTGCAATTTTTCTTCATTCGGGTCATTGAATTCACAGTGTTTTGGGGTTGTGCAGGACTGAATTCATAACAATGGAGGGATCAGTACTGCCATGCAAACGGTCCTACGAGGTAGCACATGGTGGAATCTGTGAGAAAAACAAAGCTATGAACAAATGGGTTGATCCAGCCCAAGGCCTGGCAAATGCCCGCCATGAATTTGGCGAGCATGGAGGTGTGAACATGTCCATAGAAGCCTCGGCTACCTTTACAGTCATGGAGCCTGAGACCATGACAAAGATGTTCAATGGAGAGCTTGGCCCAGAACGTGATTTCTTCATATACAGCAGGCATTTCAATCCAACTGTGTTGAATTTGGGGAGGCAGATGGCTGCTTTGGAGGGGACTGAAGCGGCCTACTGTACTGCTAGCGGTATGTCTGCAATATCCTCTGTTTTATTACAGCTTTGTAGCCATGGAGACCATATTGTGGCCTCTAGGTGTCTGTATGGAGGCACCCATGCACTGTTAGCACATTTCCTCCCAAGGGCCTGTGGAGTTTCAACAACTTTTGTTGATATACACAGGCTTGAAGATGTGAAAAATGCCATTACACCATCTACAAAGGTTTTATTCTTTGAGTCCATGTCAAATCCAACTCTGGCAGTTGCAGACATACCATCTCTGTCTGCCATTGCCCATGAGAAAAATGTCAAGGTGGTGGTTGATAACACCTTTTCCCCCATGATCTTATCTCCTGCAAAACTTGGTGCTGATGTTGTTATTCACAGCATTTCAAAATATATTAGTGGGGCTGCTGATGTTATAGCAGGAGCAATATGTGGGTCTGCAGAGCTGATAAATTCCATGATGGATCTTCATCAGGGAGCCTTGATGCTCTTGGGGCCGACGATGAATCCGAAAGTGGCATTTGAGATCTCTGGGAGGCTTCCCCACTTGGGTTTAAGGATGAAGGAGCACTGTCACAGAGCATATACATATGCAAGCAAAATGAAGAAATTGGGAGTGAAAGTTATTTATCCTGGCCTTGAAGATCATCCTCAGTATGCCCTGTTGAAATCCATGGTGAACAGTGAGTATGGGTATGGAGGGATGCTGTGTGTGGACATGGAGACTGAGGAGAGGGCCAACAAGTTTATGCACCACTTGCAGAATTATACACAGTTTGG
>ML798944.1:169148-179186 GCA_009831015.1 Picea engelmannii | reverse complement strand
AAAAAAAAAAAAAAAAAACATATAAAATCGTTTATATAAATATATTATAAATGGTTACATAAATGGTTTAGTAAAATGTTATATTTTATATGGAGGGTTTTTATGTCATAAAAGCAATTCCAAAATGCATAGTTGATTTTTATGGGTTAACAAATTATGGAGTTTGCTTTTATTACAAATGTTTTGAAAAATAGATTTAATATCTTTAGTGTGTTTCATCCTCTATTTTATTAGTCTTATAGAATTTAATATTATTTCATGTTAAGTTGTTTTAGGTCTTGTGCAATGCCATGTTTCATTATGAAGTTTATGAGAAATTGTTCTTATCTTTGCAATATTTATTTTCTTTGTTGAGTGGGCAACAACAAAAAGACACTTTTGATTTCGTAACTTGAGTTTATTGATATTTTTGTAGTAAATCAACTTTAAGTATTTATATTATTTCATGTTTTCTCTAGAAACTTAGATCTAATAGAGCTTTTAATAATGTTGAGATCTTGAAGCGCATCCTCCTCCACCATCCCTCAATGGTTTAACAAAGAAACTATATCCTTTAGTCCAACCTCTTTTGAGCCTTAAGTGTCTTATATTGATGTTTGAAGCAATGATAGGAAACATGTCATTCTTCATATTACTTATCTTGTTCTTGTATGTTAAATACATTATCATCACCTTACTCTCAATGAGTGAAACCCAACTTTTAAAATGAAGTTTGGTTAAGGTGTATTGTCCTTGATTTTAAGGTTATCTATTATAACATGTTTTTGATTTTGCTCAATTTTCCTCTTTCCCTAAAAGCAATCCATCCACAAAGCTCACAACCATATAAAATCACAACAATATAGAATCATTGGATAACAAATGTATGGAAGATGACCTTATATTTGTTGAGAGAACCAAAATTCTACAACTTCACAATTATTAAAAGAAAATAAATTCAAAACCAACATAATGTTTCCCACTTATGTTAGTTCTTAATTCAACACTATAACTTTAGCTTGTAATGTAAATCAACTCCAAAATAACTATAAAAAAGAACTTCTTCCAAAATATTATTATTGTAAACAAAATCAAAATATGTGATTTGTTTATATCTTATCACCATTATAATTTTTGTTTTATTTGTGTTTATAAATATCCAAAAATTAATATAAAAATTTATGAAAATTTTAAATAACTTTTTAAAATTCAAATTACTTATTTTTATTACATTATTTTTAAAAAACTCATTCTTTTCTAAATTATTTTAATGAAAAATTCAATAATATTTAATAAATAATAAGAGAGTGGAACCAATTTGAACTTGTCATCTATAGTCTCCTTCCCCGAAAATCCCTTGAGTGGAAATGGACCGTTCTGGATTTTTAAGAAGCAGGCTGGGAATCAAATCTTGATTAATATTAATAAATTATAATCCTTCATGACTAAATTCCTACTCAAAACTTTTTTCCGCGTGTTCTCGTTCAACGTGGATGATAAGGATTGAGGATCAGCATAAAGATGGTGGGAGAGAATAAGGGATATACCTGAAACATTACGTGGAGAGCATTGGTGACAGAAAAAATATAGTGCCACTACGCTAAAGTATAGCTAGGGTTTTAACTTTTTACACATACTTTCAAAAGTTAGCGAAATAGTTGGATACATAATAATAGATATTTTAAGGTGTTTTAGTTGTGTTTGTGGACATCTTTCAGATAGTTGAGATTTCTTTTGAAAAACTGTATCTGCTAACTGTATACATAATATTTTAAAGTCAATTTATAATTCAAAATCAAAAGATCCAGAAACACCAAACGAGTTTCACATAGGTTCAGAAGGGAAGTCTAATTAATGGGTTTTAGTTTCTGTGGTTATAAATAACTCACAGATCCCTGACTCTCCTCACCTGTGACTACCGACCTGCATCAAATTTTCTTGGGGTATTTCTGCTTGTTTGAATTTGGCCACTACAAATTTTCTTGAGGTATTTCTGCCACTACAAATTTGGCCACTTCATAAATTGGCTTGGGGTATTGCTTGTTTGAATTTGGCCATTTCATAAAGGTAAGGTAAGCAACATCGTTTAATTTAGTTAAAATTCTGTATACAGTCCCATGCATATGATGGTTATATTGTTATCCATGAGTCTAGACTGCTTTATTTATCCCAGGTTTTAAGATGGCCCTGCCATTTCAAGTCCTCCATTGATTTTCTTTAATTGGGTTGTTCAATCATAAAGTTTTTAGGTCCCTTAAGGCCTAATCTGTTGAAGCTGTTTTATTCAACCGGGATTTTTGGTATCTGGAGAAATAGAAATCTAGTCCTGAGGTCAAATTTCAGCGACTGCAACTCTGTTTTCTCACACTGAGGAATTGTACTTCAAAGAATTATATCAGAAGGTCTATAAACAGATACTCTGGTGGTGCTTCTTTGAAATTGTTTGCAATTTTTCTTCATTCGGGTCATTGAATTCACAGTGTTTTGGGGTTGTGCAGGACTGAATTCATAACAATGGAGGGATCAGTACTGCCATGCAAACGGTCCTACGAGGTAGCACATGGTGGAATCTGTGAGAAAAACAAAGCTATGAACAAATGGGTTGATCCAGCCCAAGGCCTGGCAAATGCCCGCCATGAATTTGGCGAGCATGGAGGTGTGAACATGTCCATAGAAGCCTCGGCTACCTTTACAGTCATGGAGCCTGAGACCATGACAAAGATGTTCAATGGAGAGCTTGGCCCAGAACGTGATTTCTTCATATACAGCAGGCATTTCAATCCAACTGTGTTGAATTTGGGGAGGCAGATGGCTGCTTTGGAGGGGACTGAAGCGGCCTACTGTACTGCTAGCGGTATGTCTGCAATATCCTCTGTTTTATTACAGCTTTGTAGCCATGGAGACCATATTGTGGCCTCTAGGTGTCTGTATGGAGGCACCCATGCACTGTTAGCACATTTCCTCCCAAGGGCCTGTGGAGTTTCAACAACTTTTGTTGATATACACAGGCTTGAAGATGTGAAAAATGCCATTACACCATCTACAAAGGTTTTATTCTTTGAGTCCATGTCAAATCCAACTCTGGCAGTTGCAGACATACCATCTCTGTCTGCCATTGCCCATGAGAAAAATGTCAAGGTGGTGGTTGATAACACCTTTTCCCCCATGATCTTATCTCCTGCAAAACTTGGTGCTGATGTTGTTATTCACAGCATTTCAAAATATATTAGTGGGGCTGCTGATGTTATAGCAGGAGCAATATGTGGGTCTGCAGAGCTGATAAATTCCATGATGGATCTTCATCAGGGAGCCTTGATGCTCTTGGGGCCGACGATGAATCCGAAAGTGGCATTTGAGATCTCTGGGAGGCTTCCCCACTTGGGTTTAAGGATGAAGGAGCACTGTCACAGAGCATATACATATGCAAGCAAAATGAAGAAATTGGGAGTGAAAGTTATTTATCCTGGCCTTGAAGATCATCCTCAGTATGCCCTGTTGAAATCCATGGTGAACAGTGAGTATGGGTATGGAGGGATGCTGTGTGTGGACATGGAGACTGAGGAGAGGGCCAACAAGTTTATGCACCACTTGCAGAATTATACACAGTTTGGACTCATGGCAGTGAGCTTGGGATACTATGAGACATTGATGTCATGCTCTGGTAGCAGCACTAGCAGTGAGATGAATGAGGAGGAAAGGGATTTGGCTGGGATCTCGCCAGGTTTGATTAGGATGTCGATCGGTTACAGTGGGACTCTTGAGCAGAGATGGAGCCAATTTGAGAATGCCCTCACCATCATGACTCAAGTCCTGCCTTCTATCGGCTAAGGATTGAATGTAGATGCAACTGTTCATCTGTAAAAAGTGTGATGTTTGTCAGAGTCACATATATCAATTGTGGCAATGATATTTCTCTGTAAATATCTTCTTAGTACTGTTTCTCTTTTTCTAAGCACCTGCTATGCCTAAAACAGACATTGGAGGCAATGGAATGAATTATCTGATTCAAACTATTTTCTTATATGTATGGTTATTATTATCTGTTTATACATGTGAGGAGGAGGATTTTGAGTTCTATCACCTCCTTGGCTATCCTTCTGTTGGGGTTTTTAGGTCAGATTATATATGTTATCTAGATTTTCCCATCGCTTATTAGCTATATAAGACACAATAGACTTGACAGGACTCAAGGCTCCCACACACATGTTTGAGCTCTGGAGGGTGCAGCATTTTGAATGCAGTGATTTATCCCATCCCATACAAGATGGGATAATGGTATCGATATTAGTTAAAATATTTAACTTGATTGGGATAATGGTATCGATGTTAGTTAAAATATTTAACTTGATAAAGATATTAAGTGAGATATACAATGGATTCAAAAATCAAGACATCTTACATAAAATTCAAAACAAATTAATTCAAGATATTTTAAATATAATAATATTAAAATAAATTATTATATTTAATTATATTTAAAATAAATTATTATATTTAATATTAAATATAATAATATTAAAATAATCATTATATTTAATATTAAAATAATTTATTTTTGATATCCTCACAATTAAAAAGTTGAATACTTTTTATTAAAAACTATTGTAATGACAATAATTTATATTCAAAACATAATTATATAAGCAATTTGAATACTTTTATTCCACACCTTCAAACAACATGGTGGGCCCAATTCATGGCTAGCTTATCCACTTACAAAGATTCACCATAAACACATTTTGTTTGGATAAACACATATTTTTGGACAACATGGTGGGCCCAATCCACTTACAAAGATTCACCATAAACACATTTTGAACACATTTTGTTCGGATAAACACATATTTTTGGAATCCTTGTCCATGGAAACCCTCTTATATCCACAAGACACGGAAGTGTATATGATATGGAAGATCTTAAAAAGAGTTTATATTTTCACTCCAGTACCATCTAGCTACATTATTTAGTTACCCTAGAGATGAGGGATTTCGTTGGACCAACCTTTCCATTAAGAGGTGGAGATGAAATTTAATGGTTTTATATTTATATAAATGATGAGATAAATATTTGAAAAGTATTTGAAAATTTTAATTATGTTTTTATGTTTTTATTGGAAAAACAATTGTGATTGAAGAAATAGTGATGATATTGTATTAGTATATTTTAATTTCAAATTTATTAAATATCAAAATGGATTTAAAATATGAGATATAAATTTTTAGATATTTAAAAGATCTTGAATTAAAATGAATCTATATTGATATTTACATTAAGAATTGATATTAATTTTAATGAATGTATTTATTATATAATTTTCACTAATTACATATATAGAAAGAGAGAGTCACAACATATCTTTAAATGAGGGATTTACATTCCACTTGCTTCTCCAACATGGATACTTTGCTGAATTAATTTCTAATCTGTGTTTCTTTGTAGGCCTTTATTCTTTCGAGTTTGCAATGTTTTGTGTTCAAGAGCCAACTAATTGACACACACTCCCTCTTTGTATGTGCAAACTATGTCACAAATTCAAATCCAATTCACTTGTCCATTCATACCTCTATTGGTATGACTATTAACAAGTGGACAAAATGTTTTCAAAACTATAAAGTGCTAACTTAGAAATAAAATTCTACAAAAATGGATCCAATGTATATTTGTAGCTTTTACATAGCAACACATCATCCAAATAGAGAATGAGTTGTAGGTTTACTCCGCTAATTAATAATAGCAAGTTATGAGTGTGTGGAGCACTCAATCCAACATTCACATTTCCACACCACTAATTACCATCATCACAATGCAACATTCCATACCTGACATTGTTTTCTTCCAACATACATAAAGACAAACAATTCTTTAGGAAATATTTATCAAGGATTAAACATGTCAAAGCAACAACAAATAAAATGTATTACTCTAGCATTAATATGACATAGAACCGCTTCCTTCAAAACCAACATTACCCAACATTGACTTGAATACAAATATATACAAATGAGCACTAGCAATGAATGTTGGAACACTCCCATAAATTCCAAATTGCTCCAGCATTAGTACTGACCAAAAAAATATTTCCTCCAAGACTCAAGACCACATGAGCTTAGCATGGGCACCCATATATAATTGTAATTTCCAATTAACAATCAAATATTTAATTCTCTTGAATTTTCACCAAAGGAAGTTCAACGTTCCAATGCTCTCAATGTCAAAACAACTAAACCCACAATGATTCATACCAATCATTGTCACCATATGAACTTCACTAATGACTTGAAACTAATGGATCTTCTCAAACCTAAGTTGAACAACCTAATAACAATAGATCTTGAACCAAGAAATTTAGAAGCAAAAGCCAAAATCCCAAATATATATACAACATAGATACCATATATGAGTATAAGTTATTCACATTTTTCTTTTCAAAATATTCATAGTGGAACCTTGCATAAACTAGAGAAATGAGATGATTCACTTGGTTTTTTCTAATGATCCTTAGATAATTAAGTAACATGGAGATATCATCTTTGAGGGAAAATTTTAGGGGCTAAATTTCGCCTATTGGTCAATTTTCCACGTCTTTTTACGAAAAATATTTGTCAATTTCCATTTTATTTTTCCAAAATTCATAGCATAAAAGTATTTTACTTTAAAAATCGCCAAAATTTTCTAGAGACTATATAAAATCCTTTAAATGTTTTTACAAAAATATCGCCATACATTTTGTGGTTGGCATTTTAAGAATTAGTAAAATTCGCAAAGGTTTTTACACTTTAAGATAAATATAAATCCTTAAATTCCCCCTAATATTTCTTTATTTTAAATTCCCCATATTTAAAACATATATTTAAACACCATTCTCATATCAACCTATTCTATTTTCTCTATATTCATTAATTTCCTTCATATAAAATATACGAATGATGATCTATTTAATTATTATTCAGAATAAAAGATGTGTTGTTTGGGAGTAAAACATGCTAATAATATTGTTATGTATAAATATAGGATACACATATATATGGTGAAATGTTCAAACAACTTAGAAGGTTAAAAAAAATATTAAAATATTAAAAATGTTATTATTGGCTAAAGTTATATTTATTAGGTATATTAAAATATTAAAAATGTTATTATTGGCTAAAATTATATTTATTAGGTTTTAAGAGGTTTAACGTTTACATTAAATATTTAAAATTCAAATTTTATATACAAATGTAATTTTTATTATTTGAAAAAACTAATTTTTATTATTTGAAAAAGCTAAAGTTTGTATTTACACAACTTTTGGTTTTAAGAGATGTAAATTTTTAAATTAAATATTTAAATTCATATTAAGTATATAGGTGTATATTTTCACTCTCATAAGAAGTGAATGTGTTTATTCGCAAAGTGCATAAATCATGCACACTTTCATCCCCACCCTCCTAAACATGAAGGAGTGCACATGTGCATAAATGCTCACCTTCATACCCACCTTCTCAAGGGGTGAAAGTGTATACACGGGTACAAATGCACACCTTCAACCCTATAACAGTCGGTGAAGGTGTGCATTTTTACACATGATTTGAGCTTCAAATCAATTGCAATATTTATTTTATTTGTTGAGTTGGAAACGATAAAAAAATAACTTCAATTTACTAACTTGGGGTTATTGATATCTTTTTAGTAAATCAACTTTCTCTTATTGTAAGTATTTATATCATGCCATATTTTCTCTTGAAACTTAGACTTGATAGAGCTTTTAGTAATATTGAGATCTTGAACGACATCCTTGATCCGAATTGGATCCTCACCCAAAACATTTTGTAAATTTGCAATAAGTTTGTATTTTCTTTTAAATTTCATTTTGTCTTTTTTGGCAAAATTGGAAGGAGAAATTAACCATGTGACAGTTGGCCTTCCAAATGAAGTGCATTAAAATAATGAAGGCTATAGTGAAGAGGGAAATGGGTGGAGATTCAAGGAGAAAGAGGGAAGGATAGTAGCAGAAATTAGAGCTCGAAGAGGGAAGCATGTTTGAGGTTGAGTGGACGAAGGAGTTAATGTGCATGTTCACTCTAAGTGAAGGTGTTTCTCAGCCATGGTCTGCTGCAATTTTGGTCTTCACAGTGAGTAAAAATACACATAGACTTTGTAAAGCTCACTCATTTGTAATATCTCTTTAGCATAATAAAAATGCCAATTAAATGTTGATATCTTTTAGTTAATGCATTATGTTCTTTGGGTATTTTTTCTATGAGTTACAGTGATCTATACATTCTCAGTTGAAGTCTATTTTCATTTTTCAGCCTATAGCACATGTTCACATAATTTATTTTTGGTTGGATGTTTTTATTTCTCCCACTGGATGTACACATTGTTCCTTTTATTGCTTGACGTTTTATCCTTTGCATGGGCGTGTTGTTTACTACCTGGGAAAATTCAAAGACCCTTGGATGAATTTACAGACCCTCAAGCGTGTTCTCTACTTGAGCATTTTGTGTATTTCTTGGGAGAATTCAAAGACCCATAGGCGTGTTGTTTATTGTTTGGGCGAATTTAGAGACCCTTGGGCAAATTTACCTACCCTTGGAAATTTTGTTTACTTCTTGGGAGAATTTAGAGACCCCGTGATGTTTTTATCTAATGTTGTGCGCCTAAACTCGCCCCTGGTCATTTCCACCTGATGTCGAGTGCCTAAATTCACCCTGGGTATTTTTTCTCCATTGTTGGATGAATAAATCCATCCAATGAGCATCTTTCTTCATTGCTATGTTGTGTAAAAGAGTCTTTGGTTAGCTAGTGTGAGTTTAGATTGATAGTTTTGGGTTATGTTTCGATATCATAACCAGACGCACCCCCTTTCACATCTAAATCACTCAGTTGGAAATATGTGGAAGTATTTTCATTTATAAAAGCTTACACTCAAAATCATGATTGCAATTTCATAGTTTGTTCTATTATGTGCAACAAAAATAGAAATGCATTGAAATTTGACCAGAGCATTGAACCAAAATTGGACTAAGAAGCAAATTCATTATGCAGAAGCATCTGTGTTGATCAAACGGATAGGACATAGCCCCACCATTTACGGATCATATGGTATCAGAGAAAGTTCATTAGAGATATTCAAGAAGCTGCCATGGGAAAATCCTTGAACATGGATAAGTTGGAAGAGTTGAGAGATTTCAATAGGAAAACCCAAGAAGAAAGTCGGTATTAGAGATAGAGAGCAGATAAGCTGGAGAAAGAGCTTGCCAAGAACCAAGACTCCTTCACCACCATGAGGGTAGAATTAGACAGGAGTAGATTGTAGCTCTTGCAGTTGGGGGAGAAATTCATTGAGCTAGATAATTGACAAGAGGAGAGGTTCACTAAGATCACTGCTCACCTATACCATGATTTGGTAGCGAAGGAAGAGGCCTTGAAGAAGCCAGAAGCAGATTTCCAAGAGACCAAGCAAGACCCTTTGATTTCCATTACCGAAGCTAGAACTATGACATAGGAAAACATTGTAAAATCACCTTCCAAGACACTTGGTGACTTTGAGAATCACACTAGAGGCATTGGTTGCAAGCTCATGAGGAAAATGGGCTATGATGGCCAAGGGCTAAGCAAGGAAGACCAAGGGATTTCAATTCCCATTATAGCTCAGCAGAATCCCAAGCATGAATGCCTAGGATTCAATGGACAAGAAGCCATCACAAGTGCAGCTCAAACCACCTTCATCAAGGAAAGAGGAACCAGAAAAGAATCCATGTGCATCAAGCCACTCAAATTTGATATCATAAGCTTAGAAGAGGGCAACAAAGAGATGATTTTGCCATCCATATTTTCTCCAACTCTTGGGGGACCAAGCAACCAAGCTGGCAATCATTATCAAAGACTAAAAATGTATGGCTTAGATTGTTTTTGTTGCAAGAAAATGGGTCATAAGGATAGTGATTGTTGGGAAGGCCAAGCAGCCCATGCAAGAAATATTGCTAGTACTACAGATTGACTAGACATTGGGAGGCCAAATGTTGGAGGCTTCACCCAGAACTCCATCCTAAGAACCGGAAAACCAAGAAGAAA
>ML798944.1:98523-150807 GCA_009831015.1 Picea engelmannii | reverse complement strand
TCTCTCTCCTTGTGCTTGTTTATAGCACATGTATGGAACCTAGGGTTGGAACTATGTCCCATCGGGGCACCAGGAGTACCAAGATTCCTATCAAAACCCTCCAAATTAAATTCCCCGATGGTCTGGGATCCAATATCACTCTCGTGATAGAGATCCATGATGGAGATATACCCCCTTGCGAACCAAACAACTGAAAATTAAAGGCACCCATCTCAGTGTTTCTCATCCAATAGAGGTCCCACCTAGACTCATGCACCAATCATGTACTGACAAGTGTCTCTCCTCGTGACACAACAGCTTCCCTATTGCCACAACCCATCATTGTGATGTCACCTTTTTCTTCGTTTACGAGGGGAGGGTTGGAACTTTTCCCGTGGGAACCTTGATCTATTGGTTATCAATTTTCGTCCATTTGACAAGGCCTACCCTGCAGGATCTCTCGATACTTCGGGGGTCCAACATCTCGACTAATCGATGCCTTCTCCTGGGTCCCATACACCCAGTATGATCGGATGGCTATGACTCAAATCCCTCGTCGATCCAATGGCTCCTGAGTCGCGCTAGTTATCACTGGGATTGAGCGGGATTATGGTATAAGTTTGAACTTGTGTAACATCCCAATTAAATTAATTAATGATCATAATTAATTAAGGTAAATCAAGTCATTAATGTACTCAAAGTAAATTTGTTTAATCATCAATCTATCTAAGTAAATTAGTTATTGAAATAATTATATTTTATCATTCTATTTAGTTATTAATTTGAGTTAAGTAATGTAACAAAAAAGGGGAGGGGATTATTTTATTTTATAAAGGCAGGTAAAGAATTAATGACAAAAGATAAGGCAGGTGGGAAATATCTAATGGGGGGAAGGATTCGAGAGAGAAGGATAAGGAAGAGGGGATTGGAGTTGGAGAAGGGCATATTTTTATTGGGAGGGGAAGGATAAACCAGAAGAGGGAAAGAGGAAGGAGGAAGAATTTCTTTGGGGGTTTTACTAGTGGACTAGGATGCTGGGATTTTGGGCTCGGGGGGCCAGGAAATCTGATTTCCTAGAGCTAGGGAGCCGGAGAGCCTCTGTTCCTAGATGGCTAGGAGGAAACAATTCCAGGCACTCAACAACAAGAGAAAGCAGACAACAACAACCTGGACAACCTTTTTCTTCAAGAGGTAAATTATAAATTATCTTTGCTTGAATTAAATTTCACTATGTATTCATGAAATTGATGTCATGTAATTGACTATGGTTTTATTGTCTTTTTAAAAAAAAAAGAGAGAGAGAACTTAGATTTCAGACTTCATGAAATTAGATTGTCAACCAGAATATAACTTCAAAGTTTAACTATGAATCCCTGGGAAGGGCTTTACATTTGGACCTCCTGCTACCCTTCTTCTGGTTGGTCTTGACAAATGAGGGATAATATTGGGACTTTACCATCCCATTGTCTCTTCCAAACTCCCTCTACCATAGTTTATCACTATTTCCCTTGGCTCATGAGCCTATGATGAAGTCTTAGATCCCTAGAAACCTTCATTTCCTTGAAACATGGAATATTCAGAGTTTAACGAGCTTCTCTGGCCTCCTACACACATGGTCTACAATTAGTTTACTATCCCTTTTAGGGAGGGCTCAATTTTGCATCCCCCTCATGAGTTATTATTTGTTTCATATGGATCTAGTTTCCTTTCTCTGGGATCCCAGTACTACAACACACACACACACACACACCTTTACCCCTCGTGCACATAGAAAGTGTATGCATAGGTTTATTCTCTTTATCTCAGAACATTACATGATGCTCAAAATCAATTGTGAAAGACCTGCACCATTCCTACCATCCTACAATCATTCAAATTCAATGATTTAGCCATGAAACAAACATCATTACTATTAGTGCATCACAAGTTACAACCATTCAGTTCATTTGCAAGCATGCACATTTAAGAGAAAATACATACAAGAATCATTTATTTTACTCTACACATTGAGCATGAAAATACTTATCTGCTCGGTGAAAAATTTAACCAGCCAACTGACTATGGGTGTTCACCCTTCCACCCAACCATAGGCTCAGAGGCAGTCATTCTCAACATTCTGGTCACCCCCGTTCCAAGCCATCATACCACCAGAGAATCTCTCTTAGGTTCTTAGGGAGATTGGTGGGTGAAGGTTACTCACCTTCACCCTTCCTAGCTCGGACCTCTTCGAGGTTTACCAAATGCCTTTTCAACATCATGCTCATGGCCTCTCAACTCAAGTTGGGTTCCCCTACGATGTTTTTTGATGGCTTCTCTTTGCATCATTCCCCTTTGCATGGGTCCTCTACAGACCTCCCCTAGTATTCCCTCTTCTCTTGTTATATGTACTAGTGTGCTTCTCTTTCACACCACTCCTTGGGAAGGTTCTCTATTGTACCTTGTTTTCTTTTGTCAAAAGGAATTTGGGTCAATCCAAAAAAATGAGGTGAAAGTACCATCCCCTCTATTAATTCTCCATACATGTATTCATTGAGGGGGGTTGGTTATTCAACTACCAACCTCTTCTCATTAATTGTTTTGCGTCATCTACAAGATAGAGGAATTATGATTATTTCTTCTACATCATTCATCAAGGTGGATTGTGATCTTCAATACATGAATCCCCTTTTTTTGTCCCCTTACTAATCGCTCTCGTGGTATCATGGCCAATACTTTTAAGGATTCACCCCAGAGTCAGCTGGTTGGCATTTTAAATCAACAGTAACATAATTATATTTACAAACTGGGGGAAATATGGTTATTACAGTTTGTATTTTCTTTTTAAATTTCATTTTGTCTTATTTGGAAAAATTGGAAAGGGAAACAAACCATGTGACGGTTGGCCTTCCAAAGGCAATGCCCTAAAAGAATTAAGGTTGTAGCGAAGAGGGAAACAAGAGGAGATGCAAGGAGAAAGAGGGAAGGAAACTAGCAGAAGTTAGAGCTCGAAGAGGGAAGCTTGCTTGAGGTTGATTGGATAAAGGAGTTAATGTGCCTACTCACTCTAAGCGACGTTGTTTCTCATCCATGGCCTGCTGCAATTTTGATCTTCATGGTGAGTAGAAATACATAGAGTCTCTGTATAACTCACCCATTTGTAATCTCTCCTGGGCATAATAAAAATCCCATTTAAATGTTGATATCTGTGAGTTAATGCATTATGTTCTTTGGGTATTTTTGCTATGAGTTACAATGATCTATACATTCTTCGTTGAAGTATATTTTTAGTTTTCATCCTGCAGCACCCATTTAGATAATTTATTGTTGGTTGGATGTTTTTATTTCACCCACTGGCTATACACATCGTTCCTTTTCTTGTTGGACATTTTATCCTTTACCTGGGCATGTTTTTTACTACACGGGAGAATTTACAGACCCTCGGGTGTGTTCTCGTCTACCTGAGCATTTTTTGTATTTCCTGGGAAAATTAAAAGACCCCTGGGCGTGTTGTTTTTTGTCTGGGCGAATTCAGAGACCCTTGGAATAATTTACCTAACCTTGGACATTTTGTTTACTACTTGGGCTGCCCTATTGGCACAACCCGTCATTATGAAATCACCTTTTTCTTCGTTTACGAGGGGAGGGTTGGAACCTTTCCCGTGGGAACCTTGATCTACTAGTTATCAAGTTTTGTCCATTTGACAAGGCCTACCCTACAGGATCTCTCGATACTTCAGGGGTCCAACATCTTGACTACCTGATGCCTTCTCTTGGGTCCCATACACCTAGTATGATCAAACGACTATGACTCAAATCCTTCGTTGATCCAATGGCTCCTGAGTCACATTGGTTATCACTGGGATTGAGCGGGATTATGGTATAAGTTTGAACTTGTGTAACAACCCAATTAAATTAATTAATTATCAAGGTAAATCAATCCATTAATGTACTGAAAGTAAATTTGTTTAATCATCAATCTATCTAAGTAAATTAACTATTGAAATAATTAGATTTTATCATTCTATTTAGTTATTATTTTGAGTTAAGTAATGTAACAAAAAAGGGGAGGGGATTATTTTATTTTATTAAATGTAGGTAAAGAATTAATGACAAAAGATAAGGAAGATGGGAAATATTTAATGGGGGGGAAGGATTCGAGAGAGAAGGATAAGGAAGAGGGGGTTGGACTTGGAGAAGGGCATATTTTTATTGGGAGGAGAAGGAGAAACAAAAAGAGGGAAAGGGAAAGGAGGAAGAATTTCTTTGGAGGTTTTTACTAGTGGACTAGGTTGCGAGATTTTTGGTTCGGGGGCCAGGAAATTTGATTTCCTAGAGCTATGGAGCCAGAGAGCCTATGTTCCTAGCTGGATAGGAGGAAACTGTTACAGGCACTCAACAACAAGAGAAAGCAGACAACAACAACCTAGAAAACTTTTTTCTTGAAGAGGTAAATTATAAATTATATTTGCTTGAATTAAATTTCACTATGTATTCATGAAATTGATGTCATGTAATTGATTATGGTTTTATTGTTGTTAAAAAAAAAAAGAGAGGACTTATATTTCAGACTTCATGAAATTATATTGTCAACCAAAATATAACTTCAAAGTTTAACTGTGAAGCCCTAGGAAGAGCTTTACATTTGGACTTCCTGCAACCGTTCTTTTGGTTGGTCTCGACAAATAAGGGATAATCTTGGGACTTGACCATCCCATTGTCTCTTCCAAACTCGCTATACTAGAGTTTATCACTATTTCCCTTGGCTCATGAGCCTATTATGAAGTCTTAGATCCATATAAACCTTCATTTCCCTGAAACATGGAATATTCAGGGTTTAATGACCTTCTCTGGCCTCCTACACACATGGTCTACAATTAGTTTACTATCCCTTTTAGGAAGGGCTCAGTGTTGCATCCCCCTCAGGAGTTATTATTTGTTCCATATGGATCTGGTTTCCTTTCTCTGGGAGCCCAGTACTACAACACACACACACACACACCTTCACCCCTCATGCACACGGAAAACGTATGCATAGGTTTATTCTCTTTATCTCAGAACATTACAGGATGCTCAAAATCAACTATGAAAGACCTGCACCATTCCTACCATCCTACAGTCGTTCAAATGCAATGATTTACCCATGAAACAAGCATCATTACTATTAGTGCATCACAATTTACAACCATTCAATTCATTTGCATGCATGCACATTTAAGAGAAAATACATACAACAATCATTTATTTTACTCTACACATTGAGCATGCAAATACTTATCTGCTCAGTGAAAAAGTTAACCAACCAACTGACTATGGGTGTTCACCTTTCCACTCATTCTCAGCATTTTGGTCACCCTCGTTCCAAGCCATCATACCACCAGGGAATATCTCTTAGGTTCTCAGGGATATTGGTGTGTGAAGGTTACTCTCCTTGACCCTTCCTAGCTCGGACCTCTTCGAGGTTTACCAGATGCCTTTTCAGCATCAAGCCCATGGCCTCTCAACTCATGTTGGGTTCCCCTACAATGTATGTTGATGGTTCTCTTCACATCATTCCCCTTCCCTCAAGTCCTCTACAAACCTCCCATGGTATTCCCTCTTCTCTTGCTATATGCACTAGTGTGCTTCTCTTTCACGCCACTCCTTGGGAACGTTCTCGACCTGTCCCTTGTTTTCTTTTGTCAAAAGGAATTCAAGTCAATCCAAAAAAACAAGGTGAAAGTACCATCCCCTCTATTAATTCTCCATACATGTATTCATTAAGGGGGGTTGGTTACTCAACTACCAACCTCTTCTCATTGATTTTTTGGTTTCATCTACAATCTAGAGGAATTATGATTATTTCCTCTACATCATTCATCAAGGTGGCTTGTGATATTCAATACATGAATCCCCTTTCTCCGTCCTCTTACTAATCTCTTGATCCAGATTTTATGAGCAGAGCGAAATGAATACAGGTTATTAAAATATGCTTAACACAAAATAACAGAGATACAGTAAAACTGGTTTTCTATTCAATAAGGAAATAAGTTGAAACTGTAAAATGCAGCGGAAAACAATCTTGCTGGAATGGTGGCGGCTTATCTCTGAGAAGAGATGTGACGGTTGTGCTCATTCACAAGAAGACGATTACAATGAGGCTCTGAAGGCCTTTTTACAATAAACAAGAATTTTAAAAACCCTAGACATCCAAAAACCTAACCCTAAGAGATGAAGCGCCAAAAGTCATGTGGGCCCTGTTTGGGTAAGTTAGTCGGTCAACTTCTCGGGGTCGTAACTTTTGCATACGATCTTCGTTTTAGGCACACGATAGCCCGTTGGAAAGGTCTATCCGAGGAATACACATTTTTTTCTAATCTAGTAAAGGGAATTCTCGATTGTGGTGATCTCTAAAAACGTTGTTTAGGGCCTCAAAACGGTCCCGCAAGTCAGCAACCCAAAAACTAGGAAAAAAACTGCCAAACTCGAAAACTACCAAAATGAACCAATTGGAATAGGTGGGAGGCCACCGACATCCATATGGATCAATCCTCCCCCCTTAGGAATCAATGGTCTCCATTGCGTTGAGTTCCCCCATCATATGAGGAAATTTCTACTGAATTTGGCCCCAAGTGAGCCACTTGCCTTGGTGCAGGAGTTGCCCTGCTTTGACAACTCGATAAAGTTGGATCCTTTGATGTCGGGTGCCCTTGATCTATGTGTCCACAATATGATCATTGGATTCTTGTTGCATGCAGTCAGGGTTGAGTTATGTTGGTGTCAACTACTCTGTTATCTCTGAGGTGTCCAATAATGGTGGGAAATATGGTCGAATGAGAGCCACGTTGAATACTGGGTGTAGGCCAAGGAAAGGGGGAATGTTGAGTGCAAAATCATTGTCACCCAAAAACTTGGTGATGGTGTATGGCCCATACCAGAGTGGGCGAAGATTCTGATTGGGCCCTGTAAGGCATTTTTTCTGCAAGTGCAACCAAACTTTGTCACCCACCTGAAACTTATGTGGCACCTGATGTTGATCATGGCGCTGCTTGTACTTGGCATTGGACTTCTGTAAAATATCCTGAACTTGTTGGAAGATGTGATGGATCCTCTCAATGAACTAGGTGGCTTTTTCATCTTTCGGTGGAGCAGGATACGAGTCGGTCGAGGTGTTCACCAGGGGTAGTGCAACATCCATGGGGCCCAATGGTTGGAATCCCAACCCCACCTGAAAGGGGTTGTGGCCAGTTGAGCTATGCAAGGCTCGATTGTAGATATGTTGGACATAGGGAAGACTCTCATCCCATGTGTGGGGTGCTTGGAATTGTACATGCGCAGGATATGTATGATCATCTGATTGACGACCTTAGTTTGGCCATCTGTCTAGGGGTGGAAGGCAGTGTATTTGGTGATCTTGGTATCCAGCAGTGACCAGAGGCTCGACCAAAATGTGTTGAGGAACCGACTATCCCGATCTG
Source organism: Picea engelmannii (assembly GCA_009831015.1). Classification (NCBI taxonomy): domain Eukaryota; kingdom Viridiplantae; phylum Streptophyta; class Pinopsida; order Pinales; family Pinaceae; genus Picea; species Picea engelmannii. The sequence continues at coordinate 143,395 of ML798944.1, read as the reverse complement.
AGACAATGGTTTTTGGGATCCCAAAGTGTGCCCAGACGCGTTCAAAGAAGAGCTTGGCAGTGGCCTCTCCAGTGATGTTATTTTTGTAGGTGGCCAGAATCGCCATCTTGGAAAAGCGATCAACAACCACAAAAACAAATTCATTGCCCCTCTTGGTGGACAGGAGGCCTGACATGTAGTCCATGGAGATAGATTTTGATGGCTTTTCAAGAGTAGGAAGAGGGGTGTATAGGCCTTGTTTCTTAGTGGTCAGTTTGGAAATAGCGCAGGTGATGTAGGACCTGATATACTTGCCGACATCCTGTCGAAGTTTCGGCCAGTAGAAATTTTTTTGCAGCACTTCCACTGTCTTTTCGACGCCAAAGTGTCATGTCGCCCGACTGTAGTGAGCTTCCCAAATCAGCTTCACGTGCTCGCTTGATGGAACCCAGAGATGGCCCAGACGGCACAACAGCCTGTCCTGAAGATGGAAATCAACGACCACTCACTTTTCTCCCAACATTTGGTAGGTGGTGGAGAAGTCAGGGTCTGTCTCATAGAGGTGGGGCCATCCAGAGGTCTCATGACCGCAAGAATCTAGCACCGTGGTGAGTGCCACGACTGGAGGTCGTCTGAGGCAATCGACAACTCGGTTGGTACTTCCTATTTTATACTTGATGTTGAGGTGGAACTGTTGTAAGTATGTGGACCACTTCTGATGGTGGTCATTCTGCAATTTGCCTTGGGTCTGCATGAACTATAGTGGCTTGTGATCAGTGTGGATGACTGTCTCCTTCCCCATAATGTAATGTCTCCACTGGTGGCAGGCTTGCACAATGGATTACATTTCTTTGTCATAATTAGGGTACTTACAGACAACATTTGATAGTGTCTCACTATGATACTCCACGGGGTGGCCATGTTGAGTGAGAACGACGCCCACAACATAGTTTGAAGCATATGTCTCGATCTAAAAGGGTTGTTGCAGGTCCGGTAATGAAAGTACTAGGGATGAGCACAAGCGTTTCTTCAATTCATCGAAGGCTTGTTGTTGGGACAAGCCCCACACAAATGTTTCCTTATCGCCACCCCTGGTTACTTGGTTGAGGGCCCATGCAATATGAGAGAATCCCAACACGAACATGCGATAGAAATTGGCGAGGCCCAAGAAGATTTGAAGCTCAGAAAGTGTGGTTGGGGATGGTTATTCATGGATGACCTGGATCTTGTTTGGATCCACATGCACACCATGGTGATCAATGATGTATCCTAAGTAGTGGACCCTGTCCATACCGAAGGAGCATTTTTCCAAGTTTGCATATAGTTGGTGTTGTCGCAGGGTGTGCAGAACCTGTTGAATATGTTACAACTGTTCCGCCCAAGTCTTGTTGTATATGAGGATGTCATCCAGATACACCACTAAAAAAGTACTGGTGAAAGGTCGCAGGATATCGTACATCATCCTCATAAAAGTTGCTAGAGAATTTGTCAAACTAAAGGGCATGACCAACCATTCAAAAAGACCTTCTTTTGACTTGAAGGAGGTCTTCCATACATCTGTATGTTCTACTGGGACCTGGTGGTAGCCAGACTTCAGATCAATCTTATTGAAGTATTTGGCCCCCGTGAGCTGATCAAGGAGGTCGTCAATTCGGGGAATCAGGTACTGGTTCCGGACTGTGATTTTATTCAGGGCTCGGTAATCAATGCAAAGTTGCCAGGTCTTGTCTTTCTTCTGCACTAGTATGATTGGGCTCCCACAAGGAAATGATATGGGATGGATGTGCCCCTTGTGGAGAAGTTATTGGATCTGCCTCTTGATCTCCTCATTTTATAACAGAGAGCGGTGGTAGAACGACCCATTGGTTAGCGATGCGCCTGGGGTCAAACCGATGGGATGCTTGACCTGGCAGTGCAGAGGTACCCTGGTAGGAGAGGAGAATACATCTGAGTATTCTTCCACGACCTTATCCACTTGCTTCAATGTGTGGAGAGATCGGTCGCGAAGGGCCTGGATGTGGCTGTGATCTTTCTCTTACTCTGAGAGCAAATCACGAAGAAGACAAATTTCCCAGTCTGAGAGATGACCTTCCTTCATTTCTTGGCAGAAATCAAGAAAATAGGACTAGGAGGGACTGCCTTGGGTATCCTGCACAATTTATTTTTCAAAGTAATAATAACACTACGAGGCCTAGACTCATATACAACATGACGTTTCCATAAATAAGGTTGGCCCAAAAGAACATTACAAACTTCGAGAGGAGCAACATCACACAATACCTCGTCTTTGAAGGGCTTGATGTTGTACGACAGTCGACACTGTTGGTTGACGCAGAGATCGCTTCCTTGGCGGAGCCATCCAATGGTGTAGGGTTGCAGGTGCGACATTGTCGGCAGGTCCAGCCACTTGACGACCTCTGCTAAGATGAGTTTGTTTTCGCTACCGCTATCAACGATGAAGTGCAGCGGGGTGCCTTTTAGATACATCTATGAATGGAAAAGGCGTTCGCCTTCTTCTGTCTCGTCTGGTTCATTAGGCTGGAGCTTGGTGGTAGAAATGGTGGCACTAGGCTCCACGTCAATGATCCATCTTCCCCTTTCTGGTTCTGACTCAAAGTCATAACCTGCATCTGATTCAGAGTCTTTCACTTGGGCCACCAGTGACTTCATTGAGAGACAATCAACAGTGTTATGCCAAGGGCTCTTATGGAAGTCGCACCACTTCCCGGTATCCTTCTTTGTCTTTCCGGTGTCCTTCTTTGCTTGTGTCTTGGACTGGTTGTTCTAATACTATCCATCTTTGCTCTGTCCTTTGTTTTGTAGGTTGGGGCCACCCTTTCCTGGTTTTTGTTGTGAGGGGTTCCCAGGCCCAAATTGTCGCGTCTTTTGTTTGAGCTTCTACTCGATTTTGATGGCATATCGATAGGTCGCGCCCAAGGACGAGATGTCCATAAATTCCATTTCGGTCTGGATGTATCTATGCAGAGCACCGCAGTACTTGAGCACCATATGTCGCTCTGAATATTTGATACCCAACTTGGTGTGCAGGGTATGAAAGATATTTGTGAAATCTGGCACTGCTTGGTCTCTTTCTTTCCGCAGTGTGGCCCATTTGGTATACAAGTCGTCATAGCTTCCGACAGGGTAGTATTGTTCCTTACTATCATCCCTGAAGGATTCTTAGGTGGTCGCGACTGTAAATAATGAGGGTTCCTTTGTTTCCTTTTGCTCACAGAAATTTTCCCACCAATCTTTGACATGGGGAACGGCTTTGAGGAGCGCAAAAGTAATTTTTTCTCTATTTGAAAAGTTATGGACAAAAAAATACCCTTCTAGTAGATTCAACCACTTGTCTATAGCATCCGCATCTATTTGAACTTCAAATATAGGGATATCAAAGTTGATTTGTACCTTGAAGGGGGCGATGCCTCCGCTCGAGGAAGATGTGTCACTTGTTGGTAGCCGCCAAAGGATTTGCGTGAAACTATATATCATCTCATTCCTCTGTTGCATGAGGGATTCCTCAAGCAACATTTTTAAAGGATCTCATGTCCTGTCATATTTATTTTCTCCTTCCATGAGAGGTCGTATGGGCGTGCGAGAGATTTTGTCCTCAAGAGAAACAAGCTCGAGACCCAATTCTTTGTACCCTGACCTTGTTGGGGACATGCATTAAGATGACAAGGAGCATACTTATCTGATACCACTGATCCATATGGATATCGGCGACCTCCCACCTATTCCAACTGGTTCATTTTGGCAGTTTTCCAGTTTGGCAGTTTTTTCCTAGTTTTTGGGTCCCTGACTTGCAGGGTCATTTTGAGGCCCTTAACAACATTTTTAGAGATCGCCACAATAAAAAATTCCCTTTACTAGATCAGACCAAAATGTGTATTCCTCGGATAGAGATTTCCAACGGGATATCGTGCACCTAAAACGAAGATCGTATGCAAAAGTCACGACCCCGGGAAGTTGACCGACTAACTTACCCAAATGGGGCCCACGTGACTTTTGGCGCTTCATCTCATAGGGTTAGGTTTTTGGATGTCTAGGGTTTTTGAAATTTTTGTTTATTGTAAAAAGGCCTTCAGAGCCTCATTGTAATCATCTTCTTGCGAATGAGTGTAGCCGTCACATCTCTCTTGTGGTATCATGGCCAATACTTTTAAGGATTCACCCCACAATCAGTTGGTTCGCATTTTAAATCAACAGTAATATAATTATATTTACGAACTGGGGGAAATAGGGGTATTACAGTTTATATATTTTTTTTAAATTTCATTTTGTCTTTTTTGGAAAAATTGGAAAGGGAAACAAACCATGTGATGGTTGGCCTTCCAAAGGCAATGCACTAAAATAATGAAGGTTGTAGCGAAGAGGGAAACAGGGGGAGATGCAAGGAGAAAGAGGGAAGAATAGTAGCAGAAGTTAAAGATCGAAGAGGGAAGCCTGCTTGAGTTTGAGTGGATGAAGGAGTTAATGTTGTTGATATTATGGTAGTTGCGGGAGGTATTTACCTCCACGTGTAAACCTGACGAGAATATAAGACTCTGGGAAGCAAGAGAAACCCTAATGAGTTGGCTAATAACCCTAGAAGACTTGTCAGCTCAAGAAGATAATATGTATTAGGTCATTAGCCTCCAAGAGAAGAAGTCAGCCAGAAGAATTAATATATATTGAACAGACAGGTACCCAGAAGGATAAGTCAACCCCAGTAAGTCTGCTAGAACCACTATAAATACAGAGCGCTAGTCTCTCATTTGACACATCTCAACAGTTGCAGAGAGCCAGTTCTACGCAGTGCAGTTGCAGTCTTGTGTCCAGGTTTGGAGGAGAGATGTTGGTGCAACTAGCAGCTACATTTTGGCTTGGACTATCTCTTGGATAGGGTTTGGACTATCTGATCAGCTATTGTTGGTGCGATATCCTTGGAGGAAGATACACTACACCTTGTTTGGCTATCTAGCCTAGGGTTTGCTTCCAGAGTAATTCTCAGTCAAGGTTAAGATGCTCGGAGGGTGGCGTCGGCCTATGGTTGGGTGAAAATAGTGATATTTTCAATGGTAAAACGAGCACAATATTCTATATTCTAACAGGTTATGGGCCCACACCTCCTTCATTCAGTCTAAACATTGGAAGGAAGCATAGCCGCTAGGATATTGATCTCGTTGAGGAACTTTCTCTAGGGTTACTAGCAAGAGCAACTTCCAAGACACTGTAGCTAGGGTTACTAGCAGGTGCAGTTGCAGAAACCCTAATCCTCTTGTTGAGGCACCTTAAATGAAGGAATTGACCTAATCTCCGGATAGATCAGTGCACCCTAGCCCAACGCATCTCCTGGTACTCTCAGAAATCCAAGACGTGAAGTTTGAATTTCTGGTCAAATCTAGGGTTGACCAAGTCAAAGCATCCATGACTTACTCTATGAAGTCAGAGAACAAGTTAGAGGGAGCTTCTAACTTCAGAGCGTGGAAGACAAGGATTGACCTCATCCTTGCCAAGAATAAAGTGTTGGATATCGTGAAAGGAAAGATCGTGAAACCAGAGTTTGAAGAAGGAAAAGAGAAGGAATCGCAGAACATTGCAACGATGGAGAAGTTCAAAGACGTTGACATCAATGCCATGATTATCATAGTGGATTCTATAAAAGACCACTTGATACCCTACATCTCCCATCTTGACTCATCGAAGAAGATGTACGATGCCCTAACAAACCTCTTCTCATTCAGAAACTTTGGACAAGTAATGAGTCTGAAGAATGAGATCCGCGACATGAAGATGAAGGATGACGAAAGCATAACATCATACTTTGTGAAGATCTCTCAGTTAAGATATCAACTACAAGATATTGACGAGATCATCTTAGAAAAGGAATTGGTAAACATAGTACTCAATGGTCTTCCCAAGACGTGGGATGCATTTGTCGCAAGCATGAACACAAGAAAGGAGTATCCGACATTTGAAGAACTTTGGACTTGTTGTGCTCAAGAAGAATCAAGGATCAGTGCAAAAGAGAAACCCCAAAATAAGTACGATGATAGGGCCTTCACAACAAGATTCAAGAACTTCATAAACAAAAGGAATTTTGGTTCGAGGAAGCCAAATCAAGAGAAAGACATTTCAGAAGTACAATGCTTCAACTATCGAAAGTATGGTCACTTCAAGAATCATTGTCCTGAGCTAAAGAAAAGGAAAGAGAAACATGAAGCATCAATTTTCGAAGAAAAGGAACCTACAAAGAAGACTAAGCAGGATGGAAGAGACTTCTTCTTCTAAAGGTAACAATACTCTTCTTATTTCCTATACATATTGTTGTCGCAAGAGTTGACTCTAGGCTGTAATAGAGCCAAGCCTTAGCACATTTTTAAAAAAAGAAAAAGTTATTTATTGTTCAGAACTTGACTTGGGTTGCAGCAAGCCAAACCCTGGAAATTGATTTTGAATGCACTTCTGACCTAATACACTCAGAAATAGTTTCTCTCAACAGCCAAGGTCTCTTTACTCAGGAATATTCAATAATTACAGTAAGAAGGTTAGATCTCTCATTAGAAAAGATTTTTTAATCAGGTTGGGGGTTGATCCAGGAAAACAGTCCATTGGGCATGGAGTCAAGTGAAAACCACAGAAAGGAGATCATAGCGGCGATCGCATTACTTGGAGAAAATGAGGCAAAGTAAGTCTATCTTTCAACTATAAATAATCATGACATAATAGCAGAAAAAGGAAAATAAAAGGTCATCACAGCGAAAACATCTATCAAGGATGAATTTCCACTACGACTTTGGAAGAAAAACTGAAGGCTGGTGGCTAAATACAGAGCACTTATCTGGAGTGAATTCTGACCAGTCATCATTGAAAACAGAACTTTTATCAACTGCATGTAAGGAGCATGTAAAATGAATTCCAAACATAATTTAACTCAGCCGATAAAAGAACAGATAGATAATATGACAAAAAGACGACATAGTGAAAGAAATGACCGTAATGAATCTCATGATATCAAGAAAACGGGTCACTCTGTATAATTCCATTCCGGGCTCTCAAAATAACTATGCGTTCCAAAAGGATTCTCTACCCTAGAGCTTCCTCCCGGCTTCCCCTCCCCTTTACAATGAATGCATCTCTATATAAATTCCCTCTCTCAAGGAGGTTGAAACCACCTCATATCATAACTAATAGTTAACTAACTTCAACTGTCTTTAACTAATTATAACAGTAAACTAAACTAAATTAAAAGTACAACCCAAATCCTAATTTCTGAACTGTTTATAACAGTATTTGATCCGCCTCCATGTGCAAAAATTTCTGCAGTTGTCGGGAGTTCGTAATAAATAACTAGATCAACATTAGGAATATCCAGACCACGAACAACTACATCAGTAGCAAATCAGCATGTTAAAATGTTCCTCGCGAAGGCCAGCAAGAGTCTTCTGATTCCGATGATCTTCATTATAGCATAGCAGACCTCCTTGTGAATGCATTTGGATGTGAGGTAAGGAACGAATGATCCGACATGAACTGTGAATCTTTGTCTTTCTGTGTAATATGGGGGAGCTCTTCACCATGCCGAACCTCAAAGGCATATAGTTGTGAATGTTGAGGCCGTGAACATACCGCACAGTGATACAGGACCCGTAGGTCATTTCCACGTTGGCTCCTCGACTATTACCCGTCGACGAAATGATGGAATCGGATTTCGGACTTTCAGAGGAAGAAGTGTAGTGTGAAAAACGATGTTCAAAACCCCAAAATCGCGTGATGGGTGTGCGGCGTGTGTTGTCCATGTTTTGTGCATGCGACATGCGTTGGTGTTCAATCCATGTCCTCCAAATCATCCCGTCCGTCCACTATTCCTTTCTTGCAACCAACTTAAGAAAATGTACAGCAGATACTGCGAAAAATGATAACACTAATCAAAGTGAACAGGAGGAAAACCATGATTATGTACACAGAAATAAGAAAATAAAATTGAAGACTTTCCCCTATGTCATAGAAAATATATTACACCAGATTATACTCATCATCTTTAATACATTCCCTTGAACACAGGATTCATACGACAAATACTTGGGTCATATTCCTCATATTCTTCCTTTGTATGGCAAGCCGTATAAAACTCTGGCGTAGAGGCAAGTACAGAACCTCCAAACCAAACTGCAAACTACTGGATTGGATGGCCAACTACATTGACGTCTATTGCCTATGATTTTACTTCACCACCAAGTCGAGCATCTGATGCACCAATTCAAGTATCTACATTTTTTGTTAATATCACGCTGCAATCTTCTGGGGAAATCCTTAAACATAGTTGACCCTCCCGATAATACAATATTCTTGTACAAAGCTCGCCTGGTGTTAATTGGCGATGACTGGATGCACTTGTACACCACAATAGGCAGGGGGTGGTTTAATCATTGGAGTAGATTTCAGGATTAAAGAAGACCTCTGGAGCCAGAAATCGCTCATAACCAACATCACAAGAATATCGTGCTCCTATCTTAGGTTTCGTACCAGTCCATTGTTTTATATATTTTTCAGGGTCTCAATCATGCTTACCAAATTCCTTAACAATATCAGCACAGATGTAGCAATAAGCTTCTTTTATTCTCCGTGCCACTTCCAATGAATCCTCAGGCGGTATATTTTCACCCCTTTCCCGCATAAGTTGTTGAAAAAACAAAGTGAGGTCTCTTCCAGCAATAGGGATTGATTTAATGGCACTTCCAATGACATAGCCATCTGCTACAGTTACAATGTGTGTAATCCCATCTACAGCATCCACAACTACTCCAGTCATTTCACACTTAGAAGTTGTGTACCCAGCAGCAATAGCAAGGACAGCCTGTACAGCTATATAAATTTCTGGAACATTAAATATTTCAAACATTATTTCTCCAGTATATTCACGGTTTTCAGGATCAGTAAGAGGACTCTCAGTTAAGAGGAAATAGTGATCCTCGGGATCACAGCGCAAAAAATTGGATATACATTGTTGTCAATATCTCTCCATGGTATCCCAGTTTTCTACCTGACCATGGCGTATAGGATAACTAAGATTGTATGTGTTGCTAGAATGAGAACGAGACAAAGCCTCTTCACCAATAAAGAAATCAAGATCTGCCTTGACAGCTGCATCATGCTGTGCTAACCAGCTTCCCTTTCCAGAGCCTCTAGATGACTTACAAATGATTCATTCACTGCCACAACTGTAGGGATAATGAAGCATGGTTCTACATTGCCAGCAAAACCCATCTTTGTGTATCTTTCACTTGTATATTTCGAACCTTGGCATGTTGATAGGCTGCTTCAAGCGCAGGTAATGTTATCTGAAAATTATTACTACTGGTGCACTGGACAGGTATCAGCTCTGCTCCTGTGCGCCATTTTAGATTTCTATCAAAACATAAGTTACTATATTGAATTGTACAAGTGCCTAAGTAAAATCGGAAATCTTCAATATATGTTACAACACATATCTTGTTTGCATCGTCTCTGTACATATCTTGTATATCTATCTCTTGGAAGATAATGTGTTCCAAGAAGAACTATACCTATGGAAGAACAACAAAATAAGGGATGAAATACAAATCACGTGGAAGTTATTGCAAGATAAGCTGAATCAATCATGAAGAGACTTAAAAGAAGAAAAGACATAAAGAAGTCAGCAATCAAGAGGAAATTGGAAAAAGACTTATGAAGTTCTGTAGAAGACAACAAGATGAAAGCGTGGACTCTGCAGAAGACAATAAGGATGCAGATGGAAGCATAGACTCTGTAGAAGACAATAAGGATTCATATGGAAGCATGGACTCTATTAGACGGAGGGAGCCGATTATATGCACTCATACATGAAGCAAGGATTAGAAGGGAGCTAATCCTATGATCCATTGAAGATGATGAAGTATATATCCATGGTAGCATCCATGAAAGATAGTATGTGTTCAGAAGAGAAGCATGGTTGTCCATCTAGATCCGTGATCCTATGATGAAAGAAAGAAGTGGAATCCTTAGCGCATGGAATCTATAAGAAACTCTATGGACCCAAGATTCAAAGAAAAACACGAGGAAGAACACGAAGATTCCAAGAAAGAAGAGAAGCTTGAACAACCAGTCATTATATTGAGAATCATAAGATTACTAGCCTGATATGAAAGCAATCAAGCATAATTGAAATTTGTGATGAAGAACAGTGTATGGAAGACTTATGAATGAAAGCATTGCAAGATCTATAACTAGAGGTTCTCCCAGATGGAGGGAGAATACTATGATGATTTCTCGTTTCAGTAAACCAGGCATACCTCTACATGAGTCATTATATCATCTATGGGTTGGAGTTCTACATCAAGATGAATGCAAAGATTGTTCTCCAGAGAAATTGAACAAAGAACGTATGAAGAGAAACCTCAAGACCTCAAGGCATACCAGGAAGAGATTTGTGTATACAGATGGAAGAAAACTTGATGGAGAACCTCCAATGCACAACAGAAGCGTGGTGAAGAATCTATATAACAAAGATATTGTATCAGAATGATTACTCAAAAGATCAGGATGATGGATTGCCAATCCGTGACAAGATATCATAATAACAAAAGAAGTGCCACATGGATATGTTCCATTTTTCCAACAAATATATACTCTATTAATCGGAGCTACAAAGAAAAATCAGTGTTCCAGACCGAAGTACATTTGAAATCAAGCATTACATTATCCATGAATGAAGTCCAGAAAGGAGAAAGTGGTTCTCTGATACATATCCCCACAAATGAGAAGATAAAGAAGACATCTTGGTAAGAGTTTGCGTACTCAAGCTGGAGCTCGTGGAGAATACTTCCTTATTGAAAAAGGAAGAGTTGACTCCCAGGTTGGGAGGGAGCACTGAAAATATTATTGAAGACATTTATTTTTTGAGATTGAAAAATAGCCCAGTTGGGTAGATTCTTTCATGTTCGGAAAGTGGATTGAGATTTCTAATGGATAGCGATTTCCCATTGTGGTTAACATGGGAAATGGTCCAGATTGTTGATGTATCATAGACAGCGACTTCCCATTGTGGTTAACATGGGGAGTGGTCTAGGGCAGTCTCTCTTCTTGAGGGTTACTCAAGAAGACTGGCCCGCCTCGTCGAACAACGATTTGTCATTATGGTTAACATGAGGAATGGTTCGTTTTGGAGGTTGATACAGGACATTATTTTCCTCTTATGGTTAACAGAGGAACTGGTCCGGACAGTCATTTCTTAGGGTTTATACATTCTCTCCAGGGTGCACTTTGATTAGTGTAGGAGGAATGGCCCAGGGTGGGGAATGGTCCAGGCTCAGCAATCAGGGGCATGCATTCCTTATGGTTTATACATTCTCTCCAGGGTGCACTTTGATTAGTGTAGGAAGAATGGACCAGGGTGGGGAATGGTCCAGGTTCAGAAGACAGGATAGTCATTATTCCTTGCTTGAGAAGAATAGTCCAGATATCTCATTGTTCTACATCCTTTCACATCTCACAGATGTGAGTGAAAGATTGGCCCAGATGATTCAGTTTATATCATAACTACTATGGATAGACACAGTTGTGTTCTATTTTTATTCTGATTTCCTTGAAGACCATCAACAGTTTTGGAAATAATTGTCAGCTAGATGGATGATTAAAGGACAGAGATTTCCTAGATGGAAAATGGTTCAGAACATCTACTCTTCTAGGACGCATGTCCAAATTAGAAGAATGGATCCTGTATCACTCTATGGTGTGAGTGATTTATCCAGCATCATGTCTGACTACTCAGATGAAGTATGGTTTCGAGAGATGATGCAACTGATGACACTAATGGTGATGGTGATGCCCATGATCTAGTCATGAGATAGTCTAGACGACTATGTTGATGCTACCAGGTGAATGGTAGCATCACTCTATGGTGTGAGTGACTTATCTAGCATCATGTCTGACTACTCAGATGAAGTATGGTTTCGAGAGATGATGTAGCTGATGACACTGATGGTGATGGTGATGCTCATGATCTAGTCATGAGATAGTCTAGACAACTATGTTGATGCTACCAGGTGAATGGTATGTTTTTGTGCTCAAGACCATTACCTGTAATACCTCCCTAGCTAGGAGGGAGTGTTGATATTATGGTAGTTGCGGGAGGTATTTACCTCCACGTGTAAACCTGACGAGAATAGAAGACTCTGGGAAGTAAGAGAAACCCTAATGAGTTGGATAATAACCCTAGAAGACTTGTCGGCTCAAGAAGATAATATGTATTAGGTTATTCGCCTCCAAGAGAAGAAGTCGACCAGAAGAATTAATATATATTGAACAGACATGTACCCAGAAGGATAAGTCGACCCCAGTAAGTCTACCAAAACCACTATAAATACAGGGTGTCAGTCTCTCATTTGACACATCTCAGCAGTTGCAGAGAGCCAGTTCTGCACAGTGCAGTTGCAGTCTTGTGCGCGGGTTTGGAGGAGAGTTGTTGGTGCAGCTAGCAGCTACATTTTGGCTTGGACTATCTCTTGGCTAGGGTTTGGACTATCTGATCAACTAGTGTTGGTGCGCTATCCTTGGAGGAAGATGTGATACACCTTGTTTGGATATCTAGCCTAGGGTTTTCTTCCGGAGTAATTCTCAGTCAAGGTTAAGATGCTCGGAGGGTGGCTTCGGCCTATGGTTGGGTGACAATAGTGATATTTTCAATGGTAAAATGACCACAATCTTCTATATTCTAACAAATGTGCCTATTCACTCTAAGTGAAGGTGTTTCTCAGTCACAACCTTCTGCAATTTTGGTCTTCATGGTGAGTAGAAATACATAGAGTCTCTGTATAACTCACCCATTTGTAATCTCTCTTGGGCATAATAAAAATCCCATTTAAACGTTGATATATGTGAGTTAATGCATTATGTTCTTTGGGTATTTTTTCTATGAGTTACAATGATCTATACATTCTTCGTTGAAGTATATTTTCAGTTTTCATCCTACAACACCCATTCAGATAATTTATTGTTGGTTGGATGTTTTTATTTCACCCACTGGATATACACATCGTTCCTTTTCTTGTTGGAAATTTTATCCTTTTCCTGGGCATGTTGTTTACTACCTGAGAGAATTTACAGACCCTTAGGCATGTTCTCCTCTACCTGAGCATTTTTTGTATTTCCTAGGAAAATTAAAAGACCCCTAGGCGTGTTGTTTTTTTTCTAGGCGAATTTAGAGACCCTTGGAAGAATTTACCTACCTTTGGACATTTTGTTTACTACTTGGGCGAATTTAGAGACCCCATACATTTTTATCTAATGTGGTGTGCCTAGAATCGCCTCTGGTCGTTTTTACGTAATGTCGAGTGCCTAAAATCACCCTAGGTATTTTTTCTCCATTGCAGGATAACTAAATCCCTCCAATGAGCATCGTTCTTCATTATTGGGTTGTGTAAAAGAGTCTTTCGTCAGCTAGTGTGAATTTAGATGGATAGTTTTGGGTTCCATTTTGATATCATAATCGGACACACCCCCTTTCACATGTAAATTGCTCAACTGAAAATCTGTGGAAGCATTTTCATTTATAAAGTCTTACGCTCAGATTCATGATTGCAATTTCAAAGTTTGTTCTATTATGTGAAGTAAAAATAGAATGCATTGAAATTTGAGCAAAACATTGAACCAAAATTGGACCAAGAAGCAAATTCATTCCGCAGAAGCATATGTGTTGATGAAATGGATAGGCCATAGGCCCAGCATTTACAAATCAATCCTCCTCCACTATCCCCACCAAAACACTATATCCTTTAGTCCAACCTCTTTTGAGCCTTGAGTATCTCATATTGATGTTCTAAGCAATGATAGGAAGCATTTCATTCTTCATGTCACTTATCATGTTCTTGTATATTAAATACCTTATCACCACCTTAATCTCAATGATGAATCCCAACTTTTAAAATGAAGTTTAGTTTATTTATTATAACATTTTTGTTTAATAAATAAACAAAATGGTATTGACAAGTGTCTCTCCTCGTGACACAATGGCTTCCCTATTGGCACAACCCATCATTGTGACATCATTGTTTTCTTCGTTTATGAGGGGAGGGTTGGAACCTTTCCCGTGGGAACCTTGATCTATTGGTTATCAATTTTCGTCCATTTGACAAGGCCTACCATTATTTTGAGTTAAGTAATGTAACAAAAAAGGGGAGGGGATTATTTTATTTTACTAAAGGTAGGTAAAGAATTAATGACAAAAGATAAGGCAGATGGGAAATATTTAATGGGGGGAAGGATTCGAGAGAGAAGAATAAGGAAGAGGGGGTTGGAGTTGGAGAAGGGCATATTTTTATTGGGAGGGGAAGGATAAACCAGAAGAGGGAAAGGGGAAGGAGGAAGAATTTATTTGGGGGTTTTTACTAGTGGACTAGGTTGCTGGGATTTTGGGCTCGAGGGCCAGGAAATCTCATTTCCTAGAGCTAGGGAGCCAGAGAGCCTCCGTTCCTAAATGGCTAGGAGGAAACAATTTCAGGCTTTCAACAACAGGAGAAAGCAGACAACAACAACCTGGACAACCTTTTTCTTCAAGAGGTAAATTATAAATTATCTTTGCTTGAATTAAATTTCACTATGTATTCATGAAATTGATGTCATGTAACTGATTATGGTTTTATTGTCTTTTTAAAAACAAAGAGAGAGAGAACTTAGATTCCAGACTTCATGAAATTAGATTGTCAACAAGAATATAACTTCAAAGTTTAACTATGAATCCCTGGGAAGGGCTTTACATTTGGACCTCCTGCAACCCTTCCTCTGGTTGGTCTCGACAAATTAGGGATAATCTCGGGACTTGACCATCCCATTGTCTCTTTGAAACTCGGTCTACCATAGTTTATCACTATTTCCCTTGGCTCATGAGCCTATGATGAAGTCTTATAGCCCTAGAAACCTTCCTTTCCCCGAAACATGGAATATTCAGAGTTTAATGACCTTCTATGGCCTCCTACACACATGGTCTACAATTAGTTTACTATCCCTTTTAGGGATGGCTCAGTTTTGCATCCCCCTCATGAGTTATTATTTGTTTCATATGGATATGGTTTCCTTTCTCTGGGAGCCCAGTACTACAGCACACACACACACACGCTCACGCACACCTTTACCCCTCGTGCACACAGAAAGTGTATGCATAGGTTTATTCTCTTTATCTCAGAACATTACATGATACTCAAAATCAATTGTTAAAGACCTGCACCATTCCTACCATCCTACAATCATTCAAATGCAATGATTTACCCATGAAACAAGCATCATTACTATTAGTGCATCACAAGTTACAACCATTCAGTTCATTTGCAGGCATGCACATTTAAGAGAAAATACATACAACAATCATTTATTTTACTCTACACATTGAGCATGCAAATACTTATATTCTCGGTAAAAAATTTAACCAGCCAACTGACTATGGGTGTTCACCCTTCCACCCAACCATAGGCTCAGATGCACTCATTCTCAACATTCTAGTCACCCTCGTTCCAAGACAGCATACCACCAGGGAATCTCTCTTAGGTTCTCAGGGAGATTGGTGTGTGAAGGTTACTCGCCTTCACCCTTCCTAGCTCGGACCTCTTCGAGGTTTACCAAATGCCTTTTCAACATCATGTCTGTGGCCTCTCAACTCAAGTTGGGTTCCCTTACAATGTCTGTTGATGGTTCTCTTTGCATCATTCCCCTTTGCCTAGGTCCTCTACAGACCTCCCCTAGTATTCCCTCTTCTCTTGCTATATGTACTAGTGTGCTTCTCTTTCATGCCACTCCTTGGGAAGGTTCTCTACTTGTCCCTTGTTTTCTTTTGTCAAAAGGAATTCGTGTCAATCCAAAAAAATGAGGTGAAAGTACCATCCCCTCTATTAATTCTCCATACCTGTATTCATTGAGGGGGGTAGGTTATTCAACTACCAACCTCTTCTCATTAATAGTTTTGTGTCATCTACAAGCTAGAGGAATTATGATTATTTCTTCTACATCATTCATCAAGGTGGCTTGTGATCTTCAATACATGAATCCCCTTTTTTTGTCCCCTTACTAATCGCTCTCGTGGTATCATGGACAATACTTTTAAGGATTCACCCCAAAGTCAGTTGGTTGGCATTTTAAATCAACAGTAATATAATTATATTTACAAACTGAGGGGAATAGGGGTATTACAGTTTGTATTTTTTTTTTTTAATTTCATTTTGTCTTATTTGGAAAAATTGGAAAGGGAAACAAACCATGTGACGGTTGGCCTTCCAAAGGAAATGCCCTAAAAGAATGAAGGTTGTAGAGAAAAGGAAAACAAGAGGAGATGCAAGGAGAAAGAGGGAAGGAAACTAGCAGAAGTTAGAGCTTGAAGAGGGAAGCTTGCTTGAGGTTGAGAGGATGAAGGAGTTAATGTGCCTATTCACTCTAAGCAAAGGTGTTTCTCAGCCATGGCCTGCTGCAGTTTTGATCTTCAAGGTGAGTAGAAATACATAGAGTCTCTGTATAATTCACCCATTTGTAATCTCTCATGGGCATAATAAAAATCTCATTTAAATGTTGATATTTGTGAGTTAATGCATTGTGTTCTTTGGGTATTTTTGCTATGAGTTACAATGATCTATACATTCTTCGTTGAAGTATATTTTTAGTTTTCATCCTGCAGCACCCATTCAAATAATTTATTGTTGGTTGGATGTTTTTATTTCACCCACTGGCTATACACATCGTTCCTTTTATTGTTGGACATTTTATCCTTTAACTGGGCATGTTGTTTACTACCCAAGAGAATTTACAGACCCTCGGGCATGTTCTCGTCTACTTGAGCATTTTTTGTATTTCCTGGGAAAATTAAAAGACCCCTGGGCGTGTTGTTTTTTGTCTGGGCGAATTCAGATACCCTTGGAAGAATTTACCTAACCTTGGACATTTTGTTCACTGCTTGGGTGAATTTCGAGACCCCTAGACATTTTTATCTAATGTTGTGTGCCTAAAATCGCCTTTGGTCATTTTTACCTAATGTCAAGTGCTTAAAATCACCCTAGATATTTTTTCTCCATTGTAGGATGACTAAATCCCTCCAATGAGCATCGTTCTTCATTATTGGGTTGTGTAAAAGAGTCTTTGGTCAACTAGTGTGAGTTTAGATGGATAGCTTTGGGCTCTGTTTTGATATCATAACGAGACACACCCCCTTTCACATGTAAATCTCTCAACGGAAAATCTGTGGAAGCATTTTCATTTATAAAGTCTTACGCTCATATTCATGATTGCAATTTCAGAGTTTGTTTTATTGTGTGAAGCAAAATAATATACATGTTAGGCAAAATAAGAAGTATGTTGGGAATCAATTCTTGATTAATATTAATAAATTATCGTCATTCATGACTAAATCATCACGTTTTTTCTTGATTAATATTAATAAATTATTAATATTAATTCTTGATTAATATTAATAAATTATCGTCATTCATGACTAAAATGTTTTTTCGTGTGTTCTCATTCAATGTGGATGATAAGGAGTCTAGGAGAGAATGAGGGATATACATCACGTGGAGAGCATTGGGTACGGAACAAATTTAGTGTTAGTGCCAATACGTGTAGTTGGATACATAAGATCACATATTTTAAGGTGAAACTGTTGTTTTAGTTGTGTTTGTGGACATCGTTCTGAGAGTTGAGATTTCTTTTGAAAAACTGTATCTGTTGACTGTATACATCATTTTTTTAAAGTCAATGTATAATTCAAAATTAAAAGATTCAAAAACACCAAACCAGTTTCACATGGATTTAGAAGGGAAGTCTAAATAATGGGTTCTAGTTTCTATGGCTATAAATAACTCTCACAGATTCCTGACTCTCCTCACCTGTGGCTACCAACCTGCATCAAGTTTTTTTGAGGTATTTCTGCTTGTTTGAATTTGGCCACTTCATAAAGGTAAGGTAAGCAACATCGTTTAATTTAGTAAAAGATCTGTGTACAGTTTCGTGCACTCATGCATATGATACTTATATTGTTATCTATGACTCTAGATTTTTTTATTTATCCAAGGTTTTAAGATGGCCTTGACATTTCAAGTCCTCCACTGTTTTTCTTTATTTGGGTTGTTCAATCATAAAGTTCTTAGGTACCTTAAGGCCTAATAAACTGTTCTATGTTGACGTTTTTTATTCAACAGGGATTTTGGGTATCTCGAGAAATAGAAATCTAGTGCTGAGCTCAAATTTCAGCGACTGCAACTCTGTTTTCTCACACTGAGGAATCGTACTTCAAAGAATTTTATCGGAAGGTTTAGAAACGATACTGTGGCGGTGGTTTTTGAAATTGTATGCAGTTTTTCTTCGTCCGGGCCATTGAATTCAGAGTGTTTTGGGTTTGTACAGGGCTGAATTCATAACAATGGAGGGATCAGTGCTGCCATGCAAACGGTCCTATGAGGAAGTACATGGTGGAATCTGTAAGAAAAACAAAGCTATGAACAAATGGGTTGGTCTAGCCCAGGGCCTGGCTAATGCCCGCCATGAATTTGGCGAGCATGGAGGTGTGAACATGTCCATAGAAGCCTCGGCTACCTTTACAGTCATGGAGCCTGAGACCATGAAAAGGATGTTCAGTGGAGAGCTTGGTCCAGAACGTGATTTCTTCATATACAGCAGGCATTTCAATCCAACTGTGTTGAATTTGGGGAGGCAGATGGATGCTTTGGAGGGGACTGAAGCGGCTTACTGTACTTCTAGCGGTATGTCTGCAATATCCTTTGTTTTATTACAGCTGTGTAGCCATGGAGACCATATTGTGGCCTCTAGGTGTCTGTATGGAGGCACCCATGCACTGTTAGCACATTTTCTCCCAAGGGCCTGTGGAATTTCCACAACTTTTGTCGATATACACAGGCTTGAAGATGTGAAAAATTCCATAACACCATCTACAAAGGTTTTATACTTTGAGTCCATGTCAAACCCAACTCTGGCAGTTGCAGACATACCATCTTTGTCTGCCATTGCCCATGATAAAAATGTCAAGGTGGTGGTTGATAACACCTTTTCCCCCATTATCTTATCTCCTGCAAAACTTGGTGCTGATGTTGTTATTCACAGCATTTCAAAATATATCAGTGGGGCTGCTGATGTTATTGCAGGAGCGATATGTGGGTCTGCAGAGCTGATAAATTCCATGATGGATCTTCATCAGGGAGCCTTGATGCTCTTGGGGCCGACGATGAATCCGAAAGTGGCATTTGAGATATCTGGGAGGCTTCCCCGCTTGGGATTAAGGATGAAGGAGCACTGTCACAGAGCATATACATATGCAAGCAAAATGAGGAAATTGGGAGTAAAAGTTATTTATCCTGGCCTTGAAGATCATCCTCAGTATGCCCTTTTGAATTCCATGGTGAACAGTGGGTTTGGGTATGGAGGGATGTTGTGTGTGGACATGGAGACTGAGGAGAGGGCCAATAAGTTCATGAACCACCTGCAAAATTATACACAGTTTGGGCTGATGGCAGTGAGCTTGGGATACTATGAGACATTGATGTCATGCTCTGGTAGCAGCACTAGCAGTGAGATGAATAAGGAAGAAAAGGATTTGGCTGGGATCTCACCAGGTTTGATTAGGATGTCGATCGGTTACAGTGGGACTCTTGAGCAGAGATGGAGCCAATTTGAGAATGCCCTTACTAGTATGAACGAAGTCCTGCCTTCTAAGCAAATGTAGATGCAACTGTAGTTTTTAATCATCAATGCTAATCTGTAATAAGTGTGATGTTCGCCACAGTTAGATAGATTAATTGTGGATAGAGGATATTTCTCTGTACATATCCTCTTATCACTGTTTCTTCTCCGTTGTTTTGTAACATATGAAGCACATGATTCCTGACAGTCTGAAAGTATAGATTATATCATTCAACTGTTATGGATCTCTTGATAATGGCAAGGTAAGAAATTTGTTTCTTCAAGATAAATGTGTTTATGGAATACTTTTTGAACTTCATATCCAAACCTGGAATATAATTGAAGGTCCAACATGGTTGGAGAATACATATATCGAATATGTACACAGTATGGTCTGGTGATGCTGGAGTGTTATCCTCATAAGACATGTCTGGAAAAAACAAGACCATTAAACAATACCAAAAGATTACACACTTTGCACCAAAGAGACAAAGATAGTGACAGCGCTTGTTGGAAGATGATGCCGAGGCTCGTCAAGTATGACGTTATTGTTGATGACTGGTTTTCCCATTAAGAGTGGGGAGATGAACTCCATCGCTACAATGCCTTTATCAAATTGTATTATCAAATCATGACGATGAGAAAAATCTTTGGAAATTTCTAGGACACGTGATTCTTTAAATTTCATTGCTCCCACTAGCATTATGGATATCTTTTCTAACTTCACCATCCCTATAACCAATACTTTTAAAGACTTTCAACAAAGGTCTTTTTCTAGATCGATGTGATCTTTATCCGGAATCTTGAAAGCTCTAGTAGTTAAGGTGTTGATGATACCCATTTTTTTAACACGTTATGGTGATGCGGCATGTAAGTATCCTTTTGTGTGAATTTTTTTCTTAAAAACTTGATGTAGCGTGGTCTCATCAATTCTTCGTTTAACTAGCATGTAAGGTATCCCACGACACCCACCCAGTGCACACACTTTTTGGGCAGATCCGACGACGGAATAGATGAAGAGCAAAAGGAAAGAAGTGATCGGTTGGACAAACAAAGACGTTTGAGTGTGGAAAAGAGCACCTTGGGCGCACGATGGTGATGTGCGACACCAAGGGGGCACACACCTTACTTGCTTTATAACGATTGACAGAGACTTGGATTGTATTTGAGAAAATGAGAGTCAACTTGGGAGCATGCCCAAGGACTGGACATGTCTACCCTCGACAACATGGGTGCAATAGAAAGGTTGGACGACCACATCGACACACACACGAGGAGTCACGACAATCGACACAAGAGAGCGCACAAGGAGAGGGGCACACGCTGGTACAAAAGACGAATGATTGATGGGCGCATCAGATCCACGGAGGGGGCGTGACGAGTCAGTTGAGTGTGGGTTCACGAAGGGGCGCAACACACGCAAGAGACATGATGTTTTGCACAAGTGACCCTTGGAGTCCATATAAAAACAAGGGCACACAACTAAAGAAATCATAGAGCATTTTGGCAAGAGATTTGGAGAACAAATCTAAGGCAACTAACTGAGGCAGAGTTGCCAAGATGGAAGACAAGTAGCCAAGAGTTGGATGTTTTTAAGAGGTTTTGGGGAAGTCTGGAAACATAGGCATGTGGAGACATGTGTGAGGTAGAATCGAAATATGTGTTATCTTTGTGAAAGTCTACGATAACAAAGGGACAACAACTCTGTGGTTGTGAGCACATATGAGATGCACCACAGGTGGTTGCGGCAGAAAGTCTTGGTGTGACAGATATGTTCTTAATTGTCTTGGTGAGGTGAGGCAAGTCGTGTGACTCTGCCAAATTTGTAAATCGAGCCGGTACAACTAATATTGTAATCGTTTCACAATAACAAATACTTAGTTGGGTGTTAGGCATGGTTTGTGTCGCCCGCAATATTTCTGTGTTTGTCTTCATTTGTTCCACAGTTGTTCTCTTGGATTCTCATGTTCATGAATGTATGCTTAAATAAGACTAAGTGTGTTACACTGTGTTAACAATTGTCTAAGTAAGCAAGAGTTGCACAAGAGTAGGAGTGTGACTCGTCGGTAGCCTAGAACGAACTATGGGTATGCTCTAGGTGAAGGGGCATAGTCCGGATGAAGTATTCTTGGTGTTCCAAGCAAACAAGAAAAAACCATCGTGGTGTCGCACACCCTCATGAGGTGAACGATCTCAAGATATTATCAGGCGTCTTGTGGGGTCTTGAAAAGTGGTATTAAAGCATATTTGTCTCTTCACCATTACTGCAGCCGAAACAATGGTGGGGGAGGGGCACACTTGTTTGGAAATAGTCTGAGTGCAGGCTTGGTGAAGGGTTTGGCGGACTGACTCATCGTAGAGGCAACCTGAGCACAGACTAGGTGGGTTGTGATAGGACCAAGTTGTGGATGAGGTTGGAACTTGTGGGAAGACCTGGGTGCACTCCTTGAGCAGGCCAAACATAGAGCTCTAAGAGTGAACCAAGCACTTGAGAAAGGAAGATGAATGCAGGGATGTTGCAGAACTTGTCGCATACCCGATCGCAGAAGTAATCATACAGTTGATCACATAATTTTGAAGAAGACTTGAGATGAACTCTTGGGTGCCTTGGACGAACCCTTCACAAGTAAAGTGAAGATACCCGAAGGGCCATCCATGTATAACGATCGTGACACCAAGAGGGATCCCAAGATCGGAAAAATGTAGGATCAGACTGTTATCTTGGAGAGGAATGTCGAGTAGATGATGGACACATTGTTCCAACATGGTGAGAAGGTCGACCAAATGGAGACTGAGATGAGCAAGATGAAGCGTGGGTTTAACGAAGCCATTCAAGAGTGCTAGTCAACTCCAAATCTAACGACCGACACCTTTAACAATGACATTAAGGATAGAGTCAAGGCAACAGAGGACACACTTGTTGCAATCACACAAAGGTTGAAGGACCAAAATGACACCATCAAATTTTTGAAATGAGCTTTGGCTAATAGACAGAGCTCTGTAGTCATGCCGATGAGGATCAAGATAAAAGAATCAGAGCCATATGACAAAACTCACAACGCTAAGTTGTAGGGAAAATTATGTTGGGACATTGAGCAGTGCTTGGAGCAAATGAACAGAAGTTCAGACGAAGCCAAGGTGAATGTTGTAGCGATATTCTTGACAGGAATCGTTAAGCTTTGGTGGAGGAACCGAGTGGAAGACTTAGTAGTTGGGAGAACTGTTGAGAAGATTGAAAACTGGTTAGAGATGAAGGCAACCTTGAAGGCACAATTTGGTCTATGGAACAAAAAATAGATCGCAAGGAATCAATTGTTGTCTCTTAAGCATGTTGGTAAGATCCAATCCTACATCAAGGATTTCACGAGGCTCATATTGGAGATCAAAGACATGTCGAAAGAAGACAAATTTTACCACTTCATGAATGGTCTACAACCATGGGCGTAGAGTGAGCTACAATGACAGAATGTGCAGACTCTTGCAGCAACAATTACCACAGTGGAAAAATTGTTGAACTTTCGAGGTGAGCCCAAGACGGGTCCTAGGAATAGTGAGGACACCCAAGGTGAGAAGCGGAAACAAGGGAAGGGGAAGAGTAAAGACAAAGGAAAGATGAAGACAACCAAGGGAAATGAATATAATGCCAAGCAGATGGACAGAACAAAAGAGAAAAAACCAATTTCGTGTTGGATTTGTGCCAAGGAGCACTATGTGAAGTATTTCCCCTTGAAACAGAAGTTGAATTCTTTGGAGAAGGAAAACAACCTATTTGTTGGAGTATTGTGGGTCTTGAATGTTGTCATGGAAGGTGAATCCATGGAGAGTCGAGAGAAAGATGAGGCGAAACTTTGCTATGTGTAGGCCGAAATCAATGCAAAGTTGGTGTTATCCATGGTGGACAGTGAGGCGACTCATAACTTCTTGAGGGAAGACATGGTGCAGAGGCTTGGGTTTAATCCTGAACTACGCAGACAACCTTCAAGACAATGAACATAGGTGTAGAGAGGGTCATTGGTGTGCCAATTACATCTCGTTGAAGCTTGGTGACTGGTGTGGAAAGACGAGTTTCACCATTGTTCCCATGGACAATTTTGAAGTTGTGTTAGGACATGAGTTCATGAGGAAGGAAAAGGAAACACCTATTCCTCACATGAATAGTTTGTCCATTTCTTAGGAGAGACTCCATGTTTGATGCCTAGTATAAAAAGGAAGGAAGGAGGCACGTGGATGTCTTCCTCGTGGATGTCTTCCTTGCGGATGGTTGTTGCAGACAACCAGAGCAAGCAACCTTGTGGAAACAAACTCGGACAATGTGGGGTGATGGTTGGATAGTCTAATGCAAAGAATGAAAGGAAGATTGTGTCAGTAGAATGAAGGCTTGCATATGTTGAAGAGATAGATTGAGATCTGGCTAAGACAATGGATGGCTTGGTTGATTTGTGTTTAAAAGTTGATGAGTGGTAGCGAAGATCAGACGAAGTCACAAAGATGAGGATGTCAGAGCAGTTCATTAAACAGGAGCAAAAACCATTTGTAAACCAACAGGATGTGAGGGAGACAAAGAAACCATGGTGCAAGAGAACCAATGAATACATTGATTCCTCCTCTAGAAAACTTGGACATGGTGAATGGTCATATGACCCTGATCTAGAACGACTCATGGAGGAGTGCGAAGGAAAGATCGGTTCAAGTGTACCATTGCTTATGTACATAATGCAGAAGTATGGTGACACTTCACTGATTGCATTGGGACATATTGGATTTGAGGGAGATGGGCCAACCAACCATCCCCCTTCACCTTCACACTAGACTACAACATGTTGGCTCGTTCTCAGTGGGAGGCAACAAGGCCAATGGGGCGCCTTGAGGAGGTGCCTTGGTGAAAAATGTTGAGAATGCAATGGACGACTTGACAAATTGGACGAAACGAAGAGTTGTGAATGTGATGATTTTGCAAATAGAAATGAGTGTTTGAACATGAAGATGTGAGTTATTGAGATAGAGGCATGACGATTGAACTAGCTACCCAATCAGTTAAAGTCACAAGGGGATCCAACACATGGAATCATGGGCAGTCAGACTGAAGTATAGAAGCAACAACAAGTCAAAGAGAAACAACAATTCATAGACTCATACAACTTCCTAAGGGGATTTTTCCTTGACGATAGCAGTTGAGGAAGCAGTAGTCATTGGGTGGTGATGATATCCAAAGATGGCGCAGAGACATCATGGAAATCGACAGATGTTTTCGGGGATGGTAAAAACTTGGAGTGGGAGAGGATGTAAGGTCTCCCATGACACCCATCGAGCGTGGGTGCTCCTTGGGAAGATTCAACGACAGAACAGAAGAAGAGCACAATGAAGGAAGTGATCAGTTGGATGAATGAAGACATTTGGGTGTGGGAATGAGCACCTTAGGCACACAATGGTGATGTGCAACACCAAGGGGGCACCAACCTTACTTGTCTTAGAACGATTGAGGGAGAATTGGGTTGTGTTTGGGCAAGGGCAGGGAAACTTGGGAGCATGCACAAGGAGTGGACTCATATTCCCTCGACAACATGGACACAACAGAGAGGTTGGATGACCCCATCGGCACACCCAAAAGGAATCATGATCATCGACACAAGAGAGCGCAAAAGGAAAGGGGTGCGCGCCCAGGATGGGGCGTGTCGGTCCAAGAGATGAATAGTTGATGGGCACATCGGGTCCACAGAGGGGGGGCGACAAGTCAGTTGAGTGTGGGTTTGCAAAGGGGCATGACAGACCCAAGAGACATGACATTTCGCACAAGTGACCCTTTGAGTCCATATAAAAGCAAAGGCACACAACCAAAGGAAGCATAGAGCATTTTGGCAAGAGATTTGGAGAACAAGTCTGAGGCAACGAATTGAGGTAGATTTTCCAATATGGAAGACAAGAAGCCAAGAGTTGAATGCTTTGTGAAGTTTTTGGGAAGTATGGAAACGTAGGTCTATGGAGGCATGTGTGAGGCAAAACCAAAATATATGTTAGCTTGGTGAAAGTTTGCGGTAACGAAGGGACAACAAGTCTGTGGTTGTGGATACATATGAGGGGCATCATATGTGGTTGTTGTTAAGTTCCAAATATATCTGAATAGATTAACCACACAAGATATATGGAACAATATAGAAAAACCACTCTTTATTATAAGAAAACCCTTGAGGTAGGGAAACACCATACAATGGATCCTATTATGGAAGGGATCCTCTCCTATTCACTTGCCTCTTTGAGGGGGAAACCTCCTACTAAGTTACAAGCTCCAAATACAATACTTCTGTTCACACGCCATTACATTTCTTGAACCCCTTTATATAGTTCTACCAACCACTTAAGAACATTCTAGAGTATGAACCTTCTAGAAGTAGAACCTTCTAAGAAGTCCTCATACATTTATTATGTTCACATATATCTAACTACCATAGTGGGCCTTATTTAATAATATATTGGACCTAGTCCACCTTACATTGAATGGCCTCCACTATTATCACTATGGGCCCTCTGGACTTCCCCAATACCTCTCTAACTACACTATATTCCATCCCCCATATGAAAGCGTTGTCCTCAACGCTTGTTATGAGGGTGTACAACCATATACTACGGTCCCATGAATAAGTGTGGACCATAGTGTTGAAGTAGACTGGAGAACCAGGGTCCCATGTATAAATGTAACCCACCATGCTGAAGTAGTCCAACGTCCACTGTGAATCTGGGTCCCATGTCCAAGTCCTCATGTGAACTCCACGTTGAAGATATCAGAACTCAAAAAACAATTGAAAATGATGCTCAAAAGATCGAAACTAGTCATGTGGATCGAAATATGAAGAATTGACCAAAAATTCATCTACTACTACTGGAGAATAATAAAACTGAAGAAGAATTTGCAGAGAATGTTCTTTTTACCCTCCCATAATTTCTCTACATGAGGTGGAGTAGAGTCATCAAAGAGAAGATGGAAGTGGTTGTCATCCCATAAATGACAACTATCCATATACCAATCATCAAAATCAGCCTCAAAATCATACCAAGCATATAATTCTTGATTATATTCATCCCCGATGTACGCCATAGGACATCCCTCCTATAGGAAAACCAACGACCTTTAAATATCGTGACAGTTGTCTGTGGGGTCGTGTAGACCAGTTGCGATGCCCTGCAAATGGTTATGCATATTGGCTTGGAGGGCTTCAACCTTTCGTATAATTTCCATGAGTTGAGAGTGAATATCCATTGGGAACACCACATATAATATACCAAAACAAATCTCTTAAAATGATATATCCAATGGCTTTGATCTGGTAAAAATCTGAGCACCCTATGAGAAGTTGTAGTCCCGTCATTGTCACCAATACCCTAAAAAATGGTTGATTTTAAATCAACGATATATTCACTTCTAGAGCTCCGATTTGGATGATTGTTTTTTTGAAATTGGATATTTTTGAAATAGGAACTCATATCTGTAATGTTTTTGATCAAATTTATCCCCAGATGCTACATAAATCAGAAAAATCGCATGGTCGTCCGCAGAAAAACCTCGAAAATAACATATTTTTAAAATATCAATAACTTTACTTCCTGAACTCTGTTTTGGGCGATTGTTTTTTTCAAATGGGTTTTTTTTCCGAGAGGAACTTAGATATACAACCAATTTCCACAAATTATACACATAAAACTTCATGATTTCATGATTTTTCCGGAGTGTCGCGACCCTCTTTTTTTGTGTTGAAAAATCTACAAAATAAAATAAAATATTTTCCCACAGTTCCTGCCAAGGAAGGTGCTCTGATACCAATTGTTAAGTACTAAATATCTATGAATACATTAACCACACAAGATATATGGAACAATATAGAGAAAACACTCTTTATTATAAGAAAATCCTTGAGGCAGGGCAACACAATACAATGGATCATATTAGGGAAGGGATCCATTCATATTCACTTGCCTCTTCGATGGGGAAACCTCCTACTGATCTACAAGATCCAAATACAATACTTCTCTTCACACCCCATTACATTGCTTGAACCCCTTTATATAGTGCTACCAACCACCTAATAACATTCTAGAGGAGGAACCTTCTAGAAGCAAAACCTTCTAAGAAGTCCTCTTACATTTATTATGTTCACATATATCTAACTACCATAGTGGACCTTATTTAATAATATAGTGGACCTAGTCCACCTTACATTGAATGGCCTCCACTATTGTCACTATGGGCCCTCAGATCGCCTCCACTACCTCTCTAGCTACACTACAATTGCAGACATTGTTGCGACAAAAAGTCTTAGTGTGACAGATTTGTTCTTGAGTGTATTGGTGAGGTGAGGTGAGTCGTGTGACTTTGCCGAATTTGTAAACCAAGCTGGTAGAGATCATATTGTAACCATTTCACAATAAAAAAGACTTAGTCGAGTTTTAGGCATGGTTTGTATCACTCGCACTATTTCTATGTTTGTCTTCATTTGTTTCGCAGTTGTTCTCTTGGATTCTCATGTTCATGAATGTATGCTTAAATAAGACTAAGTGTTAAATTGTGTTAACAATTGTCTAAGTAAGAAAGAGTTGCACTAGAGTAGAAGTGTGACTGACATGTAGCCTAGAACGGAGTATGGGTATGCTCTAGGTGAAGAGGTGTAGTCCAGACGAAGTATACTTGGTGTGCCAAGCAACCAAGTAAGAATCATCGCAGTGTCACACACCCTCAAGAGGTGAATGATTGCAAGATATGATCAGGCATCCTATGGGGTCATGATATAGCACATGAAGGAACAATATGCTCTCATTTTATTCTACCTCCATGGTAAATTTGATGTGTTTAGATTGGTAATTAAGGTGTTTGAGAAACCTCTCAAGTTCCTTGGTGTCATATGGATACTTTACAACAATATCGTTTAGGAACCTCTACCACCATGTACGCTTGAAATTGTGAGATTAAAGTGCTTTAATGTTCCATAAATAGGTTTGTCACTATGAGGGAAAGTGGCGATCCCATTGCCACACCGCTTGTTTGTTCATAAAACTCTTCTATAAAACTAAAGAACATGGAGCAAATACACACCTTTTCTAATTTAACAGTACCTGGATAAAAAATATCTTTGCTTCCCTATAATAATTCGTCAAAAGGCATTTTGGTAAACAACGAAACAACATTGATGCTAACTAGGTTGTGTTTAGAATTAATCCTTTCATTTTTAATTAGGTTAACAGAGCCTTTTGAATCCTCGATGAAGGAGTTAGTGTTTTCCACTAGCAATTTAAGTAACTTTGCAACATACTTGGTAATATCATAAGTGGGTGAGACAATCATGTTCACCATCGGTCTAATAGGGATGATCTCACTATGGATCTTTAGTAATCCATAATCTTTTGGAGTTATCTTGTCACTTGGTATAAAGTATTTCTCGGTCCTTTCTATTATACTAGCTTATTTTATGACCTTTTTGACCTCCTTCATAACCTTATTGATAGGATTCTTGTTCAATGTCTTCTAACTACCAATAGTAGTAATATGTTCAACTATCTTGGTATCATAGTTGTTTTTGTTCATTACAATGGTGGACTCTCCCTTATCGGCATCTAAAATGACAAAGTTGTCATTGTTTAGAAGTTTTTTAAGAGCACCAAGTTCTATATTGCTTAGATTCATCTTGGGAGGTTTGGCTCATCTAATGACTATAGCGTAGTCTTGTCTCACTTCCTCCTTCACATCATCAACTGGGGATTTGATGCACTCCTCCATGTTGTAAACAATGTTCTTGATCATTATATTTCTAGGTGTGATAACAAACCCTAGTCCCTTTTGTAATACATTACAATCGACGATGTCCAACACAATGTTAGATAATTTTACCATGGTCTTTTTGGAATTATTACCATCAATGCCATTATTTTCATCATTTCCAAAGTCTACCCATCCAACTTCAGGTATAGTTCCAACGTTCTACGTGAAAGGTTGTCTAGCGCAACCCAAAACCACCTTATTTTTCCATGCACTATAGCCATGCTCAAGTTATCGAAGGAACTTTCAGTCCATCTATTATGGACATGATGCGTGATGATAGTGAAGATAAGAGTGATGCAAAGGAGTCCAAGGGGAAGAGGAATTATTTAGATAACATTTTTGAAGCACTGCAACTAAAAGAAGATGGCATACTTTGGTTCATATTACCACAACACAAGTCAACACCAAATGCATAGTAGAATCCTTGCTAATTCCATATTCTCCTAACAAGAAGTAATCATTGAACTATTTATTAACGAAGAACAAGTATTGTTGATGGAAGGGAATTCCCTCCTTTTACTACATCTATCACTTTAAATTAGCAATGGAGTCTTGGGTAGTCATCCTTGCAAGTGATCTCACAAAGATCAAGAAAGGCATTGTAAAATAAATATTCTTCCTTGTTAGTAATCTCATAAAGCTCATAAATGACTATGCCAAATCAAAACCTAATTTAGGGTTTTCATCAAATAATTGACAAATAAAGTTTCTATGAAATTATTTGATAACCTTATGTAATGTCAAGTCATTAGGTTTCTCCACTCTATGAAAATTGATAAAAACTTTTATGACAATAAGAAGATCTCAAAATTTTAGGTTTTAATTCAATATCATCGTATTCCTTATTACAACATACAATTTTCCATTACCCTCAAATACTATGTTAATGATAATCAATAAAATCAAAATCATAAAACACAAACAAATCCCTCTATACTTTTATACAAACATTTCCTCAAACCCAATTTAGACCCCTAATATCAATTAAACTCTAAAACTAAGCAATCCAAAAACAAAAAACCTACTATGCACATGTAACCATTCACATTTTTCTTTTTAAAATATTAAAAAGAGTATCTATTTTAGAAAAATACAATACAAACCCAAAAAAATGGGTTCCCTCAACTCTTTCTACTAATCTTCAAATAATTAAATAACATGATGATATCACTAAATTCCTAATTTTTATAACAAAAACATCAACAAGATTGGAAGCTTAAATTTAAACACCATTCTCATGTCAAATTCTTAAATGCTATGGTGTTCTTCAATGAAAAGATCTAAATGGTGATCAATTTAATTATTAATTAATGATGTTAACGTTGTTTCACAGTAAAACATGCCAATGATTTTGTTGTGTGTAAAACATAGGAAGGGGTATTAGTTTTTTACAAGGTTAAATAAAAATTATTAAATGTTAAAAATATAAAAAAACACGATTATTAACTAATTAACTAATGTTATATTTTATTGAATTTGAAGAAGTGTAAAATTTAAATTAAATATTTAACATTCAAATTATGTATGTAAATGCAATGGTTATTACTCTGCCAAAGTAAAGGTGTGTATTTACAATTTTTTTTATATTAAGCTTTATAAAGTTTAAATTAAATTTAAAATTAGTGTATAAATGTATACTTTAAGTGAGTGTCTTCATTTGTAGAATGCATAAATGTTTAAGGTCATCCTTCATTACCTTTTTTTTTTTTAAGGGTAAATGTGTACATGTGTTGAAACGTACACCTTCACTCTTCACCACCTATCTTCTTATAGATGAAGAAGTATACACATATGCATAAATGCACATTTTCATCTCCAATACCTACTCTTTTAAGAGATAAAGCCGTGCACAATTGTACATCTTTAATCTGAGAGTGGATGAAAGTGTGCATTTTTAGTGATGTGATTTCAACTTCAAATTATATTTTTCTACATATATTTATGGACAAGATTTAAAATTTTAAAAATGTTTTTATATTTATATATCAAAGAAGAAATAGAGATAATGATGTTACACTTTTATAGGGTAAGAGGTTAAACTACAACTTAGGATAGTATCTGGTTTCATGTATGGGAGTAAGGTTTGATGCTATTAGAAAGAAAATGACCTCACTGGAGGTAGCCTAAGCAATAATCACAAGGTATACTAGCTTTCTTACGGATATTGCATAGGTCGAAACCACCTTTTGGTCCTAAAGTAAGACCTAAAAATACTTATGATTGACTAAGAGCTCATCTTCCTCGGATGTAAGGAAATAGATTAATAACCCAAGATCCAAAAGTATCTGACCTACTGCAAGTCTACCCCCTTATAAACTACCAAAAGATCATTTCAAATGACATGACTTTTTTTTTAATAATATAATCATAATCAAGTCACATACATGAATAACAACCATGGATAATTGTCCTCACTACTTATTAATAGATTTTGTTATCTTAAAAAAGGGGTAACGATAATATTATACCATTATAAAAGGACGAAACTCCTTAAAAGATTATGATGGCAGTGTTGTGGATGACTTGTCTTTGCATTAAGGGTGGGGAAACAAACTTTAATGGTATCTTTGGAAAAATCTTAGCCACATAAGTGATTAGATGTTTTTCTTTATTGACTTAATATGACTGTTATTAGTCCCTACCAAAGGTGTAGAGGGACTATAGTGATCGATAATTCGTTGACCTTGTATTAGTTTTTCGTTTGACTACAAATTTTTGAATATTTTCTATTGTTGGAACTACAGAACTAAAAACATTATTTTTAATATAATAAAAAAACCCTTATATGTCATGATCTCATTGGATAATAGGTTTGAGGTCTTATTGCCATCTTTGTTATTCCCAATGATTTATATGTTGGCATATCCAAAGTTTTTATCATGTACGGTCTTTTTGAATTTGTACTATTCATACTGAAATGTTTAGATATCCAAAGTTTATAGTGTTCAATAATTTGTTGACTTTATATTAGTTTTTCGTTTGACTACAAATTTTTGCATAATCTCTATTGTTCGAACTACAAAACTAAAAACATTATTATTTTTTTATATAATAAAAAAACCCTTATATGTCATGATCTCATTGGATAATAGATTTGAGGTCTTATTGCCAGCTTCGTTATTCCCAATGCTTTGTATGTTGGCATATCGAAAGTTTTTATCACCTACAGTCTTTTTGAATGTGTACTATTCATTGAAATGTTTAGATATCCAAAGTTTTGAGCATGGATAGCCAATTTTCATATTACTTTGTCCTCTGAGTAATTTTTTTTTGCATAGTCTCCATTGTTCGAACTATTGTTATTATTATTATTATTATTATTTATTTTTCTTTATTGTTACGTACTTGGAGAGACATTTTCATTATTGTGTATGTAAACAGGGCTGCCACACTACATTCTTTCTTAAATGTTTGCACAACGCGATGCCCTTTCACGGTTATGACAACCTTAAGTGTTTACCTAACAGGCCTCACAACCTTAAATGTTTACTCAATAGGCGTGTTACAATACAGTTTCCTCCGATTTTTGGATATATTGTTGTCTACAGTGAATTTGGGCAATATTGTTCTTCACCGGCATTACTGGTTCACTGATTGATGCTTGTTCATTGGTTCGTTCGATGTTGCTTGTTGTTGTTTGATTCAAATTTGCAAAGTTGAGGTCCTGCAACTGCAGTTGGACCTCTTGGTGCTTGTTCACTGGTTTGTTGTTTGTTGCTTGCTCTTGTTTGCTTCAACTTTGCAAGGTTGGGGTCCTGCATCTGCAATTGGACCCGTTGTTGCAGTTTGCAAGGTTTGGAGTTGAGCTTTTGTCATTCCTCGTTCATGGGTGAGTTTTTGTGCCATGGCTTCATTGTTATTCCTTGTTTTTTTGTTTGCTATTTGCATCTTGCAAGCAAGAATTTTCAATACTAGGAATCCCTAGCTCAAAAATCTTGTTGAAAAACATATTTATGTGTGACTGCTATGACCAAAATCTTGTCCTTGTTCTTGAACGTCAATGTTCTACAGAACCCACCTCTGTCACAGCCATAGTGACATATAAAAAAAAAACTCCTTATTTTTCGTGCTCTTGAAAACCATACGTTTGGTGCATTTTTCCCAATGTTCTCCTCATATTTTCTGTTCCTGGAAACCATACGTTTGGTGCATTTTTCCCAGTATGTTCCCTTCCAAACGTCTTGTTCCACTTTGAATGTTGATGTTGGACATAGAACCCACATCTGTTGCAGCTACAGTGAAACATAAAAAAGAAAATTGAATGTTCTCCTCTTATTTTATGTTCTTAGAAACCATGTGTTTGGTGCATTTTTTCTAGGTTGTTCCCTTCCAATCACATATTCCAACTTCCACATCCTAGATATTGTGCCATAGTTGTTTCAAAAATAGCAATGCAAAGGGGTTTAGAAAACGAATTCGGAATTGTCACAGGGGGCAAGCATCTGCCAGGGCCTTGTGATAGGGCATGCTTTTATTCTCTGAATCGAAAACTCTGTCCACCTAATGAATTTGTGATGTTTCTTCTACCACTGAAAGGCTTATAGGATGCATGCGTGGAATAGGTTCAAAAATGATATTCCTTGAATACTTTGTCTTTGTGTTGAGCAAATTTATAGTGTTATTTCATTTGCGTTGTCTCTTCTGTTTGGTTCATTGTTCACTATACGTTTGTTTGTTTGTCATATGATGTAGCGACGAGGGGGATTGAATTTGACAGGAAGAAGGTTGAAGGATACATAGCGGAATTGGTATGCAGTTCTGCACTTATACTTTTTTTTTTTTCTTTTTTTTTTCTCTCTTTGCATATAAATTGAATATAGCTAAGAAACATCTTGAAAATCACAGCTTAAGAGATGAAACAAGTAATAGACATTGAGTCCTATGAAATGGATACAGACTCCATTATACATGGTAGCATTGACCAAGCATTTCATAGCAATGGAATTTTTAGATTGGATGCATTCTCGTATACTGTAGGAGATTTCCTTTTCGATGCATTTCAAGTTCTATTTCATTTCTGTTATTCCTCGACCGAACTGCGCAATGGATTGATAGATTATTTCTTGGGTTGTTTAAAAAATGGCGACGTTGATGCATTGGACTCGTATCAATACGAATTGGCATCTGATTTTCTTTTCCAATTGCATGGAATACATGATGTCACTACATATTTTTAAAAGATGAGGTTGTCTGCATCTGCAATTATGCTTGCACATGAGAGGGGACTTTGGGGAGATACATTTTGTATACAATGGTTTTCCAAGTGGCTGAATATAGGGCCTGTGGAGTTTCCACAACTTTTGTCGATATACACAGGCTTGAAGATGTGAAAAATGCCATTACACCATCTACACAGGTTTTATACTTTGAGTCCATGTCAAACCCAACTCTGGCAGTTGCAAACATACCATCTTTGTCTTCCATTGCCCATGAGAAAAATGTCAAGGTGGTGGTTGATAACACCTTTTCCCCCATGATCTTATCTCCTGCAAAACTTGGTGCTGATGTTGTTATTCACAGCATTTCAAAATATATCAGTGGGGCTGTTGATGTTATTGCAAGAGCGATATGTGGGTCTACAGAGCTGATAAATTCCATGATGGATCTTCATCAGGGAGCCTTGATGCTCTTGGGGCCGATGATGAATCTGAAAGTGGCATTTGAGATCTTTGGGAGGCTTCCCCACTTGGGATTAAGGATGAAGGAGCACTGGCATAGAGCATATACATATGCAAGCAAAATGAGGAAATTGGGAGTAAAAGTTATTTATTTTGGCCTTGAAGATCATCCTCGGTATGCCCTTTTGAATTCCATGATGAACAATGGGTTTGGGTATGGAGGGATGTTGTGTGTGGACATGGAGACTGAGGAGAGGGCCAACAAGTTCATGAACCACCTGCAGAATTATACACAGTTTGGGCTGATGGCAGTGAGCTTGGGATACTATGAGACATTGATGTCATGCTCTGGTAGCAGCACTAGCAGTGAGATGAATAAGGAAGAAAAGGATTTGGCTGGGATCTCACCAGGTTTGATTAGGATGTCGATCGGTTACAGTGGGACTCTTGAGCAGAGATGGAACCAATTTGAGAATGCCCTTACCAGTATGATCGAAGTCCTGCCTTCTAAGCAAATGTAGATGCAACTGTAGTTTTTAATCATCACTGCTAATTTGTAATAAGTGTTATGTTTGTCAGGGTTAGACAGATTAATTGTCGCAGTGTTGTTTCTCTGTACATATCCTCTTATCATTGTTTTTTCTGCTTTGTTTGTAATATATGAAGCACATGATACCTGACATGATGAAAATACAATCTATGTACATATTTTCTCTCTTATCACTGTTCTTCTCTTTGTCTGTTGTCTTGTAACATAGGAAGCACATGATTCCTGACAGTCTGAAAGTATAGATTATATCATTCAATTGTTATGGATCTCTTGATAATGACAAGGTAAAAAATTTGTTTCTTCAAGATAAATGTGTTTATGGAATACTTTTTGAACTTCACATCCAAACTTGGAATATAATTGAAGGTCCAACATGCTTGGACAATACATATATCGAATATGCACACAGTATGGTCTGGTGATGCTGGAGTGGTATCCTCATAAGACATGTCTGGA
The DNA here is from genome assembly GCA_009831015.1 of Picea engelmannii. NCBI lineage: Eukaryota > Viridiplantae > Streptophyta > Pinopsida > Pinales > Pinaceae > Picea > Picea engelmannii. Next base: position 107,322 of record ML798944.1, on the reverse strand, counting down.
AAAAACAATGTCAAAAGATTGCACACTTTCATTTTAGATATGGTCGAGTTCTTGTCCATTTGACAGCCTGTTACATGAGAAATGATTGAAATGTTTGGGGGCATAAAAGGAAAATGACACTCAACAGAATAGAGAAGCCTAAAAATGATTTTATATTCAGTGCACCAAAGAGACAAATGGTGACAGCGCTTGTTGGAATATGATGCTCAGGCTCGTCAAGTATGACGTTATTGTTGATGACTAGTTTTCCCATTAAGACTGGGGAGATGAAATCCATCACTCGAATGCCTTTATCAAATTGTATTATCAAATCATGACGGTGAGAAAAATATTTGGAAATTTCTAGGACACGTGATTGTTTAAATTTCATTGCTCCCACTAGCATTATGAATATCTTTTCTAACTTCACCATCCCTATAACCAATACTTTTAAATACTTTCGACAAAGGTCTTTTTCCAGATCGATGTGATCTTTATATGGAATCTTGAAAGCTCTCGTAGTTAAGGTGTTGATGATACCCATTCTTCGAACAAGTTATGGTGATGTTGGTGATGCGGCATGTAAGTATCCTTTTGTGTGAATGTAAGTATCCTTTTAAAAACTTGATGTAACACGGTCTCATCAATTCTTTGTTTAACTAGCATGTAAGGTATCCCATGACACCCATCCAGTGCACACACTCCTTGGGAAGATCCGACGACAGAATAGATGAAGATCACAAGGAAAGAAGCGATCGATTGGACGAACAAAGATGTTTGAGTGTGGGAAAGAGCACCTTGGGCACACGATGGTGATGTGCGACACCAAGGGGGAACACACCTTACTTTCTTTATAACGATTGATAGAGACTTGGGTTGCATTTGGGAAAATTCAGGTGATCCATGTGGATATCAGTGGCCAACCACCTTTTCCAACTGGCTCAAAGCAATTTTCTAACAATTTTGGTAATTTACTATTTTTAGCAATTTTTAACTTCTGGGGCCATTTTAAGGGCCTAAATGAAGGTTTTTTGGGATCGAGATTCTCAATGATAATCAATGAATTTGATTGAGCCCACAAAATGAATATCTTCGAAGATACCTTTCCAATGAGCTATCGTGCGCCCCAAACAGAGATCGTATGCCAAAGTTACACCCCCGGGAAGTTGATACACCAAACTAGCCAAAACAGGGTCCACAAAATTGTTGGTTTTTCATCTTCCAGGGTTAGGGTTTGGGATTTTATTTATGATAAAAAGGCCTTTGGAGCCTCATTGTAAAATCATCTTCTTGTGAATGCGAGTAGCGGACACATATCTTCTCAGAGATAAGCTTACACCATTCTAGCAAGTCTTTCACTCTATATTTTTACAGTCTTTGTACATTTTCGCTCATTAATAGAAAATTGTGGATTATTGTATCTCTATGTTTATGGTTGCATCTCTAATACATTTATGTTATATTATTGGATATCTGATATATCTCTGTACATTTCTTTATTATATCTCCGCTCTCATTTTGTGCTGAAAATAATCTGGATCAGTGGTATCAGAGGAGGCTTCTCTTGATCGTTTTTCAGTGCATGTCCCTAACGAGGTCTGAGTATAGAAAGTTTGGTATCGAGCTTGTCTCTCTTGAGGAAAATTTCTCTCGCACACCCAAGAAACCCTCCATGGAGGAAGAAAAGAAAAATAACAGAGCAGACTATTCTATTAATCTGTTGTTTGAGCAAGCTCTCACACGACAGAGGAACGAAATGATGGAGAATTTTTCTTACATCCTTCAACGTCTATCGATAAAAACAAGTGTGTCTTCATCAAGCGGCCACTTTGGAGGCACCTCGCCTTTCAAGGTACAAGTTAATTTTGATATTCCCATATTTTAAGGACAGATAGATGTGAATGCCCTAGACAAATGGTTAAATTTGCTAGAAGGTTATTTCTTTGTTCATAATTTCTCCTACAGGGAAAATATCACCTTCGCACTCCTTAAGGCTCTCCCCCATGTCAAACATTGGTGGGAACCTTACTGGGAGAAAAGTTCCATAGAGGAGTCTAAAATATATGGGATTGAGCCCACTTGGGATTTTTTTGTGGATGCAATAAAGGAATAGTATTACCCTGTTGGCAACTATGAGGACCAGTACATGAGATGGACCACACTGCGGGAAGAGAGGGGCCAAGCAATTCCAAAGTTCACCAATACCTTCCATACCTTGTGCACCAAGATAGGTATCAAAGACTCTGAACGAAATTTGGTTCTGAAATACTGTGGGGCTCTACACAGATACATCCAAACTGAAATGGATTTTTTGGACTTCTCATCACTCGGTATTGCTTATCGATATGTTGTTAAAATTGAGAAAAAATTTAAGAACCAGAACAAACGGGAGTTCAAGTCTGAAAATCCACAACAAACAAAGTATGATAAATACGTCCCTAACAAACAGTCCCCCGAAAACTAGTCCAAGCCACAGGAAAAGAAGGGTCACAGAAAGACGAAGAAGGACACTGGAAAATGGTGTGATTTCCATAAAATCCCCTGCCACAACACCAATGAATGTCGCTCAAAACATTCATTGGTTGGCGAGATCAAAGACAAAGAGTTGAACCATGATTTGGAATCTGATTCAGAAAATACTGATAGAAGATAGATCATCGACGCAGACCCCATTGCTATTGTCATGACCGCAACAATTCAACCAGAAGAACCAACAGATCTTGAAGAGGGGGAGCACATTTTTCATTCACGGATGTGGGTGAAGGGGACCCCACTGCATTTTATTGTTGATAACAGAAGCCAGAAGAACCTCATCTCAATAGAGGTCGTCAAACAGTTGGGATTGTCGACAACACCACACCCGCAACCATACAACATCGGGTGGCTTCGCCAGGGATGAGATCTTCGTGTCAGCCAATAGTGTTGATTGTCATACAACATCCAACCCTTCAAGGATGAGGTATTATGTGATATTTCCCCACTATATGTTTGCGATGTTCTCATGGGCCAGCCATATATGTGGAATATCCATGTTATCTATGAGTCTCGACCCCGTAGTGTCATTGTTACTCTGGGGGGTCATCTCTACAGGATACCATAGGTAGTTCCAACTACTTTTCCACCTAAACAATGTCACAAGGTAGTATCTCATACTACAAAATTTAGCTTCTTCACAATCTATTCAAAAGGTGAAAGAAAGGATACTGCAACCACTACAGCCTCGACCCAAGCACCTTTTATCCAACAGGATCAGGTTGGCAATATTGCAGCAAAGCGCAAAGATTCCTTCTTCACACAGTCGTCTCATGTAGCCCGACTGGTTAAACAGATTCAACCCCGCCAGCAATAGGTTTGTGATAGCCTTCCACAAACCAAGCAGTGCAACGTCTCCAGCAAGGAAAACAACTCACCAAGATGCAAATTCAACAAACGCTTTTCTCTCTCCCTCAGGCACTCAATGCAATGGAGACCATTGTTTCCTAAGGAGGGAGGATTGATCCAGGTGGATATCGGTGGCCACCCACCTTTTCCAACTGGCTCAAAACAATTTTCTGGCAATTTTGGCAATTTACTATGTTTAGCAGTTTTTAACTTCCGGGGCCATTTTGAGGGCCTAAATGAAGGTTTTTTGGGAGCGATCTTCTCAATGATAACCAAAGGCTCTAATTGAGCCCCCAAAATGAATCTCCTTGACGATAACTTCCAACGAGCTATCGTGCGCCCAAAACGGAGATTGTATGCCAAAGTTACGCCCCTGGGAAGTTGATACACCAAACTACCCAAAACGGGGTCCACAAAACTGTTGGTTTTTCATCTTCCGGGGTTAGGGTTTTGGATTTTCTTTATGATAAAAAATCCTTTGGAGCATCATTGTAAAATCATCTTCTTGTGAATGCGAGTAGCGGACACATCTCTTCTCAGAGATAAGCTACCACCATTCTAGCAAGTCTTTCACTCTGTATTTTTACAGTCTTTGTACATTTTCGCACATTAATAGAAAATTGTGGATTATTGTATCTTTGTGTTTATGGTTGCATCTCTGATACATTTATTTTATATTATCGAATATTTGAGATATCTCTATACATTGCTTTATTATATCTTCGCTCTCATTTCATGTCGAAAATAATCCAGATCAACGGGGCTACTTAGGAGCATGCCTAAGGAGTGGACCTGTCTACCCTCAGCGACATGGGCGTAGTAGAGAGGTTGGATAACCCAATCGACACACACACGAGGAGTCACAAAAATTGACACAAGAGAGCACACAAGGAGAAGGGCATGCATCGGTACAAGAGACGAATGATTGATGGGCACATCGGGTCCACGGAGGGGGTGCGATGAGTCAATTGAGTGTGGGTTCACGAAGGGGTGAAACATAGCCAAGAGACATGATGTTTAACACAAGTGACCCTTGGATTCCATATAAAAGCAAGGGCACACAACCAAGGAAAGCATAGAGCATTTTGGAAAGAGATTTGGAGAACAAATCTGAGGCAACTAACTGAGGCAGAGTTGCCAAGATGGAAGACAAGTATCCAAGAGTTGGATGTTTTTCAGAGGTTTTGGGAAATTATGGAAACACAGGTATGTGGAGACATGTGTGAGGAAGAATTGAAATCTATGTTATCTTGGTGAAAGTATACGATAACAAAGGGACAACAAGTTTGCAGTTGTGAGCACATCTGAGATGCACCACAGGTGGTTGCGGAAGAAAGTCTTGGTGTGACGGAGTTGTTCTTGAGTGTCTTGGTGAGGTTAGGTGAGTTATGTGACTCTTTCGAATTTGTAAACCGAGTCAGTAGAGATAATATTGTAATCATTTCACAATAAAAAAGACTTAGTTGGGTGTTAGGCATGGTTTGTGTCATCCACACTATTTATGTGTTTGTCTTCGTTTGTTCCGCAGTTTTTCTCTTGGATTCTCATGTTCATGAATGTATGCTTAAATAAGACTAAGTGTGTTAAACTGTGTTAACAATTGTCTAAGGAAGCAAGAGTTGCACTAGAGTAGGAGTGTGAATCGTCGGTAGCCTAGAACGGACTATGGGTATGCTCTAGGTGAAGGGGCATAGTCCAGATGAAGTATTCTTGGTGTGCCAAGCAACCAAGAAAGAACCATCGTGGTGTCGCACGCCCTCATGAGGTGAACGATCTTAAGATATTATCAAGCGTATCGTGGGGTCTTGATAGGTGGTATTAGAGCATATTTGGCTCTTCACCACTACTGCAGTCGAAACAATGGTGGGGGAGGGGCACACTTGTTTGGAAATAGTCTGTGCACAACCTTGGTGAAGGGTTCAATGGACTGACTCATCGTAGAGGAAACCTGAAAAACAGACTGGGTGGGTTGTGATAGGGCCAAGTTACGAATGAGATTAGAACTTATGGGAAGACATGGGTGCACTCCTTGAGTAGGTCAAGCATAGAGTTCTGAAAGTGAACCAAACACTTGAGCAAGGCAGATGAACACAGGGATGTTGGGGAACTTGTCGCAGACCCGATCATAGAAGTAGTCGTAGAGTTGATCGCATAATTTTGAATAAGTATTGAGGTGAACTCTTGGGTGCCTTGGACGAGCCCTTCACAAGTAAAATGAAGATACTTGGAGGGCCATCCATGTCTGACGATCATGACACCAAGAGGAAGCCCAAGACCTACAAAATGAAGGATCAGATCGTTATCCTGGAGAGGAATGTCAAGCAGATGATGGACGCATTGTTCCAACATGGTGAGAAGGTCGACCAAATGGAGACTGAGATGAGAAATATGAAGCATGGGTTTAACAAAGCCATTCAAGAGTGTCAGTGAACTCCATATCTAATGACCGTCACCTTGAACAATGACATTAAGGATAGACTCAAGGAAACAAAGGACACACTTGTTGCAATGACACGGAAGTTGAAGGACCAAAACGACACCATAAATTATTGAAATGATTTTTGTCTAACATACAAAGCTCTGTTGTCATGTCGATGAGGATCAAGATAAAAGAACCTGATCCATATGACAGAACTCACAACGCTAAGTTGTTGGGAAACTTATGTTAGGACATTGAGCAGTGCTTAGAGAAAATGAATGGAATTTCAAACGAAGCCAAGGTGAATGTTGTGGCGATGTTCTTGACAGGAACCATTAAGCTTTGGTGGAGGAACCGAGTGGAAGACTTAGTAGTTGGGAGAATCATTGAGAAGATCGAAAACTGGTTAGAGATGAAGGGAGCCTTGAAGGCACAATTTGGTCCGTGAAACCAAAAATGGATCGCAAGGAATCAATTCTTGTCTCTTAAGCACATTGGTAAGATCCAAGCCTACATCAAGTATTTCACGAGGCTCATATTGAATATCAAAGACATGTCAGAAGAAGACAAATTTTTTCACTTCATGAATGGTCTATAACTATGGGCGTAGAGTGAGCTGCAATGACAGAACGTGCAGACTCTTGCAGTAATAATCATCACAATGGAAAAATTGTTGAACTTTTGGGGTGAGCCCAAGATAGGTCCTAGGAATGGTGAGGACACCCAAGGTGAGAATAATAAACAAGGGAATGGGAAGAGGAAAGAAAAAGGAAAGACGAAGATGACCAAGGGAAATGAATACAATGCCAAGTAGATGGACACAACGAAAGAGAAAAATCTGATTTTGTGTTGGATTTGTGCCAAGGAGCACTATGTGAAGTATTGCCCCTTGAAACAGAAGTTGAATTCTTTGGAGAAGGAAAAAAACCTATTTGTTGGAGTCTTGTGGGTCTTGAATGTTGTCATGGAGGGTGAATCCACGGAGAGTCGAGAGAAAGATGAGGCGAAACTTTTCTATGTGTAGGCCGAAATCAATGCAAAGTTGGTGTTATCCATGGTGGACAGTGGGGCGACTCATAACTTCTTGAGGGAAGACATGGTGTAGAGGCTTGGGTTGAATCCTGAACTGCGCAGACAACCTTCAAGACAATGAACGTAGGTGTAGAGAGGGTCATTGGTGTGCCAAGTACATCTCGTTGAAGCTTGGTGACTGGTGTGGAAAGACGAGTTTCACCATTGTTCCCATGGACAATTTTGAAGTTGTGTTAGGACATGAGTTCATGAGAAAGGAAAAGGCAACACCTATTCCTCACATGAATAGTTTGGCCATTTCTCAGGACAAACTCCACATAAAAACTACAGAAGGAGGCATGTGGATGTCTTCCTTATGGATGGTTGTTGCAGACAACCAGAGCAAGCAACCTTGTGGAAACGAACTTGGACGATGTGGGATGATGGTTGGAAACTATAATGCAAAGAATGAAAGGAATCTCATGTCAGTGGAACGAAGGCTTGCAGATGTTGAAGAGATAGATGGAGATCTCACTAAGACAATGGATGGCTTGGTTGATTTCTATTTAAAAAAAGACGAGTGGTAGTGAAGATCAGGCGAAGTCACAAAGATGAGGATGTCAGAGGAGTTCATTGAACAAGAGCAGAAACATTTGTGAACCAAGAGGATGTGAGGGAGACAAAGCAACCATGGTGGAAGAGAACCAAGGAAGAGGTCGATTCCTCCTCTAGCGAACTTGGACATGGTGAATGGTCGTATGACCCTAATCTAGAACAACTCATGGAGGAGTGGAAAGGAAATATCGGTTCAAGTGTATCGTTTCTTATGCACATAATGCAGAAGTATGGTGACACTTCATCCATCACAATGGGATAGATTGGATTTGAGGGAGATGGCCCAACCAACCATCCCCCTTCACCTTCACACTAGACTACAACATGTTGGCTCTTTCTCGGTGGGAGGCAACAAGGCCAATGGGATGCCTTAAGGAGGTGTCTTGGTGAAAATTGTTGAGAACGCAATGGGTGACTTGAAAAATTGGAGGAAACAAAGAGTTGAGAAATTCAACTTAGACATTTACATCATTGAAATTTTATAAGATATAAACTCTAATATATTTTAAAATGATATTATAATAAAAATAAAAATATATATGTGTGTGTGTGTGTGTGTGTGTGTGTGTGTGTGTGTGTGTGTGTGTTTTATTTTATTTTATAGATAAAAAAACATTGTGATTACTCCTTTATATTATATACAAAAAAGATGTTTAGCAATGTTACTTGAGAGGATTTTTCTCAAAGGAAACTATATCCCCATCCAATTGAATATCATCATAAGTTATTAGACATTCCATTATTTTATTTATCACAAAATTATAAACATAACAAAACATTAACCGAGCTAAATGCCTATAATTATTCATGAGATCAAAATTTTTAAAAAGACAACATAAGTAGATTGACACTTAAGCATTTGGAGAATGGGGATTCTTCTCCTCCATCACTTCCAGAATGAGCTCGATATCCTAATCTTCCTCACAGATTTCCTTTGGAGACTAACGATCTTCGTCAAGCATAATAGGATTGGCCTAGGTCCCTCTTGAATTGGTTGAGCCCTCTGTCTGTTTCCCATTTCCCCTTTCTTGGATCCTCTATCACCTGATAAACTGAAATCTTAATACCAAAAATAGCTTTGCACATAGCTTTGAATTTACCTTCAAAGACTCTAATAGTGTGTAGTATACCTTGTTAATCTTCCCTATTTTTTTAGAGCCTGGGCTATCAATTTCTTCATCATCCAATAAGTTTCTATTATCATAAAGTACTCGGTGTCCTATGTCCTAGAGTGAATTGGATCCTCAACCCAACCCACCACTTCTTCCACAATTATGGTGTTGAAGGTCACTCATTGCTTGACCAAAACTTTAGCCTCCAGGGCTTCCATCTCCTACTTTGTTGTGTCTTAGAATTTTTATTCATAACATTGCTTGGCCTCCCAAGAAGTGCTC
>ML798944.1:79796-98486 GCA_009831015.1 Picea engelmannii | reverse complement strand
CAAATCCCCCTCTACTAGAGCCCTTACCAATACTATATCCAAAAGATAAACATAGACATGGAACAAGAAAGAGGTCAAACTAAAACAACACACGAATAAGGAATAGAGAGAGACCAAAATAAAGGAGCCAACTAGGGATAGGCGCCTTATGCAAATCCTTTTCAATCTAGATTGACCATCCCACTATCTCCCTTTGTTTCAGAAAACAAGACCTCACCCACATGCACCACATAGGCAGAGCAATAAATATGCAGAGAAGACATGAAGCAAAACAAGGAGGAATACATTAAAACTAAAGACCCAACTGTTATCTTGCCCTGAAAGGCCTGCTAACTCATCTGTGTCATCTTGTTCTCTAAAGAATCTAAGAACCATATTGCAAACCTAGACTGACCAACTCAAATAATAACATATCGCCTCCCACATTGGTCATCATTCTAATTTCACACCTACTTCTCCTCAACTTAACATTATCACCTTGCATCTCCTTGATCCTTCCTCCACTCAAAGCATCAGTTATGAGCATTAAACTAGATGTTTGGTCATTATACTACTCCCTCGTGCCACCATTAATCACAATTAGTTCAAAACAAGGTCTAGAGTGAATCATACCTTTCCATGTCCTCCCCATCTTCCTCCCCTCACGACTAGAGACCACAAGACTCAGTGTGACATGATTGTTCCTTAATGCATGGAAGAGTGGTGACTTAACATGACATGTATGCATCCATGACCTCACTCATAGACACCCCATTCAAAGGCAAAATACATAAATGTTAAATAATGATACTTAAAACCTATTTTATAGACACGTGAACTCAAAACATTTCAAAACTATTAAAATAAATTTATTCATTAATGATTTTTATAGATATATACACTCAAAACATCCAAAACTATTAAAATAAATTTATTCATTAAAAAAAATTGAATAATTAAAAAAAAAATGACAAATATCAAAGGGTATGCATGTAAGAGAAGCCACTCAGAGTGGATTGTTAGAACATGTAAAATATTATGCATGTAAGAGAAGCCACTACGAGTGGATTGTTACAACATGTAAAATATTTGAATAATTTTATATCATTAAAATAAAAAAATTCATTAATGATTTGACATATTTTATCAACCTATAAACTCAAAATTTTAAAAACTATTAAAATAAATTTAATTTATTCATTAAAAGGAATTGAATAATTAAAAAAAAATACAAATATCAAATCATATGCATGTAAGAGAAGGCACTACCAGTGGATTGTTAGAACATGTGAAACATAATTTCTAATTTGAATAATTATTCACTACTATAAGAATAGTAATATTTATTTATATTTTTATTGTATTATATGAAAATAGTAATCATCTATATTTATTTATTTATATATTTTTTTGCATTTATAATAGACAAATGCATCTATATCACAATTAAAAAAAACCATTAAATTAAATTTATAAAAATAGAAAATAAAAATAATCATAATAACAATAAATTTTTAACAATGTAGGTTATCAAAATAATATATATATATACAGCCCTGCAATTAAACTAAAGGTTGAAAAAAAATTGAAAGTTGAATGAGATTACAAGCTTACTTGAGGGCCACCTAAACAACGGACCTTTTTCATGCTCTCAGTAGTGGCTCACTCACATGCCCGACCTCATCAAAAACACCAAAAGAAATGAATTGTATATTATCCATGAAAGGGGTTTATTTATAGGTTATTTTAGAGTTTTAGTGATGCATTTGATACCAAAAACTCCTACCTCAACTTTCCATTTCTCATAACCGCCACTCCTAAACAGTTCCCCAAATGGAACTAAACAGCCACAATTTAGAACATTTCATTCTAACTTCCACATTTTTTGAAACACCAAAACACCCGAAATAAGTTTCCTAGAGAACAATTCTCGTACAACTATATATAAAACATTAAAATTGATATTAAAAATATATATATATTTTTTATATTTATAACTTATAAATAAAATTATTAATTTTTTAAAATTTTAACATAACCATTAAAGTTATATCATCTAAGTACTATGGTTATCCCTACCTGCTTAAACCAAAGTTAAAAATACATGATATTATCTCTTGCCAAAGTATGTGATGTACATAAAGAAGGTAAAATGTAAAATCCATTAAATAAGTTTCTTTCTAGATTTCATCAAAATATAGTACGTGACCATTGTTGTTGAAAAGTTGATCACACCATGCATATGACCTCAACATGTAGGATCATTTATATAAATTGTTTAGTAAAATATTAACATAGTGGGGTGTTTATTAATTTGGTTTCAAATTGTTTGTTTTTGTTTTTTGATTTTGATAGATTTTGATTTGTAATTTTCTAGGTAAACTTTATGTTTATTTGTTTTGGTTTTTTTTGAAATGATGAGTATAGTGAGTATTAAATATAATGATTTAGTGTTTATTGATTTGGTTTTATTTAGTTGATTTGTTTTTAATTTTTTTATTATGTTGATTGTTTTGTAATGCTAATTTTAATTTTGAGTTAGTAAAGTTATATAGAGATTTTATGTTTATTTGTTTTGTTTTTTTTTTGAAATGATGAGTATAGTGAGTATTAAATATATGGTTATGAAGTTGTATTTTTTTTATTATAATGATTTAGTGTTTATTAACTATGTCTCGTCGGGGTTGGAACTATGTCTTGTCGGGGCACCAGAAGTACCAAGCTTCCTATCAAAACTTTCCAAATGAAATTCCTCGGTGGTTCGGGATCCGATATCACTCTCGTGACAGAGATCCACGATGGATATATACCCCCTTGTGAACCCAACAACTGAAAATTAAAGGCACCCATCTCAGTGTTTCTCGTCCAATAGAGGACCCACCTAGACTCATGCACCAATCAGGTACTGACAAGTGTCTCTCATCGTGACATAATGGCTTCCCTATTGGCACAACCCGTCATTGTGATGTCACCTTTTTCTTCGTTTATGAGGGGAGGATTGGAACCCTTCCCGTGGGAACCTTGATCTATTGGTTATCATTTTTTGTCCATTTGACAAGGCCTACCCTGCAGGATCTCTCGATACTTCAGGGGTCCAACATCTCAACTACCCGATGCCTTCTCCTGGGTCCCATACACCCAGTATGATCGGATGGCTATGACTCAAATCCCTCGTCAATCCAATGGCTCTTGAGTCACGTTGGTTATCATTGGGATTGAGCGGGATTATGGTATAAGTTTGAACTTGTGTAACATCCCAATTAAATTAATTAATGATCATAATTAATTAAGGTAAATCAAGTCATTAATGTACTGAAAGTAAAGTTGTTTAATCATCAATCTGTCTAAGTAAATTAGTTATTGAAATAATTATATTTTATCATTCTAATTAGTTATTGTTTTGAGTTAAGTAATGTAACAAAAAAGGGGAGGGGATTATTTTATTTTATTAAAAGTAGATAAAGAATTAATGACAAAAGATAAGGCAGATGGGAAATATTTAATGGGGGGAAGGATTTGAGAGAGAAGGATAAGGACAAGGGGGTTGGAGTTGGAGAAGGGCATATTTGTAGTGGGAGGGGAAGGATAAACCAGAAGAGGGAAAGGGGAAGGAGGAAGAATTTCTTTGGGGGTTTTTACTAGTGGACTAGGTTGTTGGGATTTTGGGCTCGGGGGCCAGGAAATCTGATTTCCTACAGCTAGGGAGCCGGAGAGCCTCCGTTCCTAGATGGCTAGGAGGAAACAAATTCAGGCACTCAAAAACAAGATAAAGCAGACAACAACAACCTAGACAATCTTTTTCTTCAAGAGGTAAATTATAAATTATCTTTGCTTGAATTAAATTTCACTATGTATTCATGAAATTGATGTCATGTAATTGATTATGGTTTTATTGTCTTTTTAAAAACAAAGAGAGAGAGAACTTAGATTTCAGACTTCATGAAATTAGATTGTCAACCAGAATATAACTTCAAAGTTTAACTATGAATCCTTGGGAAGGGATTTACATTTGGACCTCCTGCAACCCTTCTTCTGGTTGGTCTTGAAAAATGAGGGATAATCTCAGGACTTGACCATCCCATTGTCTCTTCCAAACTCGCTCTACCATAGTTTATCACTATTTCCCTTGGCTCATGAGCCTATGATGAAGTCTTAGAGCCCTAGAAACCTTCCTTTCCCCGAAACATGGAATATTCAGAGTTTAACAACCTTCTCTCGCCTCCTACACACGTGGTCTACAATTAGTTTACTATCCCTTTTAGGGAGGGCTCAGTTTTGCATCCCCCTCGTGAGTTATTATTTGTTTCATATGGATCTGGTTTCCTTTCTCTGAGAGCCTAGTACTACAACACACACACACACACACACACACACACACACACCTTTACCCCTCGTGCACACATAAAGCGTATGCATAAGCTTATTCTCTTTATCTCAGAACATTACATGATGCTCAAAATCAACTGTGAAAGACCTGCACCATTCCTACCATCCTACAATCATTCAAATGCAATGATTTACCCATGAAATAAGCATCATTACTATTAGTGCATCACAAGTTACAACCATTCATTTCATTTGCAGGCATGCACATTTAAGAGAAAATACATACAACAATAATTTATTTTACTCTACACATTGAGCATGCAAATACTTATCTGCTCGGTGAAAAATTTAACCAGCCAAATGACTATGTGATGCAGGAGCATCACCAACTCAGCAAGCGTGGAGCCAGCACATGTGTTTTTAAACACATGACATATAAGCTTGATAACTCTTTTTGAGTTTTCATTTAAGATGAAGCGCCATATCCTTCAATGAAACCTTTATGAGGGAGCGCCTGTTGTATTGTAGCAGACCTCGAGCCTTACGCTCTTGTCTGAATTAGATAGGAGGCATTTATTAGATTTAATGCAGGTAGATAGATGTTTAATTCTAGATTAGACAGTTTTAGTTTCGAGAGGGAAAACAGATATAGACACCCTCCTTTGTACATTGTAACATTATTCAGATCAAGCATTCTGAAGAGAGGAGCAAGCAGAGAGTTGTATGAAGAACACCTATGTACAGATTTGAATTAATAGAAGGGAGTCTTTTATTCAAACTCAGGTTTGGTGTGTTTCTCTGTGTATGTGGTTCATGCACTCATGAATGTTTGTTTACTGGTTATGCATTTGCTTTGTATATGTTGTGCATGTGATTTCAGAGGTTTTAACTAAAGTCTGAGAGAGAAGAGAATAAGTTTCAATTGTTTCTCCGTCGGAGCCAGGAGATTCCTGCATAGAGTGCAGTTGAAATCATCCGCATAGAGTGCGTTGATGAGGCTCGATGGTTAAACCCTTATTCTCATTCACCCAGTAGTTGATGCGGTTGGTAGAGTCGTGCAGGAGGAGTGCAGATTGAACTTGAAGTCTCAGTGGCTAATCTGAGCAAAAGGAGGAAGAGACTGTTGTTGCCGGAAGTGTACAGAGTTTGAAGACTCAACAACGGGGAAGTTGTTGAAGGTCGAGCACGGAAAGTGTGTGCAAAGTCTCTGAAGGAGTCAGAGTTGACAAGCTCAGGAGGAATAGTTCCTTCATGATACTGCGGAGATGGACCCAGGAGAAGGTTCGAACAGGAAGGAGATTTAGAGCGGAAGAATTCCTCGAGGGGGAGGAATCGACGGCCAGATCTTGCAGGAGGAGATTCGTGAAGTCCCGCCTACCATCAGATCTTGGAAAAGTTGCGTGGGATTTAGCCCTTAGGCGCACGAGGAGTCCAAGGGCCATCGGAACTTCAACTCATCGGGATATCGGAGGTTCCGTGGTTGTGGGACTTTTGAAAACCGAAATCGCAGGTTGCGATTTCCCGAAGATATTTGGACCGTGGATCCCGAGCTGGACACGTGTCTGCAATCCGGAGAAATCGGGCTTCGACATTCGGGATTTTCCAATGCCAAGGGATTGCGACCTGTGAAATCTTGATCACACGATTCTCGATAGAGCGAAGAAAAGGTGACGTGGCAAGGAGAGAGCACACGTGTGTATCGGAGTTCGGTGTTCGGAGATTGGTGGTGCAAGTGAACCGTGGCATCGCGTGTGCCGATTTCCCGATAGGGAAATCCTCGACAGGAACGGAGAGCGTTGACATTCAGAACCAATGAGTTTCGGGGTTTTGGGTAGCACGAGAACCGTGCCCACAAGTTTCGCGATAACGTGAAACCCGATTTCCCGACAAGGCAAAGGGGAGATCGTCGGAAGGAGGTTTCGATGGGTATCGAGAACTCCCGACAGGGGGTTGAAGAGTATTTGACTCTTCGGGCCTGAGAAGTAGAAGGTCATGGTGGAAGCGGTTTGCCTACAAGGGGCAGATCTGCACCAAGTGGTATCAGAGCTTGGAAATCTCTATGTTTTCTGTAGTAGAGGAGAAGAGAAATTTTCACCATGCCGCCGAGAAGAGGTAGAAAATCACCCAATGCAGAGGGGGAAAGGGAATTGTCCAGAGAAAGAAGTAGCCAAGGACAGAATATAGAGATGGAGAGGGAATTACGAAATCTTCGTGCCAAAATGGAAGATATGGAAGCAGCGCAGAGACGCACAACGAATACTGGAGATCTAAGTGACTCCGAAGGCGAAGCTGAAGCTGTACCACAAGGAGAGGTCACAACAGAGGAGGCATCAACTGAGCAATTGATTAAAGCTATCGCCAGGATGAGTTCAAAGACCAAAATGGATATTCCAGCTTATGAAGGAAGCCTGGAAGCAGAAGAGTTGCTGGACTGGATCAGAGCTCTTGATACCTACTTCGATTATGAGGATATCGAAGAGGATAAAAAGGTAAGGCATGATGTCATGAAGTTGAAGGGACATGCAGCATTATGGTGGGACGAGCTACAGGCAAATAGACGTTCCAAAGGAAAACAGAAAATCAAAAGCTGGGATCGAATGATTGCTAAGATGAAACCGAAGTTCATCCCCAGAGATTACCAGATCACTCTGTTCAGACGAATGCAGAACCCGAGGCAGAAGTTGATGACAGTGAAGGAGTACACCGAGGAGTTTTACAAGCTCAATATCAGAGCAGGTCATCGGGAGAGCGATGATGAGAAGGTAGCTAGATACCTGAATGGGTTGAGATACAACATTCAGGACGAATTAAGCCTGACCACCATCAGAATGGTTGAAGATTCTTATCAGATGGCTCTGAAATCCATGGAGAAGCTGAGCCGTAAGCAAAGACAATGAGGATGAGGCAGAAGTCAGCCCAGAGGCAAGGCAGTTGCCCAGGAGAAATATCAGAAGCCTAAGGAGGAATGGAAGAAATCTCAAGGTAAGATTGAGAGAGGTGTAACCTCACAGCGAGGACAGCAATACGTTGAGCCGAGGAGACAACATACAGAGCAGGGTGGCGGCTACGCTGATGCAAATACTTTTCCTCGTACCAGAGGAAGAGGAAGAGGCCGAGGTGGAATCATCACATGTTTCACGTGTGGAAAGGATGGACATAAGGTCGTTGCTTGTCCATATAGGAAAATGGACAGAGGAGAAGCTCACATCGCTAAGGCGCATAGGCGTGATGTTGAGAATGAAGACATCGAAGCAGGAAGGTCGCTGACGGTGCATAAAGTTCTTTTGAAACCTGAGAAAGAGGTGGAGGACACATCTCAGAGGAACAGACTGTTCATGACCACATGCAAGACCAAGGGCTGGAAGTGCAAGGTCATTGTGGACAGCAGAAGCACCGACAATCTCGTTTCAACCGAGATGGTGGAGAAATTATAGCTGGAGATGACTGATCACCCGAGTCCATACAAGGTCTCATCGCTACAGAAGGGACATCAGGTGAGTGTCACTAAACAATGTTTAGTTGATTTCAAAATGGGTGAATATAAGGATAAGGTCCTATGTGATGTCATTCCCATGGATGTTTGTCATGTATTACTGGGTAGACCATGGCAATATGACCGAAA
Source organism: Picea engelmannii (assembly GCA_009831015.1). Lineage (NCBI taxonomy): Eukaryota > Viridiplantae > Streptophyta > Pinopsida > Pinales > Pinaceae > Picea > Picea engelmannii. The sequence goes on along the minus strand of ML798944.1, from coordinate 90,559 downwards.
TGTGGTTCATGACGGGAGAATGAACACATACACTTTGGAGAAAGATGGGAGGACACACAGATTGCTTCCGAAAAAGGATGAGGAGGTGAAGCCGGAAGTAAGCAGTACCATACTTCTCATGAGTGGGAAGGAGCTTCTCACAGAGATGGAGAAGAAGGAAGATCCACAATTCTTTGTGGTCAGAAAACCGAGAATTGTCCTGACTAGCACAAGAGTGGACGACTTGCCAGAAGACATTCAGGAACTGCTAGGAGAGTTCGCTGATATCATCATGGACGAATTACCTCATTCGTTGCCACCGATGAGGAGTGTGAGTCATCACATCGATCTCATACCCGGAGCCAGTTTTCCGAATAAGGCTATGTACAGATTGACATCCTAGGAGAATGAGGAGGTCAAGAAGCAGGTGCAGGAGCTGCTGGATAAAGGATTGGTCAGGGAAAGTCTTAGTCTGTGTGTTGTTCCAACGGTACTAAGTCCAAAGAAGGATGGAGGCTGGAGAATGTGCACTGACTCCAGAGCGATTAACAAAACCACCATCAGGTACAGATTTCCACTGCCAAGAATGGATGATCTGATGGATTGCCTGAGTGGGGCAAATTATTTTTCGAAGATTGATCTAAAGAGCGGATATCACCAGATTCGCATGAGGGAAGGTGATGAATGGAAAACAACATTCAAGACAAACGAAGGTTTGTACGAATGGTTGGTCATGTCGTTTGGCTTGACAAACGCACCGAGCACATTCATGAGGATGATGAATGAAGTCCTGAGGGAATTCATCGGGAAGTTTGTAGTCGTATATCTGGATGATATATTGATCTACAGTAAGACAAAGGCTGAACATTTGAAGCATTTGGCCATTGTGATGAGGAAGCTACAGCAAGAAAAGTTGTTGATAAACATGAAGAAATCTTCATTCATGAGGACAGAGCTCATTTACTTGGGTTTTGTTATATCGGCGAATGAGTTGAAAATGGATCCGAGTAAGGTGGAAGTGATTAAGAATTGGCCATCACCGAGAAATGTTTTCGAGGTGAGGAGTTTCCACGGGTTGGAAAGTTTCTACATAAAATTCATTAGGAACTTCAGTGGAATTAGCGCAGCGATGATGGACACGGTGAAGAAGCGACACAAGTCTTTTCATTGGACAACAGAGGCTGAGAAGAGCTTAAATTTGTTGAAGCGGAAGATCACAGAGCAACCGGTGTTAGTGTTGCCAAACTTTCAGAAGACATTTCAGGTGAAGTGTGATGCCAGTGGGTATGCCATAGGAGCGGTCTTGAGTCAAGAGGACAGGCCAGTTGCATATTTCAGCGAGAAGCTGGATGAAGCAAAGCTGAAATACTCCATGTATGATAAAGAGTTTTATGCCATCATACAGGCATTGAATAAGTGGAGGCATTACTTGATTCCGAAAGAATTTATATTGTACAGTGATAATCATGCATTGCATTTTGTGAGTCAACAAGAGAAGTTGAACCAGAAGCATGCAAAATGGGTAGAGTACATGCAGAATTTCACGTTCGTGATTAAACACATTTCAGGAACTGCTAACAAAGTGGTTGATGCTTTGAGCAGGAAATGTTTGTTGTTGCAGGAATTTCGAGTCAAGACATTGGGCTTTGAGAATCTGAAGGACATGTACACCGGAGATGCAAACTTCGGGGAAGCATATGAAGCAGCTGAGAATCCCGTTCTTAGAGATCGAAGTCCATGGATAGACTACATGATCCAGGAGGGATTGTTGTTCAGAGGAAATCAACTGTGCATTCCAAATTGCTCCATGCGGGAGAATTTGTTAAAAGAAAAACACAGTGGGGGTTTAGCAGGGCACTTTGGCCACGATAAGACATTCGAAAAACTAAGCAAAGCATATTTTTGGCCAGGAATGCGAGCAGATGTTAAAATATTTGTTGACAGATGCAGGATTTGTCAACATTCGAAAGGCAGAAAGCAAAATGCGGGTTTTTATCAGCCATTGCCCATACCTGAGACGCCATGGGAGGCGATTAGTATGGATTTTGTATTGGGATTGTCGAGGACACAGAGAGGGGTTGATTCCATCTTTGTGGTGGTGGACAGGTTCTCGAAGATGGCACATTTTATTTCGTGTCAGAAGACTAGCGATGTGACTCACATTGCAAACTTGTTTTTCAAAGAGGTTGTTAGACTTCATGGATTGCCGAGAAGCATATTCTCGGACAGGGACACCAAATTCATAGGTCATTTTTGGAGGACCCTATGGAAGAATCTAGGGACAAATTTGGATTTTAGTTCAGCTTATCATCCGCAAACAGACGGACAGACCGAGGTTGTCAATAGGAGCTTAGGAGACTTGTTAAGAAGCCTGGTGACAGAGCACCATGGCAGCTGGGAAAACATATTGCCACACGCAGAGTTTGCATACAACGATTCAGTGAATCGGAGTACAGGCAAAATCCCATTTCAAATTTTGTATGGGACACAACCGAGGGGAGTTTCTGAACTCAGGGAGTTAGAACAAGCTGCGACTAGCAGTGCTAGTGCAGAGGAATTCGCTGAGGCGATGAAGGAACTTAACAGCAAGGTGAAGCAGCGATTGCAAGATTCAAATCAAGAATATAAGCGCAGAGCAGATCAACATCGGAGACAACTTCAGTTCAAAGTTGGGGATCTTTTTCTAGCACACTTGAGAAAGGAACGGTTCCCAAGGGGAACATATAACAAATTAAAAATGAAAAAGATTGGACCATGCAGAGTCCTGAAGAAATTTGGAGAGAACGCTTATGAGATTGAGTTTCCGGATGGCATCGGGATATCTCCGATATTTAATGTTTCAGATTTATACCCATACAAGGCTGGAGAAGCAGAGGTTGGAACCGAGGAACCGGTGATCCAGTGGCAGAAGCAATTACCAGTAGCAGAAAAGTCGCAGATGGAGTGCATACTGGACAAGCGAGTGGGAAATAAAACCAGGCGAAAGCAGTATTTCGAGTATCTGGTGAAGTGGAAAAATCATCCAGTGGAAGATGCCAGCTGGGAGATAGAAGCAGTTATCGAAAAACATGGACAGACCGTGCAGGAGCTCATGGACAGGAGCCCATGAAAGTTTTCAAGACGAGGAGTATGATGCAGGAGCATCACCAACTCAGCAAGCGTGGAGCCAGCGCATGTGTTTTTAAACACATGACATATAAGCTTGATAACTCTTTTTGAGTTTTCATTTAAGATGAAGCGCCATATCCTTCAATGAAACCTTTATGAGGGAGCACCTATTGTATTGTAGTAGACCTCGAGCCTTACGCTCTTGTCTGAATTAGATAGGAGGCATTTATTAGATTTAATGCAGGTAGATAGATGTTTAAGTCTAGATTAGACAGTTTTAGTTTCGAGAGGGAAAACGGATATAGACACCCTCCTTTGTACATTGTAACATTATTCAGATCAAGCATTCTGAAGAGAGGAGCAAGCAGAGAGTTGTATGAAGAACACCTATGTACAGATTTGAATTAATAGAAGGGAGTCTTTGATTCAAACTCAGGTTTGGTGTGTTTCTCTGTGTATGTGGTTCATGCGCTCATGAATGTTTGTTTATTGGTTATGCATTTGCTTTGTATATGTTGTGCATGTGATTTCAGAGGTTTTAACTGAAGTCTGAGAGAGAAGAGAATAAGTTTCAATTGTTTCTCCATCGGAGCCAGGAGATTCCTGCATAGAGTGCAGTTGAAATCATCCGCATAGAGTGCGTTGATGAGGCTCGATGGTTAAACCCTTATTCTCATTCACCCAGTAGCTGATGCGGTTGGTAGAGTCGTGCAGGAGGAGTGCAGATTAAACTTGAAGTCTCAGTGGCTAATCTGAGCAGAAGGAGGCAGAGACTTTTGTTTCCGGAAGTGTACAGAGTTTGAAGACTCAACAACGGGGAAGTTGTTGAAGGTCGAGCACGGAAAGTGTGTGCAAAGTCTCTGAAGGAGTCAGAGTTGACAAGCTCAGGAGGAATAGTTCCTTCGTGATACTGCAGAGATGGACCCAGGAGAAGGTTCGAACAGGAAGGAGCTTTAGAGCGGAAGAATTCCTCAAGGGGGAGGAATCGACAGCCAGATCTCGCAGGAAGAGATTCGTGAAGTCCCGCCTACCGTCAGATCTTGGAGAAGTTGTGTGGGATTTATCCCTTAGGCGCACGAGGAGTCCAAGGGCCATCAGAACTTTAGCTCATCGAGATATCGGAGGTTCCGTGGTCGTGGGACTTTTGAAAACCGAAATCGCGAGTTGCGATTTCCCGAAGAGATTTGGACCGTGGATCCCGAGCTGGACACGTGTCTGCAATCCAGAGAAATCGGGGTTCGACATTCAGGATTTTCCAGTGCCAAGGGATTGCGACCTGTGAAATCGCGATCACGCGATTCCCGATAGAGCGGAGAAAAGGTGACGTGGAAAGGAGAGAGCACACGTGTGTATCTGAGTTCGGGGTTCGGAGATTGGTGGTGCAAGTGAACAGTGGCATCGTGTGTGCTGATTTCCCGATAGGGAAATCCCCGACAGGAATGGAGAGTGTTGACATTCAGAACCATTGGGTTTCAGGGTTTTGGGTAGCATGAGAACCGTGCCCACAAGTTTCGCGATAACGCGAAACCCGATTTCCCGACAAGGCAAAGGGGAGATCGTCGGAAGGAGGTTTCGGTGGGTATCGATAACTCCCGACAGGGGGTTGAAGAGTATTTGACTCTTCAGGCCCGAGAAGTAGAAGGTCCTGGTGGAAGCGGTTTGCCTACGAGGGGAAGATCTGCACCACTGTGGGTGTTCACCCTTCCACCCAACCATAGGCTCAGATGCATTCATTCTCAACATTATAGTCACCCCCGTTCCAAGCCATCATACCACCAGGGAATCTCTCTTAGGTTCTTAGGGAGATTGGTGTGTGAAGGTTACTCACCTTCACCCTTCCTAGCTTAGACCTCTTCAAGGTTTACCAAATTCCTTTTCAACATCATGCACGTGGCCTCTCAACTCAAGTTGGGTTCCCATATGATGTTTGTTGATGGTTCTCTTCGCATCATTCCCCTTTGCCCAGGTCCTCTACAGACCTCCCCTAGTATTCCCTCTTCTCTTGCTATATGTACTAGTGTGCTTCTCTTTCACGCCACTCTTTGGGAAGGTTCTCTACTTGTCCCTTGTTTTCTTTTGTCAAAAGGAATTTGGGTCAATCCAAAAAAATGAGGTGAAATTACCATCCCCTCTATTAATTCTCCATACATGTATTCATTGAGGGGGTTTGGCTATTCAACTACCAACCTCTTCTCATTAATTGTTTTGCGTCATCTACAAGCTAGAGGAATTATGATTATTTCTTCTACATCATTCATTAAGGTGGCTTGTGATATTCAATACGTGAATCCCCTTTCTTTGTCCCCTTACTAATCGCTCTCGTGGTATCATGGCCAATACTTTTAAGGATTCACCCCAGAGTCAATTGGTTGGCATTTTAAATCAATAGTAATATAATTATATTTACAAACTGGGGGAAATAGGGGTATTACAGTTTGTATTTGTTTTTTAAATTTCATTTTGTCTTATTTGGAAAAATTGGAAAGGGAAACAAACCATGTGACAGTTGGCCTTCCAAAGGCAATGCCCTAAAAGAATGAAGGTTGTAGAGAAGAGGGAAACAAGAGGAGATGCAAGGAGAAAGAGGGAAGGAAACTAGCAGAAGTTAGAGCTCGAAGAGGGAAGCTTGCTTCAGGTTGAGTTGATGAAGAAGTTAATGTGCCTATTCACTCTAAGTGAAGGTGTTTCTCAGCCATGGGATGTTGCAGTTTTGATCTTCATGGTGAGTAGAAATACATAGAGTCTTTGTATAACTCACCCATTTGTAATCTCTCCTGGGCATATTAAAATTCCCATTTAAATGTTGATATATGTGAGTTAATGCATTATGTTCTTTGGGTATTTTTTCTATGAGTTACAATTATCTATACGTTCTTCGTTGAAATATCTCCTACTGATATGTTAATCTGCTCACCATTTTTCAAATTTTCAAAAGGGATAATCGGATCTTCATCACAACCATCTTTAAAAGATGCATTTAATACAATGTTAAAAGCATCGCAATGGTTATCATAATGTGAATCATCAATCTCTCGATAATGAAGAGTATTCTCTATAGCAGCATACTCTTCATGAACATCTGAATCTTTAGTCAATAAATGAAATTCATGACAACACTCAGGATAGAGAATATCATCTGGAAAATGGTCTTTACAAAACACATGAAAAGCAGCATGAAAATCTGCCAAAGAGTTGATACTGGCATAAGGCAGAGACTGGTACCAATCACGAGAAAATCCCTCTAATGAGAAACAAAAGAGCCAGATCTGAACATCCGCATGCACAACTTGCAACCGATGAATGTAATCATGAAAGTCTAGCAAATGTTCAGCTGGCACTTTCCACTCTTCTCCTCGAAATCTAGGAAGAATATTTTCCCATTCATCTCTAATAGGCACTAGATTAGGGAAACCAACAATTTTTGAAAAATCTCAGAACACATAACTCTTAGCAAAGATCTGGTTCATGTCATACCAGTGGAGTCACCAACAGATTTCTGAACAATGGAGTCGCCACTGAATTTGTCCTTCATGGAGTCGCCAGATAGATGATTACAACCAATGTGATGTCTAATCTTTGTCTATCATCAAACATCAACTCTGTGTCGTATCCCAGGAAATCTGAGCTTCAGTCTCGGTTCCCCGACAATGGCACCAATTTGTTATCACTCCAAGAAACTCTTTGAGGTTGTAGGTCAAAGATGTTTGGTACCTCAAGAATATGGTAAATTTGGTATGCTTGGAACAATGGGATAACTCAATAGCTAATGAAATGGACCACTTATCATGTATTTGAATAAGACAATGCTTTTAGAAATCAATAATCAGACAACAAAGTTTGAACAGGGGATGAAGAATACTAGTCTAGATAACCAAATACAACAATGTGCAGGGTCATACAAGATAGCAAGAAGTCCTTTAATTCAAGTTCATGAGATTAATAAGAAGATAAGAGTTCTTAGAAGTTGATCTAAACTGAAGTAAAGTATAGAATAATGAAGTACATGAACAAATCTGACATTGAAAGCAAAAGAAGATTGTGATTCTATTATCAAGATAAGAGTCTAGTACAGTAGCAAAATGTATCCAATATTGAACCCTTTTGTTCATCTCATATCTTTAGCTTTATATCTTTACAATAAAATATTCAGATCCTATAAAAATGGATCAGATTTTCCAAAGATAGAAAGTCAAAACAATTTTTACAAAAGAGAGGAAGTGATCCTCAAAATGAGGTCAACTCCTCATTTCATGGTCTTCAGATCATGTAGAACCTCTGTGTTGTGTAGATAAGCCTTCCAAGGTTGTTTAATATATCTTGAGGAAGATGAAATTCAAATTTGCCAAGTTTAGAAAAAAACTTTATTTATTGCCCCCAAAATAGGTGCCAAATCAACTTGAACACCTCTTCTAACCTCCTTTGCATCAAATGTATACTTTGAATTTGATACTATAATTCGATATTTATCTTTAGAAAGATTTTTCAAGAGATTTGGCTGAGTAAAACTTCGATCAGGGCGAAAATACTCCTTCTCTGGCCAGTGAAAGGTTTCATCAACTCTTTCGCCTTGAAATTTGCTAGTTAGTTGATGAAAGCTCTGCTTTTCAATATCTAATTGGTTATAATTGTGCCTTATGTGTTGGTGAAGAGCCTGAGTTGGCCAAGAAGAAAATCCTTGTTGGTCAAAACTAAACTTACTTCTTGGATGATTCGACACTTAGGCTATTTGTTGTCTCCACCATATCCATCTATGTTTCGGTCTCCATCGTAACCACCTCGGCCTCTATTATCACCTCCATATCAATGCAAGTTGCTCGGTCATGTCATTTCCCTGAAAGGATTATGGAAAAATATTTTCAGAAGATAACCGATCCATATTGAATCGGAAGACCGAGCCAGCCACCTAGATCCTCTGAAATAAAATGTACCAAAACCCAATATATATTGCCACAAATCTGGATCTTGGCTGCCTAGCCCTAATGAATATAGATATCAGAGATCTTCTTCCTCCTACAAGCCCATGGCTTAAAACCTTGTTAATGGATGATTAAGGGTCATAGCTTTAACTTTGCCAGTTGAGAAGTAATCACATGGATTGGCTTCGAAGGAGAAAACATGTGATCCTGCCTTAAAGAGAAACACCTTAAACCCTTCCCAAGAGGAACATTGGTCCCATGTTCTGAGTTGGGGAAAGCTTACAAGTGTATGACCATCTCCTACTAAACTTATGCTCAAAAATGATTCATGAGTATACCATATCGCAAATATACCAACTGTAGCCAAACCAACATAAAGGCCAATAAGTAGTGGAACAACACCCAGGCATTAATCAGAGAATCATTACTTCTCGAGGGGGGTTTTCATGATATCTACATCAGGTGGATTTAATCCTAAATCGGTTGTAGGTGGCCCATCAGTCACCAAATTGACTCACAAAAGTTGTACAGGTATCAATCGGGCATACCTAGAGCTGTCGTTAGAAATATTGAAGCAACTTCACCAATATTTGAGGATATCATGTACCAAATAAAAGGCTTCATGTTGTTGTATATGGAACGACCTTCAACAACAACTGCAACTATTGAACTTAAATTGTCATCTACTAAGACCATATCAGCTGCCTCCTTTGCAACCTCTTTAGCCTGAGGATCTTCCACGAAGCACTTCAAGCAATCAACAAAATATGTCCCATTTAAAAGATCACCCCCAATTTCTACACATGTTGATTGACCAAGGCCCACAACAGTTTGTTTGAAAGACCGCTATATGTAAGAGTGCCAGATCTGGATGCAATCCCAACATGACCGAGCTTATGGATATAGCCAGGCATGATACCTATAATCTCAGGCACCTGTTGATTCTCTATCTTGATAGCTCTTCGCGGCAGCTTGGCATTCACGCATCACCACTTACAGATTGACACCCAATGTATTAATCCCTAAAGTTGGATACCCAAAACATTATCTGAAAAAACGCTTAACACCTACATCATCAATACAACCATAGCCCGATTCCTTTGACCTGTTGAATTTCCTAAAGACAAAACTATCCTTCATCACAGACAGTTGCGCATACATTCGACAATTGGGTTTTTTGAGCAGCTAGCATTGATGTTTTATAAGCCTATGTTTTTAATTGCTTTTATTTTCTCATAGAAAGTATCTCACATGCATGGGGACTTGAGAATGGTCAGACTGTTTACATACCAAAGCTTACATAGCTAATTCGATGAGATAAAAGGAATGTTGGTTTGGCGCTTGGCTTTGTGTGTTTGACTTGTGTCTTGATCTGGCAGATGGCTTGTTTCATGACTTGAATCATGGCTCGATTAGTGGCCAGATATCTTCGACCCGTCAAAAGAATTTATAAACCAAACTACATTCGACAATAGACATCTACGTGGCCTTTGAGTTTTAGCTTAACTCATGGCTAGATTAATGGCTCAATTTGGGTGTCAACTAGCCTTTAACTCTTGACTTAATGCTCTAGTCTTTGGAGTATTGCATGGCATATGATATAAACTTATGGTTTAGGCTATGTATCAATTAAGAAATATTGACAATATGTATTTGTGAAATGCAGGTTGAAGACCGAATAACAAAGCTTTGGAGCAACCATGATCAATGAGAGCTGGTAAGGAAACTAGAAGTTTAAGACACTGGCCAAAGGCTAATAAGAAAAATGAGTGAAACAGAGAGAGAGAGAGAGATAAAAAAACGCTCTCAAAAACAAGTGCATTTTGATCGCTAACAGGTTGCATCCCTGATATATTTATGTTATATTATTGGATATCCGATATATCTCTGTACATTTAATTATTATGTCTCCTCTCTCATTTCATGACGAAAATAATATGGATCAACAACACATGGCACACGCACCCCTGGACACGTGGGCTGACCTGGCATGCACGTCATCTTAGAGTGTGGATTCGTCCATTCAGGTGTTGACACCTATCCACTATGCATAGATTGAGTGATGTTGTCCTTTTCCACTCCAAGCTTACGAGAGATGGTTGGAACCCTTCCCGGTAACCTCATGCCTTATGGAAAACTTCCCCGATACCTTATGTCCCGAGGAATCAACCCACTAGGATACTAAGATATCGGGGCTCTCCCACAAAAGGATCCATACACAACAATATCTCAGGGTCCGTCACTCCCGTCGCGATACCCCCTCTTGAGTTTAGGTAATGGATTGACGGTCGAGATCGACCCACCTATCCAAATTGACGACTTAGATTTTTAAGGTGCCCGTTCAAAATATTAATCCTGTCTGGGTGCACACTTGCCTCGTCATCCAATCATGCATTAGCATGTGTCATACCCTGACACGTGAGCTGCCACATGGTCCTATTTCATCATCGTGACGTCACCTTCCCCGCGTGCATCAAAGGTCTAGAACCAGGGCTAGAACCATGTTCATTGGATGTCGAGGTTTCAGCCTTTGCAAATAATGCAACTTGTTGGTCTTCTAAGGGTTCGGTATTCTAGTACCCCGATGTAGATCACTTCCTAAATTTCTAAGAGATAGACAACCCCAATCACTCGACAAAAAGATCTGACGACTGATATTTAGAGCGCTAAGACAAAGACCTCCATGTCTAACTGGGCCCACTCTCGCCTTGTGCAATCAAACGTCGACACACGTTGATTATCCTGTCACACAGGATGCCA
>ML798944.1:54810-69900 GCA_009831015.1 Picea engelmannii | reverse complement strand
GTGAAAGCTCTCAAAGCCTTCAGAACCTACATCCTGCAGTCAAAGATCATCGCCTATGTCCCCTCAGCTGCTGTTAAAGATATTCTTATTCAGCCCGACATGGATGGGAAAAGGAGTAAATGGATAGCTAAAATCCTGGAGTTCGACTTGGAAATAAGGCCCACCAAATTGATCAAAGGGCAAGTTTTAGCCAAGTTGTTGGCTGAAGCAAACTGCCAAGCATTGGGAATAAGTCTCATCAACAAATGCTCAGGTATTCAGCAGGTTCAACTGTCTGACATAGATCATCGAAGGGAGCCCCCATTGGCTCGATGTCCTTGGTATAAGGATGTCATATACTTTCTGCAGGAGCTGCGGCCTCCAGACGGCCTACCAAGAAGCAAAGAAAGAGCTCTGAAGCTCAAAGAAGTCAGGTATTGCCTGATCGATCAAGTGTTATATTGGAAAGACCCCCTGGGGGTTCTTTTAAAATGTATAAGTCCACCAGAGGTCGAGATGATCGTGGTTGAATTTCACAACGGCCTGTGTGGAGGACACCATTTCTGGAGAGCCACAGCCCACAAAATCCTCAAGGCTGGGTACTACTGGCCTACTGTGTTCACCGACGTCTGCAAAGGGGTCAGAGCCTACATCAAATGTCAAAAATTTGCAGGAAAGCAACAGCTCAGGTCTCTGCCATTAAAACTGGTGGTGGTTTCAGGGCCTTTTCAGCAGTGGGGCCTAGATTTCATTGGAGAAATTCACCCTCCCTCCAGTGGGCAGCATAGGTGGATCCTGACTGCTACAGATTTCTTTACCAAATGGATTGAAGCTATTCACACCAGGAGTGCTTCCCACAAGGTAATCATTGGATTCTTGTAGGACCTCATCACAAGGTTTGGCTGCCCAAATAAGATTGTCATTGATAATGCAGTCGCTTTTGGGTCTGAGCCATTAGCCAAGTTCTGTAAGCAGTTCGGGATTAAGTTGATTCACTCCACCCCTTATTACCCACAGGGAAATGGTTTAGCAGAGTCCTCCAATAAAAGTTTAATAAGAATCCTCAAAAGGTTATTAGAAGACAACCAAAGGGCTTGGAACTCGAAGCTTAAATTCGCCCTATGGGCTGATCAGGTGACTACGAAGAGAGCTACAGGTCTGTCCCCTTTCCAATTAGTCTACGGAGCTGAAGCTGTTTTCCCTTCTCAGCTAGCCATCCCTGTAGCGAAATTCCTCCAGGACTATCAGGAGGAGCCTGATGACATAATCAGAAGGATTCATCAGTTAGTAGAAGTCCAGCAGGCTAGGGAGCAGACATTGGATAGGATTCAGGACCATCAGCAGAAAATCAAGCAGGTCTTCGATAGGAAGGCCAAGAAGGAGCGGTTCCAGGAAGGAGACCTGGTGCTGAAATGGGATGCTCCTAAACAAGATAAGGGCAAACACAGCAAATTTGAAGCCCTGTGGATTGGGCCTTTCAGAATCTCCAAGGCTTTCTTAAACAACACATACATGTTGCGAGATTTGGAAGGTGAAGAAGTTTTCGGCAGCCCAGTGAATGGGAATTTCCTAAAAAAATATTGTGTTTGAATCTCAGATGACTCTTTTGTTTGTAAATATTGTCCTTTTGTTTCTTAGTTCATTTTCATTTTTATTTTCGCGGCCTAATAATGACTCCCATAGCCCAACAGAAAGGCGACTGGAACTGCAGGAGGAGTTCTTAGAGCATCGCAGGGACGACTCTATCCCCCATGGAGCCCGATGTTAGCTATTATTCTTGTCACGGATTCGAGAAGCATGCAAGTATGCAAGCTGCACAAAATGCTCGAGCACAGCTCGAGAGAATTTTTGTTTTCCAAGTAACATATCAAGCGAGCGTGCGAAGTCTTACCATTGGCAGCCGAGATCCATCCACGAAGCAGATCAATGGTTATCGGGATCTCGGATTTGCCAATTTACTCGACATTTAACAGCAGAGAAAGCTCCTCTGATTGGAAGCTGAAGGTAGGTCGCCCGATCCAATGGCGCGTGTTGCAAGAGCTGGCCATCTCGGTGTTTCGCTCGTCGCGACTCCAACACGCAAAGAACAGTTCTGTTATCTCACGAGACGCGAAGTGTCGAGAGTGTCCAGGAACTCGGGCCCACAAAAGTGCCGAGAATATCGGAACCGTCCGTCAGTAGAGACACGTGGCGAGAGATCCCGCAGAGTCGGGGATCAGGAAACTGAAAGTCCCGCGCTCATGGCAACGAGAATCGCGATATCCCGATACACGATTTCTCGACGAAGCTGAGAACCGTAGTGGGGGACAGGTGTCGGAGAGTCAATCCTTGTAAGGAGATAGTGCCAAGTGGCATCGGCATATCGCGAATCTGGAGGACGCGTGAATATTGACCTCACAAACCCCAAAACTCCGATGGAAGGCTATACGGCTGCGGGCATGTGGTAACGGTCATTTGGACCAGGGCATAGTCAGGGGGCTAGCATGCAAGGAGCCATCGGAAATCAGAGAATCGCGACTCCCGGGCACTTGTGTATCGAGGCATCAAAAACGCCGAAACCCCGACAGGGGTTCGGCTCAGGTCACATAAGAGGTGGTCATATGGATGATAGTATATCTAGGAGGGCTAACCCATGCACGCGCTCATCGGAGAATCGGTGATCGGGAATTCAAAGGGTCAAGAACTCTTGACAGCAGGAATCGCGAAACCCCGATCCACGATACAGAGTCAGGGATGACCATGGTCAGGTGCTGAAGGCCGTGAAGAGATTGGAAAGGACCTGTGGATCAGGTTGTTCTAGCAGTGTTTCCCAAGGGAATTCAAGCAGTTGTTTCGGCTCAGCAGAAAAGGATAAGGAAAGTAGGTGAAGCCTCGTGTCACCCATTTATTGCAGAGTATGGAGGTTTCGGCCGGAGTTTACCCAGGAGGGTCCCTTTGTACCGATTCTCTGCAGAAAGGTCACACCGAGTCTTCAACTCGCCAAGAGAGCCTGAGCACGCCAATTCAAACATTAAAAGAGGCTCAACTACCCCTTGGCGCGAGCCATGCTGAATTGAAGAAGCATATGACAGGAGTCCAGAGGACAAATTTGATTGAGGAAGCGACCCTTCATTAAAAATCCTGAGATACTATTTCCAGACAGATTTTGGCTGAAGTATATGTAGGCATTTTTTGCCATTTTGTAATGGATCGATGGTTGAGCAGAGCTCCCTGGTTGTAAATTTTTAATGAAGCATTGTTGTTCCAGTAATGTATGAACTTTGGAGACTTCTTGCCTTATGAATGCCAGTTTCTATCATGTCTTTGTTACACTGTGTTAGAGCAGCTCGGAATTGGAGGATCCAGTCGAGCTGTAACTATTATAGGATGATGTTGTAATGGATCACTGTAATAGTTACAGAGCCTCTAATCAGTCCCTGTGATTTCCTTAACGCTGAACGACTTGGAATTGGAGGATCCAGTCAAGTCCTCTTTCAGTTTCTTAAAGCCCTGAACCAGGAGGATCCTATTTTCAGAGTTTTTCCTCAACAAACTGCTGCAAGCCTGATGCCCAGAGCTGTTTGTTCACTTTCTCTTAAGTCTTCCACCTGTTCATCTTTAAATTAACCCACTGGCTGAAGTTAGGATTCCAGACCTCCTCTGTTCTTTACGTACCAGACTCAGTCCCTGAGTTAGAATGATATCTCCTAGGGCCATTATCTCCATTTGATCACCCTTTATAAACAAATCGTGACATAAAATTGATGGGCGTTGGGCTCTGCTCCTGCAAGCAATCCAGGAGTGACTTCTGACGCTAACAGACTCAACATTGTGAATTGCTTTGGGTTTGGCCTCAATATTAACTCTTCGGGTGGAAAAAGGCTCTAACTTGGATGATGAAAGGTTATTCTCAATATTGAGAGCCATCTCGTGAGCCTCTTGAATTTTTTTAGGGGCCTTGTCCCTAATAAGAAAACCCATTTGTCCCGAAAAATCCTTGGTATAAAGAAAAAGAAGGAAGTTGTTCGAAGGATGGTGGATTTTAGGGATTTGTTGCAAAATCCTTTCAATTTTTTCATAGACTTCCCTGACAGTCTCATTCTCAACCTTCTTGATTTCATTAAGTCTAGCTAGCAACATGTTAGGATCCTCTTTAACACTCCATGTTTTGAGGAATACTTATTCTAATTTATCCATAGATGTGATACTAGCATCAAGGATAACATTATACCATCTTTTGGCGCCATCATAAAGAGTGGAAGAGAATAACTTCATTTCCAAATATTCAACGTCATCGCTGATAGGGTGGAGTTGGAAAAAGGCCCAGAAATTACTCATGTGGTCTTCAACGCTAACTACATCATTACCATTAAACTTAGGCAACCATTTTTCATACCTAGGAGGCATCTGTCGAGGATATTCTGGAATGATCGTCATGTCTAATGGATTAAAGAGTTTGGAAACCCATTGATTTTGGTTATTAGTCTTATTTTGATTCTGGGTCTGAGTTTGGGCATTAGACATTGTGTTTAAAGGAAGGTTCCCTACAAACAATGATTTTACTATAGGAGAGTTTTGGGGAGGCCTTCTTCTATAAGATTTGGGAGGATTGGTGTACTTCCCTGAACTTTGTGGAGTCGCCAGATGATTTTTTCAAGATCACCAAAGAGAGTGATGAGTTCACTCTCAGTGGAGTCTCCATGTAAGCTTTGTAAAGTAAAGGATTTGAGGAAAAAGGCTTACCAAAAGTTTTTCGTTGAGGAATATTGACTTGATGTTCCCCGACAATGGCGCTAAAAATGTTATCATGCAATTTGCACTTTCAAAAAGCCTAATGCAAGTGATACAAGATTGGTGTAACAAGGGGGTGACCTATCACTGTCACCTTAATAAGAAACCCCTTTCTGTTTAGGATTAAGATAAAACTACCCCAAGGGAGACTCCCCTAGTGACCTAAAGGGCTGGTGAAATGAAGCAAATGTTGGAGTTACTTCACACACACCTAGAATTTATTTTTCCTAAGGTTTTTCCTTGTTTATTAGTCATTATCTAGTCTCCTATATTTTAGGAAGAATATTCCTCTAGGGAGAATATTCTCTTCAGTTTTCACTTCAGTTTGACTAGTTGAGTGGAGTCTAGATGTTGCATTACCCATGATTCCCTAACAAGCTACCACATGGTACTATGACAGACCATCCTTACCGGACCTTCGGGATCTGCCCAAGAATTATAAGTACAAAAAATGCAATACTTTGGTCAAATTGCATATCTCATTCATGCACTATTGTCTTGTCTATTGTCTTGTTTTCTTTCCAAAGAATTATGCCCAACCACAAAGACGCCAAATTAACTTGGTATTTAAATGATGAACAAATTATAATATATAACTCACCAAGCATTGTGTCCTCTTTTACTAAAGAAGAGGAACCTATTGTTAAGTTTTTACTGTTGTTATTAGGTTATTTCCAAATTACATGAGCAATGCATTTCCAAAAGAATAGTATAAAGAGGATCATTGAAAGAAACACAATAACAAGGTACCCAACATTTTATCCTAAAACCCTCATGGGGGAGAAAACCCAACAAAAACTTCCTCAATAATAGATTGCCAATGCAATGCCAAGAAAGAGACCAAAACACCAAAGACAGACCAAGACTGAGCATGTGCATCTCTTCTCCTTCCTCCTTCAACTGCAATTGCCTTCAATATATGTGCACTAGATGAGTGAGTGAGTGTGTGTAAATGAGACACCAACCTCACATATAAATACAAGTGTGAGATGGCGCTAGGGTTGTGTCTCTTCACTTGGTTGAGCCGAATTCTCCTAGAAGTGGCTAAAACCACTTTATAATTACTAGGGGGTGACTTTACAAATATAGTTTGACCAATCCACAAAAGGGGATTTGATATTATACAAGACCCGACTTGATCAATCTGCAAAATGGGATTTGATCTATAAAATAATAACTCAAATATAACAAGAATATTCTTCAAAGTTACAATATTTCAACACTCCCCCTTAACGATAAGGGTATTCTACTGACATGACTCAATACAACATCATCAAGAGAAGGAGAGGGCAACATCATCATCAACATCTGTAACACTGACTATCACATCTATAAATCATCGGAAGTTTTTTTTTCTCATCATCAATATCATCATATATTACAGCATGGAGCTAGAGTAACATCATCATCATCATCAACATGAAGCTGAAACATAAACATCAATAGCACAAAGCTGGAAAAACAACAACATCAATATCACGAAGCTAAAACAACATCATCAACAACACAAAGCTGGAACAACAACATCATCAACAACATAAAAAGATGGAACAATAGCATCATCAACATGTGGCAACAGAATGAGGCAGGTGCATCAACAAAAACATTTGTGGTACGCTAACAGACCATCCTTACCAGACCTTAAGGATCTTCCCAAGAATCATAAGATTTCTTAGGATATAAAATCCTAACAAGCTACCACATGGTACTATGACAGACCATCCTTACCGGACCTTCAGGATCTACCCAAGAATCATAAGATTATGTAGGATATAAAATCCTAACGAAGCTACCACTACTGACCACAGTTGGCATATACATGCACATGTACTCTGACAGACCGTCCTTACCAGACCTTCGAGATCTATCCAGGTATGATCAATCACATAGGATATAAAATCATAATGGATCTACCCGTTGTTGGTCAGGATACCATAGTATCATCAACATCACTCCCCCTTTCGAGGGAGGTCCTTTCAGAGAACACCAAGCTTGTCTTGAAAGTACTCAAACTTCACACAAGACAGAGGCTTGGTCAAAACATCTGCAACCTGCTCATCTTTGCCAACATATTGGAGATTTACATCTCCCCTCTGCACCATATCATGAATTTAGTGGTACTAGATCTCTATGTGCTTCGACTTATCATGGAACATTGGGTTCTTCGTCATCTTTATAAAACTCTGGTTATCACATAGAATCACGGTGGCTTCCATATCCAGATCGAATAGACCTGTTAACAAATTCTGAAGCCATGTGGCTTCACAACTGGAGGAACATGTTGTAATGTACTTTTCTTTTGTCCTGCTGAGAGCAATACTAGATTGTTTCTTGTTTTTCCATGAAGTCATGGTTGACCCCAAACTGAAAGAATATCTTCAATTGCTCTTTATATCTGAAGAACTTCTAGCCCAATCTCAATCAGTATAACCATACAGTCTGAAGTCATGATCTCCAGTATAAAAGAGACCATAATCCAAAGTACCCTTAAGGTATATCATCACATGCTTTGCAACTACAAGGTGAACACGTCTAGGATCCACCAGATACTAACTCAAGGTGTTCACAACAAAGCATATATCTAGCTTGGTACTTGTCAGATACATCAACAAACCAATAATATGTCTGTATAGAGTAGCATCAACCAACTATGACGAAGTATCAACCAAGATCTTCAAATTCGTTTCCATGGGTGTCTTCATGGATTTACATTCCAACATGTCAAATCTCTCCAGTATTTCAACTACATACTTCCCTTGGTTAAGGAAGATATTCTTTGGGATCTGCCAAACTTCAAGGCCTAAGAAATAATGCATCGGGCCTAGGTCTTTCATCTCAAAGTCTGCAGTGAGCTTCTTCTTGCAATCTATGAGGAGCTTTTATTCTCCTATCAAGAATAAATCATCTGCATATAGTAGCAATATAACTGACTCATCATTCTTAACCTTGAAGTATAGGTTAGGATCATCTTTACTCTTGGTAAATCCCAAGCTTATCAGGAAACTATCAATTATGCCATACCAAGCTCTAGGAGCTTGCTTCAACCCGTACAGAGTTTCCTTCAACCTGCAGACATGAGTCGTTTTATCTTCAAATTCAAACCCTTGTGGTTGTTCTATATACACTTATTCTTCAATAACACCAGTTAAGAAAGTTGTTTTCACATCCATCTGGTGTAAATTCAACTTCATTTTGGTTGCAAGAGCTATGATGGTTCTGATAGAAGTGTATCTGGATACATGAGAAAATGTTTCTTCATAGTCAATACCTTCCTTTTGAGAAAATCCACGAGCCACAAATCTTGCCTTATGTTTTTCAATGCTTTCGTTTGTTGCATGTTTTATTTTGTATATCCACTTGGAAGATACCACATATTTGTTCTTTGGTCTAGGAACTACTTCCCATACATCATTCTTAGTAATGGAAAGGTATTATTCTGTCATGGCGTCCATCCATTCTTTCTTCTGAACGGATTCTTCAAAGCGGGTAGGTTCCTTCTCTACGAGATCACACATCAAGGCCATATAGCTGGAGAATGGCTTAGGCTTCTTGCTTTGTCTCATGGTTCCTTCTGGGGCACCATACTTCTCTACATATTGAATAAGTTCTTTCACCCAAGTTGGCTTTCTCTTTTGAGATATTGACATCTGGGGAGGTTCTTGAGATTCTATCATATCATGATCTTCTGGAATCTCATCATCAGGGGTAACTATAACTTCCTTCACGTGTTCTGCAACTCTGGGAGCTACAGGTTCTTCTTCATATACTTCTTCAAGCTGGCATTTCCTTGATATTTTGAGTGTTTCATCTTCATAAAAGGTTACATCTCTACTAATCTCAATATGATGGTAACCTAGTATGTAAATTATGAAGGCCTTAGAGACCTCACAGTGTCCAACAAATATTCTCTTCTTTCCTGAAGGCTCCAAATTAGTTCTCTTTTCTTTTGGAATGTGTACAAATACTGGACAACCAAATATTTTGAGATGGCTTACTATTGTCTTCTTTCCGGTGAACATTTCTTCGAGAGTTTTGAATCCAAGTGCACTATGGGATAATTTGTTTTGGACATATATTGTTGTTCTTGTTGCTTCATCCCATAAGTGCATTGGAAGATCTTGATCGTGAATCATAGTCTTTACTGCTTCCATAATCGTTCTATTCTTTCTTTTTGCTACACCATTTTGTTGAGGATTATAGGGAGTGGTGAGCTCCCTCTTAATCCCGGTATCTTTGCAAAAGCTTCCAAATTCATTTGAAGTGTACTCTCTTCCATTGTCTGACCTGAGTATCTTGATTTTCCTTTCAGAGAGGTTTTCTACCAAGGTTTTGAATTCTTTGAAATTTCCAAGTACTTCATCTTTTGACTTCAAGAAATAAACCCAATTCTTACGAGAGTAATCATAAATAAAAGATACATAGTATACATACACTCTTAGATAGGTTGATGGCATTGGACCACATACATATGAGTGGACAAGTTCCAAAATTCCTTATGCTTTATTGTCGCTCTTTGGAAAATGATTATTTATGTTCTTTCCTTGTGCACATCCCTTGCATACACCTTCATGATCAACCTTTAGTTCTGGTAAACATGTAACTACCTTACTTACATATGGTAAGGCTTTGTAGTTGATGTGAGTTAGTCTTCTATGCCAAAGTTCACAAGGAATTTCAGTAGAGTGAGTCAAAGATACATCTGAGTGACCCTTTAACTTGTACAAACCACCTTTTTCTATTCCAATAACAATTGCATCTTCTATAGTTTTTCCTTTAGACCACATAAGAACTTTACCATCTATGAATGCAACCCTGAAACCTTTCTTATCTAGGGCTGAAATAGAATAAGTTATTTTCCAAACCTGCTACACATAGTACATCCTTCATTCTCATCAGAGTTCATGAATCAAGTTTGTAGGTGGTTTCTCCCATTCCTTTGATAGGGTACTGATAATCATCTCCAAGTGAAACTTTCTGGGGGGATTCCTTTTCTATAAGGCTAGAGAGAATGTTCCTCTGACATGTCATGTTCTTAGAGGCACCACTATCTATGAGCCAAGTATTCTCTCCAGGTGTCACAGATCATGAGAGGGAGGAATACAAAACATATTATTCAATCTCTTCTTTAGCTAACTTTTTGGGTGGCTCATCATCTTCAGCTGCATGGGTATGATGTATATTATTATTTATCCTCTTGTATTCTTCCCTTCTGGAAGGACAATTCTTAGCAATGTGTGACATCTTATCACAATGATAACATTGGTAGGAGGAGAAATATTTTCCCTTTCTTTTACCCTTATGATATTTTTGGAATCTCTTTGGAGAGTGAGACTCTTTATGAAAATGGGTCTCGTTTTGAAAATGAGACTTTCCCTTTCCACCCTTAGCATGAGAAACTAGGGCTTGATCTTCATCTCTTAATAGGACGGCTTCTCGGTTGGCCACTCTTGCTTCCTCTTGAACACATTCTTCCCATAAACTGTCAAATTGGAGTTTCTCTTTTCTTGGACAAATATTTTGGATGAAGGAATCCCAAGGTATTGTGAGACCATTAAGTGTTGTCATCACGAGTTTATATTCATCTAAGTTGTCTCCAATTTCATATAATTGTTCCTTGAATTCAAAAACCCTAGAGAAATAATCTTGAATTGTTTCTCCTTTTTTCATCTTTGTATTCTTGAGTTGGGTTCTCAAGTTCATCTTTCGTTTGATGTTCTTTCCTTCATCAAACATATATTTTGGAGTATTCTTAGAATACACTTGAGGGATCAAGTAGTATTTAATGGAATCTGCAATTATTCTTTTAGCCTTAATCATATCCTTCTTGTACTTCTCTTTGGTTGCATTTTCTTTGAGTTCCGGTACATTTTATTTTATGAATTTTACAAGGTCATTCTCTTCAATAATGAGTCCAATTCTGTACTTCCAGGCACAAAAAATTTCCACACTTTCTAACTTGTTAGCAAGCTTGGTGCTTTCATACATCTTGACCTGGAGCTAAGAAAATGACCAAATGTAATACCCTTGTTTCCCCCGGCTTGTAATTAATCATTAATTATGATTACCATGCTATGGCATGTGACCAATGTAAATGTATTATTTTTTAGATTTCCAGTAATTGATTGTTGGGGTGAAGCCTTGAAGTATTGGCCATGATATCACTAGAGGAAAGAGGAAGGAAACTGTAGAGAGGGTTCATTATGTCAAAATTACCCAAATTATCTTTGTTGAAATAATAAGCCTCATCTTGATCCCAAGGAAAAATCAGTGAATGAGAAAAGGATTGGTGGTTGAACAATCAACTACCCCAATGAATGGAAGCATGGAGGGTCTAGCTGAGGAGACAGAAAACTATCAGCCTGAAGTACCATAGAGTCTAGTTTCCTACAGGCCCAGATTGACCCAAGTTCCTTTTGACAAAAGGAAGAGGACATTCCTAGAACCTTCCTCGGGAAGAAAAAAGGTGTGTAAGAATACACACGAAGGCAGACAAGAATGAGACCATGCCCACAGGGGGGTGTGCGACCTGGATTTGTTGAGAGAAAGATGAGAGTGCATGAGGATCTCCAATTCAAAGAAGAACTGAGGGATTAAATTGTTCTGGTTACTGGAGAGAACCATAGGAGGATTTCGGTCTCTGAGGAAGAAAAATGTTGAAAAATAATGCACGATCACATGCAATAGAAAGATCATAGAACTTGTGGAAGAGTTCTGAACTGGAGAATAGAAGACCTGAAGCCCAAACTAGAGAAAAAGAGGGTCACGGGCTTGGTGTTGGCTAGAAAGAAACTGGTGTTGAAAGGAGAGGGCGTCGAGGGAAAATGTAGTTGTGAAGGGACTCTCTTGCACAAAGGAAATCCAGCTGGGAAGGCATCTGATAAACCCTGTGGAGGTTGTGAGATCAGTGGGGAAGAAGGGAGACTTATATTGTTTCCAGGGAGGCGGAGGAGAGTAACCTACCTGATACCTTTCTTGAGTTTGGAAAGAGAACCCATAAAACCTGACCTAAGAAGAAAGTCGTGAGCTTGATGCTGAGAGAGCACCTGGTAAACCTTGTAGAGGTTGTGACAGAGAGAGGATCTCTGAGAAATTTTCATAAGTTTCCCTAGTGATATCATGGCTTGGCACGAGGGTGTCCAGAGTGCTAAGAGTGAATTCCTCTGAGCCTACGGTTGGGTGGAGAGGCAAACACCCACAGTCAATTGGCTTTCTGCAACTTCTAATAGATAAGTATTTCATATACCATGTGCACTTGAATTGAAATGCATGATTTGAATTCTTGTATTTTTGATATACACGTACCTCATGGATATAAGAGGGCTATGGCATGATATTGTGTCAAAATGTGCCTCGCTTGAAATTGATGGTAATAATGCTTATTGTTCTTCTGTAAATTGTTTCATTTGAATGGTTGTAAGATGACAAGTTTTGGTCGATGTCCTGGGTGGGAAAATCCTCAAAGGGAATGCTCAGGGATCAATCTCACAAATACAGAGTTGAGACCGACTCTACAGAACCGTTCGGGTCCTGTTGATCCTTCAAGAAACCTTTCCCTGTTATAGAACTTGATTTTTGTGAATGGAAGGCACTTCCTTCAAACCAATCGTCCAAGATACCACAGGCTCATGCCCATGGCCTTAACCAAATTTCGGCTAAGAGTTAGGAGTGTATCCTCTAGATCTTGATAAGGTTCCATAGGACCAGGACCATGGAACCCTTCACTACACTCAAAAAGGAGCTAAGTTATTCAGGACTCCATGAGTCCAGAGCTCCGGGGTGAAAGGTCCCTGACATGGACGCGGACTTCTTGGTATGCACTGATGCATCCAAGGAAGGATTAGGCGGAGTCTTGATGCATGACGGACAAGTGATTGCTTACATTTCGAGGAAGCTGAGAAGGCATGAGGAGAACTACGCGACGCACGATTTGGAGTTACTAGCCATCGTATATGCCTTGAAGGTTTGGAGACACTACCTTGTTGGACAAAAAATTGAATTAAAGACTGATCATTGTGGACTACAACACATTTTTACGCATAGCGACCTGAACGCGCGACAACGACGTTGGTCGGAATTGCTTAACGAGTACGACTTCGAGATTACTTACATAAAGGGAACTGTGAACAGAGTAGATGATGCTTTGAGTCAGAGACCATGCATCTTTTCGGTGTTACCTCTTCAGATGAATCTACGTGAGAAGATTCTCACCTTACAGCGTGATGATGACTGGTACAAAGAAGTCGAGGATTTTATCGGACAAAACACAATGATGGTACCACGATATGAGGGATTTTCTTTTGATAGCGATGGGTTATTGAGGTTTAGAGGTTGGATTTACATACCACCAAATGACGAGTTGAGGATGTTGATCCTGAGCGAGGCTCACAGAGCAGTTTACATGGCTCACCCAGGAGTTACGAAGATGAGGGCAGACCTTAAACCATTATTCTTTTGGAAAGGAATGAAGGCCAACATAGTCAACTTTGTGGCTAGATGTCTAGAGTGTCAGCAGGTAAAGGCTGAACATAGACACTCGGCAGGATTAATTCAACCACATGCCATTCCGGAATCGAAATGGGAAGTTATTTCGATGGATTTTATTGTTGGATTGCCACTGACGACAAGGAGACACGACTCGATTTTCGTAGTAGTAGACACTCTGACGAAGAGTGCTCACTTTATTCATGTGCGTACGACGTATCAGGCGCCTGACATAGCAAGAGTTTTCATCAGTGAGATTGTGAGGCTGCATGGCGTGCCTAAAAAGATTATATCCGATCGAGGATCGGTGTTTACTGGACGATTTTGGACGAGTTTTCAAGAGGCATTGGGAACCCAACTTAATTTTAGTACTGCGTATCACCCAGAGACTGACGGGCAGACCGAACAAACGAACCAAACCTTGGAAGACATGTTGCGCATGTACGTGATGGACCAACAAAAGCGTTGGGAGGAATTCTTGCCTCTAGTAGAGTTCGCTTACAACAACAGTTATTAGAGCACCATAAAGATGGCGCCTTTTGAGTTTATTTATGGGCGAACGTGTCGAATGCCCTTGAGTTGGGATCGGCTTGAGGATAGGGTCCTGGTGGGACTAGAAGCGATCCAAGAAATGGAAGAGAAGATGCAAACCATAAGACAAAGGATTAAAGAAGCGCAGGATCGACATAAGAGTTATGCCGATGCGCACCGAGTCGACCGTAGTTACGAGGTTGACGACCAAGTTTTCTTGCGGGTTAAACCGCATAAGAGTTCGATCAAGTTTGGAAAGGGAGATAAAATCTCTCCTAGGTTCATGGGAACTTTCAAGATTGTGGAGAGAAAGGGGCCCGTGGCCTATCGACTAGCCTTGCCTGATTCTTTGAGGCGCATGCACGATGTTTTTCATGTATCTATTTTGAGACATTATATTAGTGATCCTACACATGTGATTGACCTGAGTTCCTTGCAGGTATCGGAGGAGGGAGCGCTCATGGCTGAGTCGGTCCACATCTTAGATCATCGCGTTCGACAGTTACGACGTCGAATGGTAGATCAGGTCAAGGTCCAATTGGACAGTTATAGTCCGCACTCGACGACCTGGGAGGACGCATATGATATGCGCCAGCAGTTTCCATTTTTGTTTGATAGTTAGACTTATTATACTGTGGTACTTATGATACTATGGTACTTTCATTTCGGCATTATACTGAGAAACTTCGGGACGAAGTTTAGATCTAGAGGGGGTGTATGTAACATCCCGCTCTGGCGCACTGAGAAAAATTATTTTTTGAGGACACTTGCTCGCAAGTGATCTGGACATTTGTGACGTTAAACCATTTATACTTGATTATGATGCGATTGACAGACGACATGATGTTTTACTAGTTTTGATTGACACAGGTGTTGCTGACTCTATTTTATTGAGTGTGCAGGGTTTTTGACCTTGAGGATGCAGAGGCATCGGTAGAACCCCCTTGGACTCCGGACTGAGTCAGGGAGTGTGCTTTTGGGTTGATATATTTACTGTGATGTTTCAGTGATTTGATGATTTGATGTTGACATTTCTGACATGATTGTTGATGATGCAGGCTAATGATAGCTTGCCAACCAGACTCACATATGGAGTAAAGGGGCCACACACGATTTTCATAGAGGTTGAGGGAGAGGGGTGGACAACAGCCCTGCTACCGCCTACTAGCACTCCCGCCGTGGCTCGAACTGTAGGTTAACGATTACCTAGTTCGAGAGGATCAAAGATGTTGTGAGGGCAGACTGCGACAGTCCCTCACGATGATTCTAAGGAGCGCACAATAAGGCGGGGGCCTTATTCCTTAGAACCCTTAGTCTCCCACAAGTTCA
>ML798944.1:27041-50321 GCA_009831015.1 Picea engelmannii | reverse complement strand
GTGGTTGTGTCTTGTTGGTCGTCGAGTGGCGACGTAGAGTCTAGAGTGTCTGTTACTTCTACACGCGCGCACACACCTTAAACACAAAAAAATAAAAAATAAAAAAAATTCATGTTATCAAAGTTGTTGTCGTAACGAGGAGGCCGTTACAAAGTTCTCCAACATCCCTGCGTTCGTCTGCCTTGCTCAAGTGCTTGGTTCACTTTCAGAACTCTATGCTTGACTTTCTCAAGTAGTGCACCCATGTCTTCCCATAAGTTCTGATCTCATTCGCAACTTGGCCCTATCACAACCCACCCAGTCTGTTCTCAGGTTTCCTCTACAATGAGTCAGTCCATCGAACCCTTCACCAAGGTTGTGCTCAGACTATTTCCAAACAAGTGTGCTCCTCCACCACCATTGTTTCAACTGCAGTAGTGGTGAAGAGACAAATATGCTCTAATACCACCTATCAAGACCCCACGAGACGCTTGATAATATCTTAAGATCATTCACCTCATGAGGGCATGCGACACCACGATGGTTCTTTCTCGGTTGCTTGGCACACCAAGAATACTTCATTCAGACTATGTCCCTTCACCTAGAGCATACCCATAGTCCGTTCTAGGCTACCAACGAGTCACACTCCTACTCTAGTGCAACTCTTGCTTACTTAGATAATTGTTAACACAATTTAACACACTTAGTCTTATTTAAGCATACATTCATGAACATGAGAATCCAAGAGAAAAACTGCAGAACAAACGAAGACAAACACATAAATAGTGTGGGTGACACAAACCATGCTTAACACCCAACTAAGTCTTTTTTATTGTGAAACAATTACAATATTATCTCTACCGGCTCAATTTACAAATTCAGAAGACTCACATAACTCACCTAACCTCACCAAGACACTCAAGAACAACTTCGTCACACCAAGAATTTCTTCCGCAACCACCTGCGGTGCATCTCAGATGTGCTCACAACCGCAAACTTGTTGTCCCTTTGTTATTGTATACTTTCACCAAGCTAACACAGATTTCAATTCTGCCTCACACATGTCTCCACATACCTGTGTTTCCAGAATTTCCCAAAACCTCTGAAAAGCATCCAACTCTTGGCTACTTGTCTTCCATCTTGGAAACTCTGCCACAGTTAGTTGCCTCATATTTGTTCTCCAAATCTCTTTCCAAAATGCTCTATGCTTTCCTTGGTTGTGTGCCCTTGCTTTTATATGGACTCCAAGGGTCACTTGTGTGAAACATCATGCCTCTTAGTTGTGTTGCGCCCCTTCATGAACCCACACTCAATTGACTCATCGTGCCCCCTCCATGGACCCGATGCCCCCATCAATCATTCGTCTCTTGTATCGGTGCGCGCCCCTCTCCTTGTGCGTTCTCTTGTGTCGATTTTTGTGACTCCTCATGTGTGTGTCGATTGGGTTATCCAACCTCTCTACTACGCCCATGTCGCTGAGGGTAGACAGGTCCACTCCTTGGGCATGCTCCCAAGTTGCCCCGTTGATCTGGATTATTTTCGACACGAAATGAGAGCGAATATATAATAAAGCAATGTATAGAGATATCTCGGAAATCCAATAATATAAAATAAATGTATCAGAGATATAACCATAAACACAAAGATACAATAATCCACAATTTTCTATTAATGAGCGAAAATGTACAAAGACTGTAAAAATACAGAGTGAAAGACTTGCTAGAATGGTGGCAGCTTATCTCTGAGAAGAGATGTGTCCACTGCTCGCATTTGCAAGAAGATGATTTTACAATGATGCTCCAAAGGCCTTTTTATCATAAAGAAAATCCGAAACCCTAACCCCGGAAGATGAAAAACCAACAGTTTTGTGGACCTTGTTTTGGGTAGTTTGGTGTATCAACTTCCTGGGGGTGTAACTTTGGCATACGATCTCCATTTTGGGCGCACGATAGCTCGTTGGAAAGGTATCGTCGAAGAGATTCATTTTGGGGGCTCAATCAAAGCCTTTGGCTATCATTGAGAAGCTCAATCCTGAAAAACCTTCATTTAGGCCTTCAAAATGGCCCCGAAAGTTAAAAACTGCTAAACATAGTAAATTACCAAAATTGCCATAAAATTGTTTTGAGCCGGTTGGAAAAAGTGGGTGGCCACCAATATCCACCTGGATCAATTCTCCCTCCTTAGGAAACAATGGTCTCCATTTCATTGAGTGCCTGAGGGAGAGAGAAAAATGTTTGTTGAATTTGCATCTTGGTGAGTTGTTTGCCTTGCTGGAGACGTTGCACTACTTGGTTTGTGGAAGGCTATCACAAACCTGTTGCTGGTGGGGTTGAATATTTTTAACCAGCCAGGCTACATGAGACGATTATGTGCAGAAGGAATCTTTGCGCTTTGCTACAATATTGCCAACCTCATCCTGTTGGATAAAAGATGCTTGGGTCGAGGCTATAGTGGTTGCAGTATCCTTTCATTCACCTTTTGAACAGATTGTGAAGAAGCTAAATTTTGTAGTATGAGATACTACATTGCGGCATTGTTTAGGTGGGAAAGTAGTTGGAACTAACTCTGGTATCCTATGGAGATGACCCCCCAAAGTAAAAATGACACTACGGGGTCGAGACTCATAGATATCATGGAGATTCCACATATATGGCTGGCCCAAGAGAACATCACAAACATCTAGTGGGGCAACATCACATAATACCTCATCCTTGAAGGGCTGGATGTTGTATGACAATCAACACTGTTGGCTGACACAAAGATCTCGTCCCTGGCGAAGACACCCGATGTTGTATGGTTGCGGGTGTAGTGTTGTCAACAATCCCAACTGTTTGATGACCTCTACTGAGATGAGGTTCTTTTGGCTTCTGCTATCAACAATAAAATGCAGTGGGGTCCCCTTCAACCACATCTGTGAATGAAAAATGTGCTCCCCCTCTTCAAGATCCGTTGGTTCTTCTGGTTGAATTGTTGTGGTCACGACAATAGCAATGGGGTCTGCGTCAATGATCTATCTTCTATCAGTATTTTCTGAATCAGATTCCAAATCAGGGTTAGGCTCTTTGTCTTTGATCTCGACCACCAATGACTGTTTTGAGTGACATTCATCAGTGTTGTGGCAGGGACTTTTGTGGAAATCACACCATTTTCCAGTGTCCTTCGTCTTTCTGTGACCCTTCTTTTCCTGTGGCTTGGACTAGTTTTCGGGGGACTATTTGTTAGGGACGTATTTATCATACTTGGGTTTTTGCGGATTTGCAGACCCAAACTTCCGTTTGTTCTGTTGCCTAAATTTCTGCTCAATTTTAACAACATATCGATAAGCAGCACCGAGTGATGAGATGTCTAGAAAATCCATTTCAGTTTGGATGTATCTGTGTAGAGCCCCACAGTATTTCAGAACCAAATGTCGTTCAGTGTCTTTGATACCCAACTTGATGCACAAGGTATGGAAGGTATTGGTGAATTCTGGAACTGCTTGGCCATTCTCTTTCCACAGTGTGGTCCATCTCATGTCCTGGTCTTCATAGTTGCCAACAGAGTAATACTGTTCCTTTTTCGCATCCACAAAAAATCCCAAGTGGGCTCGATCCCATATATTCCGGACTCCTCTATGGAACTTTGCTCCCAGTAAGGTTCCCACCAATGTTTGACATGAGGGAGAGTCTTAAGGAGTGCGAAGGTAATCTTTTCCCTGTAGGAGAAATTATGAACAAAGAAATAACCTTCTAGCAGATTTAACCATTTGTCTAGGGCATTCACATCTATCTGTCATTCAAATATGAGAATATCAAAATTAACTTGTACCTTGAAAGGCGAGGTGCCTCCAAAGTGGTCGCTTGATGAAGACACACTTGTTGTTATCGACAGACATTGAAGGATGTAAGAAAAATTCTCCATCATTTCGTCCCTCTGTCCCGTGAGAGCTTACTCAAACAACAGATTAATAGAATTGGTTGCTCTGTGATTTTTCTTTTCTTCCTCCATGGAGGGTTTCTTGGGCATACGAGAGCGATTGTCGTCAAGAGAGACAAGCTCGATACCCAACTTGCTATACTCGAACCTCGTCAGGGACATGCACTGAAAAACGATCAAGAGCAACCTCCTCTGATACTACTGATCCAGATTATTTTCAGCACAAAATGAGAGTGGAGATATAATAAAGCAATGTACAAAAATATATCAGATATCCAATAATATAACATAAATGTATTAGAGATGCAACCATAAACATAGAGATACAATAATCCACAATTTTCTATTAATGAGCGAAAATGTACAAAGACAGTAAAAATACAGAGTGAAAGACTTGCTAGAATGGTGACAACTTATCTCTGAGAAGATATGTGTCCGCTACTCGCATTCGCAAGAAGATGATTTTACAATGAGGCTCCAAAGGCCTTTTTATCATAAAGAAAATCCAAAACCTTAACCCTGGAAGATGAAAAACCAACAATTTTGTGGACCCCGTTTTGGCTAGTTTGGTGTATCAACTTCCCGGGGGCGTAACTTTTGCATACGATCTCTGTTTGGGGCGCACGATAGCTTGTTGGAAACGTATCGTCGAGGAGATTCATTTTTTGGGCTCAATCAAATTCATCAATTATCATTGAGAAACTCGATCTCGAAAAACCTTCATTTAAGCCCTCAAAATGGCTCCGAAAGTTAAAAACTGCTAAAAATAGTAAATTACCAAAATTGTCAGAAAATTGTTTTGAGCCAGTTGGAAAAGGTGGGTGGCCACTGATATCCACATGGATCACATGTTTTTTCCCAAATGCAACCCAAGTCTCTGTCAATCGTTATAAAGCAAGTAAGGTGTGTGCCCCCTTGGTGTCGCACATCACCATCGTGTGCCCAAGGTGCTCTTTCCCACACTCAAATGTCTTTGTTCGTCCAACCGATCGCTTCTTTCCTTGTGCTCTTCATCTATTCCGTCATCGGATCTACCGAATGAGTGTTTGCACTGGGTGGTTGTCGTGGAAGACCTTACATGCTAGTTAAACAAAGAATTGATGAGACCGTGTTACATCAAGTTTTTAAGAAAAAAATTCACACAAAAGGATACTTACATTCACACGAAAGGATACTTACATGCCGCATCACCAACATCACCATAACTTGTTCAAAGAATGGGTATCATCAACACCTTAACTACTAGAGCTTTCAAGATTCCGGATAAAGATCACATCGATAGACCTTTGTCGAAAGTCTTTAAAAGTATTGGTTATAGGGATGGTGAAGTTAGAAAATATATCCATAATGGCAACAATGAAATTTAAACAATCACGTGTCCTAGAAATTTCCAAAGGTTTTTCTCATCGTCATGATTTGATAATACAATTTGATAAAGGCATTCGAGTGATGGAGTTCATCTCCCCAGTCTTGATGGGAAAACCAGTCATCAACAATAACGTCATACTTGACGAGCCCGGGCATCATCTTCCAAGAAGCGCTGTCACCATCTGTCTCTTTGGTGCACTGAATATAAAATCATTTTTAGGCTTCTCTATTCTGTTGAGTGTCATTTTCCTTTTATGCCCCCAAACGTTTCAATCATTTCTCATGTAACAGGGTGTCGAATGGACAAAAACTCCACCATATCTAAAACGAAAGTGTGTAATCTTTTGGTATTGTTTTTTCCAGACATGTCTTATGAGGATACCACTCCAGCATCACCAAACCATACTGTGTGCATATTCGATAWATGTATTCTCCAAGCATGTTGGACCTTCAATTATATTCCAGGTTTGGATGTGAAGTTCAAAAAGTATTCCATAAACACATTTATCTTGAAGAAACAAATTTCTTACCTTGTCATTATCAAGAGATCCATAACARTTGAATGATATAATCTATACTTTCAGACTGTCAGGAATCATGTGCTTCCTATGTTACAAGACAACAGACAAAGAAAAGAACAGTGATAAGATAGAAAATATGTACAGAGATTGTATTTTCATCATGTCAGGTATCATGTGCTTCATATATTACAAACAAAGCAGAAGAAACAGTGATAAGAGGATATGTACAGAGAAACAACACTGGGACAATTAATCTGTCTAACTGTGGCAAACAGAACACTTATTACAGATTAGCAGTGATGATTAAAAACTACAGTTGCATCTACATTTGCTTAGAAGGCAACACTTCGGTCATACTGGTAAGGGCATTCTCAAATTGGCTCCATCTCTGCTCAAGAGTCCCACTGTAACCGATCGACATCCTAATCAAACCTGGTGAGATCCCAGCCAAATCCTTTTCTTCCTCATTCATCTCACTGCTAGTGCTGCTACCAGAGCATGACATCAATGTCTCATAGTATCCCAAGCTCACTGCCATCAGCCCAAACTGTGTATAATTCTGCAGGTGGTTCATGAACTTGTTGGCCCTCTCCTCAGTCTCCATGTCCACACACAGCATCCCTCCATACCCAAACCCACTGTTCATCATGGAATTCAAAAGGGCATACTGAGGATGATCTTCAAGGCCAGGATAAATAACTTTTACTCCCAATTTCCTCATTTTGCTTGCATATGTATATGCTCTATGACAATGTTCCTTCATCCTTAATCCCAAGTGGGGAAGCCTCCCAGAGATCTCAAATGCCACTTTCAGATTCATTGTCGGCCCCAAGAGCATCAAGGCTCCCTGATGAAGATCCATCATCGAATTTATCAGCTCTGTAGACCCACATATCGCTCCTGCAATAACATCAGCAACCCCACTGATATATTTTGAAATGCTGTGAATAACAACATCAGCACCAAGTTTTGCAGGAGATAAGATCATGGGGGAAAAGGTGTTATCAACCACCACCTTGACATTTTTCTCATGGGCAATGGAAGACAGAGATGGTATGTCTGCAACTGCCAGAGTTGGGTTTGACATGGACTCAAAGTATAAAACCTTTGTAGATGGTGTTATGGCATTTTTCACATCTTCAAGCCTGTGTATATCGACAAAAGTTGTGGAAACTCCACAGGCCCTTGGGAGAAACTGTGCTAACAGTGCATGGCTGCCTCCATACAGACACCTAGAGGCCACAATATGGTCTCCATGACTACACAGCTGTAATAAAACAGAGGATATTGCAGACATACCGCTAGAAGTACAGTAGGCCGCTTCAGTCCCCTCCAAAGCAGCCATCTGCCTCCCCAAATTCAACACAGTTGGATTGAAATGCCTGCTGTATATGAAGAAATCACGTTCCGGGCCAAGCTCTCCACTGAACATCCTTTTCATAGTCTCAGGCTTCATGACCGTAAAGGTAGCCGAGGCTTCTATGGACATGTTCACACCTCCATGCTCGCCAAATTCATGGCGGGCATTAGCCAGGCCTTGGGCTGGACCAACCCATTTGTTCATAGCTTTGTTTTTCTTACAGATTCCACCCTGTGCTTCCTCATAGGACCGTTTGCATGGCAGCACTGATCCCTCCATTGTTATGAATTCGGCCCTGCACAAACCCAAAACACTCTGAATTCAATGGCCCGAACGAAGAAAAACTGCAAACAATTTCAAAAACCAACGCCACAGTATCGTTTCTAAACCTTCCGATAAAATTCTTTGAAGTACGATTCCTCAGTGTGAGAAAACAGAGTTGCAGTCGCTGAAATTTGAGCTCAGGGCTAGATTTCTATTTCTCGAGATACCCATAATCCCTGTTGAATAAAACAGCTTCAACAGAGAACAGTTTATTAGGCCTTAAAGTACCTAAAAACTTTATGATTGAACAGCCCAAATAAAGAAAAAACAATGGGGGACTTGGAATGGCAGGGCCATCTTAAAACCTTGGATAAATAAAAAAATCTAGAGTCATAGATAACAATATAAGTATCATATGCAGGAGACTATA
Source organism: Picea engelmannii (assembly GCA_009831015.1). Lineage (NCBI taxonomy): Eukaryota > Viridiplantae > Streptophyta > Pinopsida > Pinales > Pinaceae > Picea > Picea engelmannii. The sequence continues at coordinate 42,484 of ML798944.1, read as the reverse complement.
TACATAATTTTTACTAAATTAAACGATGTTGCTTACCTTACCTTAATGAAGTGGCCAAATTCAAACAAGCAGAAATACCTCAAGAAAACTTGATGCAGGTTGTTAGTCACAGATAAGGAGAGTCAGGAATCTGTGAGAGTTATTTATAGCCATAGAAACTAGAACCCATTATTTAGACTTCCCTTCTAAATCCATGTGAAACTGGTTTGGTGTTTTTGGATCTTTTGATTTTGAATTATACATTGACTTTAAAAAAATGATGTATACAGTCAGCAGATACAGTTTTTCAAAAGAAATCTCAACTCTCATAACGATGTCCACAAACACAACTAAAACAACAGTTTCACCTTAAAATATATGATCATATGTATCCAACTACACGTAGTGGCACTAACACTAAATTGGCTCTCCACGTGATGATATTCTCTCCCAGACTCCTTAGCATCCACATTGAATGAGAACACGCGAAAAAAAGTTTTGCTAATCTTATTTATTGGGTAGTGATTTAGTCATGAATGACGATAATTTATTAATATTAATCAAGAATTGATTCCCAACATGTATATTATTTTGCCTAACATGCTTATTATTTTGATTCCTAACATGCTTATTATTTTGCCTAACATGCTTAACATGCTTATTATTTTGCCTAACATGCATATTATTTTGATTCCCAACATGCCTCTTATTTTGCCTAACATGTATACGAGGATTTTATTTAAAAATGACCAAACGGTTATTTAAAAACACTTGTTATTAAGTGGTTCTATATGGTTGTGAACTTTGTTGCTGCATTGTTTTTGGAATAAATAAACTAAACTAAATAAATAATAAACTAAATTGCTCCAAACCACACGAGGGGTAAAGGTGTGTGCGTGTGTGTGTGTGCGTGTGTGTGTTGTAGTACTGGTCTCTCAGAGAAAGGAGACCAGATCCATATGAAACAAATAATAACTCATGAGGGGGATGCAAAACTGAGCCCTCCCTAAAAGGGATAATAAACTATTTGTAGACCATGTGTGTAGGAGGCCAGAGAAGGTCGTTAAACTATGAATATTCCATGTTTTGGGGAAAGGAAGGTTTCTAGGGCTCTAAGACTTCATCATAGGCTCATGAGCCAAGGGAAATAGTGATAAAATATGGTAGAGCGAGTTTGGAAGAGACAATGGGATGGTCAAGTCCCGAGATTATCCCTCATTTGTCGAGACCAACCAGAAGAAGGGTTGCAGGACGTCCAAATGTAAAGCCCTTCCCAGGGATTCATAGTTAAACTTTGAAGTTATATTCTGGTTGACAATCTAATTTCACAAAGTCTGAAATCTAAGTTCTCTCTCTCTTTGTTTTTAAAAAGACAATAAAACCATAATCAATTACATGACATCACTTTCATGAATACATAGTGAAATTTAATTCAAGCAAAGATAATTTATAATATACCTCTTGAAGAAAAAGGTTTTCTAGGTTGTTGTTGTCTGCTTTCTCTTGTTGTTGAGTGCCTGGAATTGTTTCCTCCTAGCCATCTAGGAACGGAGGCTCTCCGACTCCCTAGCTCTAGGAAATCAGATTTCCTGGCCCCCGAGCCCAAAATCCCAGCAACCTAGTCCACTAGTAAAAACCCCCAAAGAAATTCTTCCTCCTTCCCCTTTCCCTCTTCTGGTTTATCCTTCCCCTCCCAATAAAAATATGCCCTTCTCCAACTCCAACCCCCTCTTCCTTATCCTTCTCTCTCAAATCCTTCCCCCCATTAAATATTTCCCATCTGCCTTATCTTTTGTCATTAATTCTTTACCTACCTTTAATAAAATAAAATAATCCCCTCCCCTTTTTTGTTACATCACTTAACTCAAAATAATAACTAAATAGAATGATAAAATATAATTATTTCAATAACTAATTTACTTAGATAGATTGATGATTAAACAAATTTACTTTCAGTACATTAATGAATTGATTTACCTTAATTAATTATGATCATTAATTAATGTAATTGGGATGTTACACAAGTTCAAACCATAATCCCGCTCAATCACAATGATAACCAACGCGACTCAGGAGCCATTGGATCGACAAGGGATTTGAGTCATAGCCATCCAATCATACTGGGTGCATGGGACCCAGTAGAAGGCATTGGGTAGTCGAGATGTTGGACCCTCGAAGTATCGAGAGATCCTGCAGGGTAGGCCTTGTCAAATGGACGAAAATTGATAACCAATAGATCAAGGTTCCCACGGGAAAGGTTCCAACCCTCCCCTCGTAAACGAAGAAAAAGGTGATGTCACAATGACGGGTTGTGCCAATAGGGAAGCCATTGTGTCACGAGGAGAGACACTTGTTAGTACCTGATTGGTTCATGAGTCTAGGTGGGACCTTTATTGGACGCGAAACATTGAGATGGGTGCCTTTAATTTTCAGTTGTTGGGTTCACAAGGGGGTATATCTCCATCGTGGATCTCTGTCACGAGAGTGATATCGTATCCCAGATGACCGGGGAATTTCATTTGGAGGGTTTTGATAGGAAGCTTGGTACTCCTAGTGCCCCGACGAGACATAGTTCCAACCCCAGGTTCCATACCTGTGCTATAAACAAGCACAAGGAGAGAGAGAGAGAGAGAGAGAGAGAGAGAGAGAGAGAGAATATGACGTTGTTAGTTGATGAGGATGCCAACATGGCATCCTATGTGGCAAGATAATCAACATGTGTCGACGTTTGATTGCACAAGGCGAGAGTGGGCCTAGTTAGACGTGGAGGTCTTTGTCTTAGCGCTCTAAATATCAGTCGTCGGATCTTGGTGTCGAGTGATTGGGGTTTTCTATCTCATAGAAATTTAGGAAGGGCTCTACATCGGGGTACTAGAATACCGGTCCCCCAGAAGACCAAAAAGTTTCATTATTTGCAAAGGCTAAAACCTTGACATCCAGTGAACATGGTTCTAGCCCTGGTTCTAGACCTTTGATGTGCATGGGGAAGGTGACGTCACGATGATGAAATAGGACCATGTGGCAGCTCACGTGTGAGGGTATGACACATGCTAATGCATGATTGGATGACGAGGCGAGTGTGGGCCTAGACGGTATTAATATTTTGAACGAGCGCCTTAAAAATCTAAGTCATCAATCTGGAGAGGTGGGTCGATATCGACCGTCAATCCATTACCTAAGCTCCAGAGGGGGTATCGCGACGGGGTATCGGAGGGCCGGACCTCGAGATATTATTGTGTGTGGCTCCTTTTGTGGGAGAGCCCTGATATCTCGGTATCCCAGTGGGTTGATGCCCCGGGACATCAGGTATCGAGGAAGTCTACCATAAGGCATGAGGTTCCCAGGAAGGGTTCCAACCATCTCTCGTAAGCTTGGAGCGGAAAAGGACAACATCACTCAATCTATGCATAGTGGATAGGTGTCAGCACCTGAATGGAAGAATCCACACTCTACGATGAAGTGCATGCCAGGTCAGCCCACGTGTCCAGGGGTGAGTGTGCTGTAACACCCTGTTTCCTCCAGTCTGTAAAAATAACTATATTGGCCAAGAACTATGGCAAACTCAAAGATGTGAATGTTTGATTTGATGGACTTTTGTATAAAAGGCCGATGAATGTAAATTATGTTATGAATATGTGTTGCATGACTGCTGGGAGGGGGATGTGCTAAAAGAGACCACAATGGCTAATGAGAGGTGGTGGAAGGGACCTGGAATGGTTGCATTAACTTCCAACGAACCAATACCATACTGGTTTTTACTTACTCAAAGACCAAAGTAAATCTCTGACCCTGGAATGAATTACCCGCCAGGATGGTAGGTGGGGAGGCTCCTCAAGAGTTAATGAGGGAATGGCAGTGAACTGTCCATCCGTAGAAGCTATCAGACCAGACCACAGATGGGGGAATTTGCGCCACACACAATCTTGCAGAAAAAGGTAAGAAAGGAAGTGTGGGGGGGGGGAGAGGAGAGAACACGCGCGACAGGGATCACGGAAGAAAAAGTGGAGGAACTTTGGAAATATAGGGAGTTCTGAACAAAGGAGAAAGAGATTAACCTTAATCCTTGACTTCCGTTGAGCTGGAAGTAGGAGACTGAATCTCAAAGCATCGTGGTCTAGCTCGAGGGTGGCTAGTGGTAAATCCATCTGGAGTCATTGAGCCTATGGTTGGGTGGAAACAAGCACCCCTCTTAGTAGTCGCATCATGTCTGGTGTTTCTGATAAGTGTTATGTCTTGTATTTTGATTGGAAATAATGGTTTCTGTATAGAAGTGTTTGCCTTGTGTTTTGATTGGAAATAATGGATGCATGCTTATACTTATATGACCATAATCGGTTTATGTATATAATGAATAAGTTCATAATATGAGTCCGTTCTCTTGAGAATTGTCCCATCTACTTGACTCGTGCTATGTCCTGGTTTAATTTCCCGAAGGCACCTTCTCCCAGGAAGTTTCCTCGTATTCTAGATTCGAAGTGAGTTCCTTGAAAAGAATATCGTTATGGTAAACCCACGAGTTTACTTTACCCCTGTCACAGAGTTCATAGCTCGACAAATTAGGAAGGATTTTCAGTCAGGTCACCAAGCCTAGGGATAATTACCCAAGAACCCTCAGAAGGATCATGTAATCTGAGTCTGGAAACTTTGTACAAGAAAGAGTAGTTCTCTCAAGTTTCGAAGTCGTGGGAGTTCGAAGGCCCGAGAGGTTGAATCTCGTGATTCAAGCTCAGAAAGGATAACGAGTCCAATTATCGAAATAGAATACCCCATCGTTTGGTAGACGAACAATCAGAATCCTTTCAGAAATACCCCAGATCTGTCAAGACCGATGGATCTAGAGGAGGAGCGCAAGCGTTAACACCTTGACCCCTTCAGCCTTCGCAAGTAGCGATGGGATCCAAGACACGTGGCAGTCGGGTAGAATTTCGTTGACTCGCGACTTGGAGTGGTCAAAGGGTAGGACTACATGAACTCATGATTCATGAAATCACAACGTGATCGTGGTCGTTGATCCATGAGTGATCTGGACCATCAGTTTAGCGTGAATAAGTTTCGGTGTTTCGGCACCCGGGAAACCAGAGGGCAAGATCCCTCATTTTCGCAAGTCGCAAAATTCCGGTATAGGAAACCCCAACGTGCTCTGTGGATGAGCCCTAGGTCATAGGACATGGTCATGTGGTAGAAAGGAGGAGTCCCGAAAGGATTTGGACCGTCCATTTGTAGAGGACGTATGGCGAAGATCTAAAGCCACCGGGGTTCTGGACATCGGAGAAATAGGAGTGAAGACCCCGCCAGAATCCCAAAAGCTAGAATGTCGGGATTTAATCCGAGCCATTGATCAAGTCGACGATCTGGACCGTAGATCCGGATGATACCGGGCTTTCGGGGATTGAAGGAACAAGGGTTCCATGCAACAAAAATCTTGAAAGCCGAGTTCCGGTAGTTCCATTTGGCGTTAGCGCATGTTCACGGAGGTGGTCGCATGGAGTAGGAAAAAGGGGAGCCAAGGAGCTCGTTAACCCCATTTCGGGTTTTGGCATTTCAAGGGACAGGGAGCCGGGGAGAGCTCACACACAGAAATCCCGAAACGCGAAAACTAGAAGTGCCTTTTTGGTAAGGCCTGTGGTCCTAGCCAACAATCACATGGAGGAGGATAAGGGAAGGGATGGTTTGCACTAGGCCCCGTAGAAATTCAGGGATTTTGTCCCTCGAAGAAAATACCAAAAAAATCTTAGTTGTCATAGTGGGTGTGTGACAAATTGGTATCAGAGCATGGTTACAACACTTGGCCTACTTGGGCTCATGAACGAGTTGCACATAAACTCCATTTGAAGTACTCTTAAAAGTAGTAACCCTCTATCTTAACCCCCTTTATCAAAAGTCTAAGCTAAGAATGAAAATTCCTATTGTGTGTATGCATTTGAAAAATATGAATTATGCGCTGGTTATGAATGAATATAAATATTGACTAACAACAAGTGTTTTTCCTGCACACAAGAGGACGATCAACCACGGGAAACTGCAGACGCATAGAATGGTGATGCACCATGAAGTGGGAGATGGCTCCCACAATAGAGACGAAGAGTCTGATGAAAGGAGGGCGGTAGAGACCCCTCTAGATCTAGCTAAGACTGTGAGGAGCCTCATGGTCGAACTACAGAGCTACAAGGCCGACAATGAGAGGTTTATAAAAGAGGAAGAGAACCAAATGGAAATTAATGCAGTCTTGCTGCAGAGTTTATTCGACATACAAAGACAATTGCAACATGGACCTGACACCAGCCACGCGGACCGACGACAGACAAAGAAAATTCGAAGTCCACCTGAGATACATAAACATGGTCTTTTAAGTGGCCACACTGGGAAGAGCACCTCAAGAAAGGTCCACCCCAGAGATAAGGGACAAGCATCGAACAATTCCTCTGGAAAGGAAACTGGCGACTCAGAGGGATCTTCTAGTAGCAGAACTAGTTCTTATTCCCGAAGAAAATGAAAGAAGGAAAGCTTTCCAAAAGTCATAATCTCGAAGAATTCAAGAAGGCCAAACCACCCTCTTTCGATGGTGAAATAAAGAAGGGGGAGGAAGCGAAGGCCTGACTACTTGGACTAAAGAAGTATTTTAGAGTCCGCGACTTCTCAGAAAACTTGAAGGCCCGAGTAGCCACTTTCAACTTGAATGGAAAGGCTTCCATTTGGTGGGAAGACCTTAAGAATGTAAAAGGGATTCACGAAGAGGACCTATATTGGGAACGGTTTGAGAAATAATTCAGGAAGAAGTATCTATCGGAAAAGTATTTCGACAAAAAGACTAAAGAATTCTATGAACTCAAGCTGGGGCAACTCACCATAGAGGAATATATCAGCAGATCCCTCAAGTTGCTGAGGTATGTACCCTATATAAAAGCAGAAAAGGCAAAGGTGCAATGATTCATCAGTGGAATACCTAAGGACTATCAGACCATGATTGAGTTTGACGAGCCAAAGACCCTAGAAGACACTATCCGAAAGGCAAGATATTGTTATGAACAACTTGGGCATCGGACAGAACCTTGCGAAGGCTAGAAGCAAAAGAATAGTTCGGGATTCCAGAAAAAGGGGTTTAAATCCTCAAGATTTAAAAACTATAAAAAGGACTCAAGGATGAGCTTCCCAACCCGAAGTGTACACAAGAAAAATTTCCCCTCCCAGAGCGGAAATAAACCTTCTGGATCTACCCCAGGAAAGATTGATAACCCAAAGAGAGAACCCTTGAAATGTTGGGGTTGTGGAGAAGAACATCTACTGAGGGACTGCCTGCACCGACAACAGAACAGTCGGAGAATTTACAACGTTCAAGAATCTATCACCGTCAATGACGTGGCCAGGAGTGTGTCGCAAATTTATGCAGCCTTGGCTAATAAACAAGCTGACCACCAAGCGTCAGTGGTGGAGATGGAAGGTATGATCACCAACCATCTAGTGTCTATTCTAATTGACCCTGGTTAAAATTTGAGTTATATAGCTCCTAAGGTTGTTGATAAGTGTAAATTATAGCCACATAAACATGCCAAGCCATGGTTGGTACAGTTAGCCACTGGCACCAAAAGAAAGGTAGCGGAGGTCATCCCAGCTTGCCAATTCACTATGGGTGAATTCCCCACCCAAGAAACCCTTAACATACTACCCCTAGGATCGTATGACCTGTTGATTGGTATGGACTAGCTAGCCACATATAAAGCCAGAATGGACTGTTACCATAAAACCTTAGAATGTGTAAGTGAAGAAGGAAGAAGGATAACCCTTCAAGGGATCCAAAAACCTGTCTTGGTGAGACGAATATCAGCTCTTCAAATGAGAGAGTATTGCAGAAAGGGATGTCCACTATATGCAATATAGGTATTGGAATCAGTTGAAGATGACAAACCAAGCCTCGAAGACCACCCCACACTAAGAGAATATAGAGATGTATTTTCGGAAGAGGTATCGGGTCTACCTCCGAGAAGGGACATTGACTTCTTGATAGAACTTGCAACAGGAGCGGTGCCAATGTCTAGGACACCCTACAGGATGAGCACACCCGAGCTAGTTGAGCTTAAATTACAACTAAAAGAAATGATGGACAAAGGCTATATCCGGCCCAACGTGTCTCCATGGGGAGCATCAGTCCTGTTTGTGAAAAAGAAAGAAGGTACCCTTCGACTGTGCATAGATTATAGACACACTCAATAAGGTAACCATAAAGAATAAGTACCCCTTACTCAGGATCGATGACCTGTTTGATCAATTGGGAGGTGCTTCTATCTTCTCAAAGATTGACTTGAGATCTGGATACCATCAAGTCCGAATCAAGGGTGAAGACATCCACAAAACTGCCTTCAGGATAAGATATGGTCACTATGAGTTTGTGGTAGTACCATTTGGATTAACCAATGCCCCTGCCACTTTTATGTGCTTGATGAACAATGTGCTCAACAAATTCCTAGACAAGTTTTTACTGGTTTTTATTGACGATATATTAATTTACTCCAAGAATAGAGAGGAACATGAAGAACATCTTAGACTTGTGCTTCAAGTGCTAAGAGAACATCAGCTCTATGCCAAATTTAGCAAGTGCGAATTTTTCCAGAAGCAAATACATTACTTGGGCCATGTCATATCTGAAGAAGGAGTAGTAGTAGACCCTAACAAGATCATGTCTATCATGGAATGGCCTACCCCAAAGGACGTTTTAGATATCAGATCCTTTATGGGTTTAGCAGGATACTATAGGAGATTTATAAAAGGATTCTCCAAGATTGGTTGTCCAATCATTTCCCTCTAGAAGAAGGGAGCTAAATTCATGTGGGCACAAGAATGTGAAGAAAGATTTCAACCCCTAAAACATCTACTGACCCACGCACCTGTGTTGAAGATCTCCGATCCCGAAGCTGACTTCCTCGTGTGCACAGATGCCTGCAAGGAAGGGCTCGGAGGAGTCCTTATGCAAGGAGGAAATGTAGTCTGCTATGAATCCCAAAAATTGAATGAGCACAAAGTCAACTATGTGACCCATGATCTAGAGTTGGCCGCCATAGTGCATGCCTTAAAAATGTGGAGGAATTACCTCCTGGGAAGGAAATTTTTACTTATGAGAGGCCACTATGGATTGCGATATATGTTTGACCAACCAAAGCTCAATGCCAGACAAGCTAGGTGGATGGCCCTTTTTAGCGAGTTTGATTTTGAAATCAAACATATTAAAGGAAAGGAAAATAAGGTGGTCGATGCCCTTAGCAGAAGTATGAAAACAATTCACCTGGAAACGGTGAGCACCTGCGAGATGAATGTCAAGGAAAGAATCAGGAATGCACAAGAAACATACACATTCTTCTAGACCGTGACCTCCTACCTAGAGCAAGAACCCACAGGGATAAAGTATGAAGGCTACCAGATGATAGATGGCGGTCTGTTAACTTACAGAAACAGATTGTATATTCCAGATTGTGATGACTTGAAGAGGTTCATAATGGATGAACTACATAAAATACCATATACTGGTCATCCAAGATACCAGAAGATGATCACGGCCACCAGAAAACAATTCTATTGGCCTGGATTGAAGAAAGACATAGCTGAGTACTTAGCCAAATGCATAGAATGCCAACAGGTTAAAGCAGAACACTGACACCCAACAGTGTTATTACAACCTCTACCAATCCCAGAATGGAAATGGGAAACCATCTCCATGGATTTCATCACCGGATTACCAACCTCGACCAAACAGAATGACGCCATCATGGTAGTGTTGGATAAATTGAGCAAGTCCGCTCATTTTATCCCCGTCAAGTCGACTTGCAAGGCAATAGACATCGCCAATGTATTCATGAAGGAGATATTCAGACTACATGGTATGCCTAAAGAGATTGTGTCTTACAGAGACACAAAATTTACTTCCAACTTTTGGAAATCCTTGATGGTTGGTCTGGAGACCAAATTACTGTTTAGCACAGCCTATCATCCTTAAACCAATGGACAGACGAAAAGAGTGAACCAAATATTAGAAGACATGCTAAGGATGCATGTAATGCATCAACCCAAAAAGTGGGAAGATTACCTGCCACTGGTGGAATTCGCCAACAACAATGGCTACCAAGAATCCCTAAAGAGGAGTCATTTCAAAGTCCTCTACGGTAGGCTATGCAACACTCCAGTCAGTTGGGGTAATTCCGTAAACAAAATTACTATTAGACCCGACATGTTGAAATAAATGGAACAACAAGTGATTTAGATAAAACAAAATCTAAAGGTTTCTCATAATAGATAGAAAAGTCACGCCGATTGAAAGAGAACTCCAAGAGAATTCAAGATAGGAGACCACATATATCTCAGAGTTAGGCCCAGGAAGAGTTCCCTGAGGATGGGATCTTGTGCCAAGTTGGCATCTTGGTATTGTGGACCCTTTGAAGTTCTATATAGAGTGGGACCTGTAGCCTATAGGCTAGCACTTCCTCCCACAATAAAAGAACATAATGTTTTCCATGTTTCATTATTGAAGAAATATGTACACGATTCTAATCATATAATTGATTGGTCTGTGATCCAGGTGGAACTGGAGGGAGAATTCCTACCAGAACCTCAATGCATACTGGACAGAAAGGAAACCCCACTCAGGAACCGAACCATTGCACAGGTCAAGGTGCAGTGGAAACATTTTGGCCCAGATGAGGCTACGTGGGAAATGGAAGATGCCATGAAGCAAGCATATCCGATTTTGTTTACTTCTGTACATAAACGTCATATTGATAGATAGAACATTGAGGATAATGTTCCTTTAAGGGGGAGGGAATTGTAACACCCTGTTTCCCCCAGTCTGTAAAAATAACTATATTGGCCAAGAACTATGGCAAACTCAAAGATGTGAATGTTTGATTTGACGAAACTTTGTATAAAAGGTCGATGAATGTAAATTATGCTATGAATATGTGTTGCATGACTGTTGGGAGGGGGATGTGCTAAAAGAAACCATGATGGCTAATGAGAGGTGGTGGAAGGGACCTGGAATGGTTGCATTAACTTCCACCGAACCAATACCATACTAGTTTTTACTTTCTCAAAGACCAAAGCAACTCTCTGACCCTGGAATGAATTACCTGCCAGGATGGTAGGTGGGGAGGCTCCTCAAGAGTTAATGAGGGGATGGGGGCGAACTGCCCATCCATAGAAGATCTCAGACCTGACCATGGACGGGGGAATTTTCGCCACACACAATCTTGCAGAAAAAGGCAAGAAAGGAAGTGTGGGGGGGAGAGGAGAGAACACGCGCGACAGGGATCGCAGAAGAAAAACTGGAGGAACTATGGAAATACAGGGAGTTATGAACAGAGGAGAAGGAGAGTAACCTTTGTCCTTGACTTCCATTGAGCTGGAAGTAGGAGAATGAATCTCAAAGCATCGTGGTCTAGCTCGGGGGTGGCTAGTGGTAAATCTGTCTGGAGTCACTGAGCCTACGGTTGGGTGGAAACGAGCACCCCTCTCAGTAGTCGCATCACGTCTGGTGTTTTTGATAAGTGTTATGTCTTGTATTTTGATTGGAAATAATGGTTTATGTATAGAAGTGTTTGCCTTGTGTTTTGATTGGAAATAATGGATGCATGCTTATACTTATATGACCATAATCAGTTTATGTATAGAATGAATCAGTTCAGAATATGAGTCTGTTCCCTTGAGAATTGTCCCATCTACTTGACTCACGCTATGTCCTAGTTTAATTTCCCGAAGGCACCTTCTCCCGGGAAGTTTCCTCACATTCCAGAGTCGGAGTGAGTTCCTTGAAAAGACTACCGTTATAGTAAACCCACGAGTTTACTTTACCCCTGTCACAGAGTTCATAGCTCGAAGAATTAGGAAGGCTTTTTAGTCAGGTCACCAAGCCTAGGGATAATTACCCAAGAACCCTCTGAAGGATCATGTAATCTAAGTCTGGAAACCTTGTACAAGAAAGAGTAGTTCTCTTAGGTTTCGAAGTCGTGGGAGTTCGAAGCCCTGAGAGGTTGAATCTTGTGAGTCAAGCTCAGAAAGGACAATGAGTCCAATTATCGAAAGAGAATACCCCATCGTTTGGTAGACGAACGATCGAAATCCTTTCGGAAATACCCCAGATCTGTCAAGACCGATGGATCTAGAGGAGGAGCGCATGCGTTAACACCTTGACCCCTTCAGCCTTCGCAAGTAGCGATGGGATCCAAGACACGTGGCAGTCGGGTAGTATTTCGCTGACTCACGACTTGGAGTGGTCAAAGGGTAGGACTGCACGAACTCACGATTTGCGAAATCGCAACATGATCGTGGTCGTTGATCCATGAGTGATATGGACCATCGGTTTAGCGTGAATACGTTTCAGCGTTTTGGCACCCGGGAAACCAGAGGGCAAGACCCCTTGTTTTCGCAAGTCACAAAATCCCGGTATAGGAAACCCCGACGTGCTCTGTGGATGAGCCCTGGGTCACAGGATAGGGTCATGTGGTAGAAAGGAGGAGTCCTGAAAGGATTTGGACCGTCTATTTGTAGAGGACGCATGGCGAAGATATAAAGCCACCGAGTTTCTGGACATCGGAGAAATATGAGTGAAGACCCCGCCAGAATCCTGAAAGGTATAATGTCGGGATTTAATTCGGGCCATTGATCAAGTCGATGATCTGGACCGTAGATCCAGATGATACCGAGCTTTCGGGGATTAAAGGAACAAAGTTTCCTTGCAATAAAAATCTCGAAAGACGAGTTCCGGTAGCGCCATTTGGCGTTAGCCCGTGTTCATGGAGGTGGTTGCATGGAGTAGGAAAAAGGGGAGCCAAGGAGCTCGTTAACCCCATTTCCGGTTTCGAAATTTCGAAATTTGAGGTGCTTGATCCCAAAAAAACTTCATTTAGGCCCTCAAAATGGCCCCGGAAGTTTAGGAACCAAAAAAATGTTAAAAATAGTAAGTTGCCAGAAGACTTTTTTCAGCTATTTGGAATAGGTGGGCGGCCACTGATATCCACTTGGATCAGTTGTGGTGATTTGTCTCTTTGAGGGGAGCCATACCGTGACATTATAGGAGTTCTAGGTGGTAGGCGTTGATAGGGCCATGTGTCATGCTAGGTAGTTGGTTTGGGAAGCACCACATGTTTGAGGTGCAAACTAGGCTCAGATCAAACACTTGAAGTTAAGGGTGCATGAGACTCCTGGTGGCCAACATCTTGGTAGCCACGTGTCATGTCATGGTTCATCCAAGTGGAAAGTTTTGGTAGGGCCACGTGTATTGGGTGCCAACTCAGCCCCATATCGGGTGTTTTGGGCTATCCGAAATGTGGACAAACTAATCGCCTAGTGGTCAATCACTTTGTGGGCCACTAGCCCGGTGGCCTGGTATATCAGAAGGTCATGGATCGAAGATTTTTTGGTAAGGTTAAGTGCAGAATGGCTTGGGGGAAAATGCCATGTCAACATACATGCTATAATCTTGATGGCCAGGTGGCATATGCCACATCAACATACATCCTAGAAGCCATGTCACCACCAGAAGGTGACGTGTCATGATAAGTCGGTGCTATGTCGAATGGTACAGGTGACGTGGATCCATGTGGTGGTAAGGTGAAATTTGACCACAAAGGTCCAAACTTTGGAAGGCCATACATTTTGATCAAGAGCTCGATTTTGAGCTTGGTGACAGTTGTTGGAAAGATATTAATGAGCATAAGATGACAGTGCCCTCGAGAAGAGGCTTTGAGATGGTTGAGGAAAATTGAAATTTTAATACCCCATCCCTTAAAAAGGTGCTTAGGGAGTTGGGTAGCTTACAAAGTGGTATCAGAGCAAGGTTCAAACACTAGGCCTGGATGGGTCAGAGATCAATCATGAGACTGGTATAACAAAGCCAAGATGAGCACGTTAGAAAGAGTTTCTATGCGTTAAAAAGTTTGTTTATTATCTACAAAAATTCCTTGAGAAGGAAGATTTCATACTGAGATTTTGTTTCAAAATTTCTTGCAATAGAAAAATTTGCATGTTGATATGCAATATAAAATTTTTCTTGTGGCCTTGGTAAGAATGATAATTATTCCTATAGTAGTGGTAATATGTTGATATACATTCATAGTAAGACCTAAATGTGAATGGAAGAAGTGGTAGAATTCTGTTATAGAGTTGCGTGATTCCAGAGAATGGAGGATCTTAGTTGTTTTATTCAAGTGTAATATTGTCTATCCACTTGGATAGACAAAGCCTCTTGCATTTGTGATGGTTGTTTATATAAGGGATAATACACTTATGGAGAATTATTTATGGTTAAAGGAATTAGTATGGATTGATAAAATCCTTGGCTTTAATAATCACTACTTAAATGAAAGACTAAACTATGTATGTGAAATTCATGATGATTAGAGGACTAATGGAAAATCGTAAGGTCAATTACTTGACTTATAAGGTTTGGAACTTGTAGTTGGGATAACCTAGTTAAGAAAATAAAAATGAGTTCTTTGAACTATGATATTCCTCATAAAATAGGTGAAATGACATGAACATATAAGCCAGTTTATGAGCTCATGGATGTATAGAAATGCATATGCCTATTGACCCACGTATTTGTTTATGCATGAAAATGCAAGATGTGGATATGTTGTAATGCATACATAAATGATTAAGCATGTATGTAACATTCAAATAGACATGTATAACCTATGGTGGGTTGTAAAGTATGGCCTGCTGATGGACTAATTTGGTCAATAACAACCTGATGTCAACAGGAGAATTAACAACATGAATGAAATGATGATAATATTATTGCTTGTTGCCTTCTGAAGATAAGGTTGTAATGATTAATGAAAGTATAATATAAAGTATGGAAAAATAAGTGTTGGAGCATTTCTAGATGACCAATGGATCAAAGTGACATTGAGAGGTGGATGGTAGCCATATAGGTATGGCTTGGTGATCCAGGAGGATCTAAAAGGGAAAAAAATTCAAATTCCTTGAATGTCAACAAAAAAAAAATGCCAAGTCGAAATGCTCGTCGCAAGATTTCCAACGGTGCAAACGAAACCTCAAACAGATTCTGAACGAAGAAGTTATGGCCATTCAAAGTTTTGTTCAACCTAGTCAATGTCAAAGGATGAATCAACATTCATACTGTTGACGTCTGCATGACATCATGCTAACATCATCATACCGACGTAGCACCACTTAGGTATTGACATGTGGCAGGATGATTTGACATTTTGGGTGGCCACTTGGGCCTATTAATGGGTGACATGTAGAACCCCCAGGTGACGCCACATGGAACCACCCAAGGGCTGTCACATGGCTGTTGATTAAGGTTGGTTGTCATTTATGTCAACCCTTGAAGAAAGCCCCGTAGCACAAAGGTTTGGGTAATGGACCCAATATTGTTTGATGTAAATATGTCTCATTATTGTTTTGTCATGGTTGATAAGAAGTAAATATGGATGAACTCCAAAGTGGTCCCCTTATGG
>ML798944.1:0-24872 GCA_009831015.1 Picea engelmannii | reverse complement strand
ATATATATATATATATATATATATATATATATATATATATATATATATATATATATGGCCATTGGTCGACCGACACCAAACGCAACGACTAGCCCGACCAATGGCCCACATATCCGACGTATCCACAAAATCCGGGCAGGTACCATAAATTTGGCTACCATTTAAAAAGGAGATCCGTGCATACATCAAATCACGGGTTAATTATGGTGGGAGGTTCAATGGTTCTACATTAATATGGTGTTAAACTATATTAAAAATATATGTGTTATAACTATATTCCAAAAGGGAGGAGCCCACGAGTTTGACCTCAGGTCTCCCCCTTAACAAATTATTTTATTAACCTTTGTTACCAACGAACCATGGGCGAGACTTGGTAAATTCCTCCCACACGATTTGTTTTAAACCAAGCCTTTTTCCAGAGCTCAGGGATCTGCGCCCAACACAATACAACACGTATTTTTATGTAGAGAAGGAGCATTTATTGCATGCAAGTGACACACTTTATGAGATGAAGATCCCAGGAGGGGCCTGGGATGAGCAGTGTTAGAATTTCATGATTTGACAATCATTTATGCATGTTTTCTCGCCATGAGTCCACTGGTGATGTTTGTTTTTTCATCTGGGCAACAGATATAAAGGCCATTTTCAGAATTGAGGCATAATGATGTATTTATGCCAATTTTATTGTTGAGAATAATATAAAGCCTCTCCACTTCGAAGCAGGCCCAAAGACATAGTCCATTCTTGGTACGAACTCCATTATCATGTATTGTGCTCTTTCTCTCCTTCTCATCTTTGCTCCATGATTATTTCCTCTTTAATGGTGTTGCAAATAAGCTTTCTTTTACACTCTTTAATGTAATTATTTTAATAATTCATCGATGAAAAGATCTCGGATCATGTTGGTATCATAACGGTCTTCTTTGACTTGAATATTGCGAGTGTGAATGCTTACCAGGGCCAAGCTCAAAGTAGGTGAAGGAAAAATTAAGACTTTCAACTCATATATTGGACATGCAAATCAAAGAAGGAAAATGGAAGATGAATAACTTAGTACAAAGTATGAGAATAATTTTCACAAGGCTTTCTATCGCATGTCAGATATGGTAGAAAAATTGTTTGTGGATTACGAGAAGAGAGTTGCAATTAAGGAGAAGAATAAGAAATCTAAAGAAGAGGATAATGCTTCAGTGAACCATGGAGTGGAAGGAGATCCTCCTCAGCCTCCATCACCATCTTCAATTTCAAGATCTTCTTCCTCTTCCTCTCATTCTCATCATTCTAGTTTTCATCCAAGTACTTCTAAAAATCCATTGTTGAAACTAGATGTGAAATTTAATTTTCCCATGTTTAATGGAGAAGCTAATGCATATAAGCTTAATAATTGGATCATAAAAATCGAAGTTTATTGCAGTGTATAGCAGATCAAAGAGGAAGAGGTGAAGATCCAGTTGACTTCTCTTCAGTTGGAAGGCACAACCCTTGTATGGTGGGAGAGAAAACTTCAGAAAGGTAGAAAACATGATGGTAAACTCCTTTCTCCATGGTCTGAATTTACATCTGCGTTGAAAAAGAAATTTAATACACTAGGTTATGTTCAAAAATCCATGATGGAATGAAAAAATATAAGACAGGGTAAAGGTCAGAGTGTTCATAGTTTCAAAAAAGAATTTAGGAAACAAGCACTTGCATTGAATATTCCTTTAGATTCTCATGAAACTTTGATGAAGTATATTGGTGCACTTCACAGTTACATTCGACATACATTATTATTGTTTAACCCCACAAACTTAGATGAGGTGTGTGTGCAAGCAACTCACCTTGAAAGCAGGGGAAATGATGTATTGGACGATCACAAGCATTCATAAGACCATTTCAAAAGGAAAGGAAAAGGAAAGGATAAGATGACAACTACAACAAATAAAGAGGGAGAAAAATCATCTTGCACTCATTACCAAAAAGATGGGCACGATGATGAGCATTGTTGGAAGTTGCATCCAGAGTTAAGACCGAAGTGATTTGGTGGCCAAAGGAAGCAAAAAAATGTTGCTACCGTGCAACAAGACCTAGGTTCTGACTGAGGTGATGAGGAAAATATCACAATAATTGGATTACAAGGTAAAGTTTCCTTGCATGCTAGTTCAAGTTCTAAAATTCCATCTCTTGAAAATGATGAAAGAAGAAGTGAATTATTCCACATAAGAGTAGTGAAAAAGCACACAAAAGTGGAAACTCTATTTGATCCAGGCTCACAAGTTAACTTGATATATGAAGAGATTGCAAAGAAATTGGGATTAACCACAACACCTCACTATAAACCTTATCCTCTTAGTTGGGTGCATGATAATGCAAAACTTCAGGTTACCATTAAGTGTAGATTGAGGTTTTATGTTGCTTCTAAGTTGATAGATGAGGTTGATTTGGATGTGGTTCCTTTGGATATATGTGGTATTATATTAGTGAGTCCTTATCTTTATGGCAGAAAAAAAATTTTCTTCCGGAAAGAGAACAAATACCATCTCACAAGATGGAGTGGAGTATATTGTTAGAGATCATAGCATGGAAGCTAACCCATCACTTATTAGTGCATGTCAAATGAAGAGAGCTATACATACTTGTAAGAACCTTGTGCTTACAATTGTAAAAAACAAAGAGCCTGATAAGTCTAATGCTCTCGGTGCTCTTAATCCTTTACATAAAAATGAAATGTTTGAGATGAGATAGGTCTTTCAGTGGGGAGGCGTACATAAAAGGTTCTTCAACACTTTGGGAGAAACTATCAACCCCACACCAACACTATCTCTACCGGACCTTCAACAACCATTCAAGGTGGCAACTAGTACCAATGCATATGCCATGAGAACAAATATGCTTTTTATACCTCTTAGTTTTGCATCTATTGTTTTGAAGAATGATCATGTTAGCTATGTTGAAAAATATAAATTTGACAAAGTCTTCAAAGATATATTTGAGAGGCTAATCCATGCTTGTAGGTGAAAATATTTTGGTTGCAGGACAACTATTCTACCATTTGGGTAAACCTTGTATTCCTACCATTGAGAAAATGCATGTAATTGGAGAAGCTTACACTTCTCTTGTATTTGGGAATTTTGGGGTAGTGAGGATTGTAGTGCATTTGTTGAGGTTATGTTTGCCTTGAATAAATGTAATTGTAATCGTGAATGTAAATGGGTGTGTGTTGTGCATTTTTAAGCCCACTAATAGAAAATTGGGGTTGTACACACCACTCCTTGTTCCTTCTCATCCTTGGAAGAGTATCTCTTTGGATTTTGTAGGGGGGGTTGCCTATGTAAAAAATGGGTCTTGAATACTTGCATGTAGTAGTGGATAGGTTTAGCAAGACATGTATCTTGATTCCATGTAAAAAGAATACCATTATTGAGAAAACTGCTTATCTATTCTTTCAGCATGTATGGGTCCACTTTGGATTTCCCATATCCATTATCTTGGATAGAGACACTTGATTACTTGGAAAGTTTTTGTGGAGAATTATGGAAACCAAGATGAAGATGAGTATTTATTTCCATCCACAGACTGACAAACAGTCAGAGGTTGTAAACATAACAGTGGTTCACTTGCTTTGAAATACCTACAACAAATATCCCAAGTTGTGGTATGAAAAGCACAAAGTTGATCACCAATTTCAAGGGCGAGATCAAGTGTGGTTCCAGATCAATAGAGTTTGGTTTAAGGGAGAAGGAAAGAAGCTCAAGCCCATTATATCAGGACCCTTCACCATCTTGGATAAAATTGGCACAAATGCCTTTTGCCTCTCTTTACCACCGTACATGCAGATATACTCAGTTGTGAACATAGAGAATTTGAAACTTTATGAACCTCCAATGATCATGGATTATCAAGAGAGTGTTTCAATACCTTCAATGGACGAGTTTTCTCCTAAGTACTTGGATGAGTTGAAGGAAGATATCAATGTATCATCTTGGACAAAAGGACGGGGACTTCATGTAGGGGTGATGTATAATATCTTCGACTGGGCCTAAATGGCACACATCCAAGTAAATCAAGGTGGATCGAAAAGGAGAAAGTGAGGGAGAAATTCCCTCACCTGCCTGTTGAATGATGAGGCTTTTGGAAGCTTCTTAGTGGGGAGGAATGATCGAGGATGATTTAAAAGAGAAAAAATTCAAATTCCTTGAATATTAGCAAAAAAATGCTAAGTCGAAGTGCTCATCTCAAGCTTTCCAACAACACAAACGACACCTCAAACAGAGTTTGAACGAAGAAGTTATGGCCAATCGAAGTTTTGGTCAACTAGTCAAAGTCAAAGGATGACTCAACGTCTGAACTGTTGATGTTAGCAACTGACTGTGAAAAGATGACGTTAGCAGTTGACTGTGAAAATATGACATCATGCTGACGTCAACATATCGACGTATCACCACTTAGGTATTGACACGTGGTGGGATGATTTGACATTTTGGGTGGCCACTTGGACTTATTAATGGGTGACACATGGCACCTTGAGGTGATGCCACATGGCACCACACATGGGCCTCCATGTGGTAGCTCAAAATTATGACACTTGGCAAGATGACATGACACAATGACTAGACATACTTGGCTAATGAGAGGATGCCACGTGGCCCAATCCATGGGATCCACGTGGCATTCCAGAAACGCTCAATGTGGGTTATGATCCAAACCAATTAATATATATATATATATATATATATATATAGTCATTGGCTGGCCAACGCTGGACCTGGCGGCCGACTTGACCAACGACCCACATATTCGACATATCCACAAAATCCGGGTGCCTACCATAAATCCGACGACCATTTAAAAATGAGATCTGTGCATACATCAAATCATGAGTTAAATATGATGAGAGGTTCAAGGGTTATACATTAATATAGTGTTAAAATATATTAAAAATATGTGTTATAACTATATTCCAAAAGGGAGGAGCCCACGGGTTTGACCTTGGGTCTCCCCCTTAACAAATTCTTTTATTAACCTTTGTTACCAATGGACCATGGGCGAGACTTGGTAAATTACGCTGACAAGATTTGTTTTAAACCAATCCTTTTTCCAGAGCTTGGGGATCCATGCCCAACACAGTACAACACATATTTGTGTGCAAAGAAGGAGCATTATTACATGCTAGTGGCACGCTTTACAAGGCAAAGAGCCCAGGAGGGGCCTGGGATGAACAATGTCAAAATTTCATGATTTGATAGTCATTTCTGTATGTATTCTCGCCACGAGTCCACCGGTGATGTCTGTTTTTGCATTTGGGAAACATATATGAAGGCCAGTTTTATACTTGAGGTATAATGATGTATTTATGCCAATTTTATTGTTGAGAATAATATAAATCCTCTCCACTTCGAAGCGAGCTCGAAGAT
Organism: Picea engelmannii; assembly: GCA_009831015.1. Taxonomy (NCBI): domain Eukaryota; kingdom Viridiplantae; phylum Streptophyta; class Pinopsida; order Pinales; family Pinaceae; genus Picea; species Picea engelmannii. The sequence goes on along the minus strand of ML798944.1, from coordinate 19,479 downwards.
GTCGTCCATTCTTGGGACGAACTCCATTATCATGTCTTGTGTTATTTCTCTCCTTCCCATCTTTGCTCCATGATTATTCCCTCTTTAATGATGTTGCACATAAGCTTTCATTTACACTCTTTAATGCAATTCTTTTAATAAGTCATCGATAAAAATATTCTAGATCACTTGGTAGGCTCAAGTGGTAGTGAGAGGGAGTCTAAGAAAGGATTCCCTTTGTAGAGGCTTGGTGAACAAGAATTGAACTGAGACATGAAAGGAAGTTGGATTTGGGCATTTTACTGCCCTGGGTAATGTTGTAAATTACTTAGTTGTATGTTTGAATCTTAAATTCTTTTATAGCAGTTGGGAAAGAGTAGTTCTTGATCGTTGTTTTCGTGAGAGAGGGAAACACAAGTATGTTTATGTCTGTGAGACTGGTCATGTGGATGGATGTAATTTCTCTTCAAAGAAGACTGATATTAAGATTAGATAGATATGAATGAATCATATAAAAATGTGTAAGTAATGCACACACACACACACATACATGCTTGAAGGCATAATATGACTACCTGAATAAGTGAGATGTGAGGCAAGATTTGCACTTTCCCGGATTGGATAATGCTATGGATACATAGCTGACTCTGTTTTAAGAAGTCTGTTTGATTTGTTTGAATAATAGCTTGAGGAGGGTGTGCTCCATTCCTCATAAAGAGCTAGCATAAAATGTTGAAACGGAAATGAGCAAGAGTGCTCTATTTTTGTTATAGAAGGAAAATGAATATGCCTTTGAGAACTGCATGTAAATGATTGTGAGAAATCATGAATAAAATGAATTCTAAATAAATGTGCCTGTGTGAATGTGTAAACTAGAAATCCTTCTAAGGGTGCATGTCTATATTCCTCATGGAATATTGGGTAAATCTGTGATATTATGAAGCTCAGACTAACTTAGAGTTGAGGTTACCTCAGAAAGTGAGGAATATGCAACAAGGAAAAGTGCATGCTGAAAGAAGTTCCATGTGGTGGAACTGGGTAAAGGGCTATGTCAGGAGAACATAGTCATAACATTGACGACTACTGGAAATTAGATAGTGGGCTGCAAGCCTATTTATATAAGAATCATGGATTACATTTTAAAACATAATGTGTGAGTGGAATACTTGCATATGAAAGGACCTTGACAATCCTGATTCTATTTAGTAAATGTGCAGAATGCACTGACTCATAATTAAATTATGAGCTAATTTCGATGTTGTAGTATTTGTTACATACAAGAAAGGTCAAGATAAACTTGACTGAAAATGCTCAAGGAATAGTACAGGAAGATCCCAAAAGGGATATATTGTAAAAAACAAATAAGGAGAAAATGAGGAACACTTTTCTCATTCTAAAACTTTGATCTTCTTATGAGAGTTGTATGCCATAAAAGAATATCTTTGAAAACAATTGCAATTAGTGAAAATAATTTAATGAAAATTTTAAATGAATGAGCTTGGTTAAGATTTGTTGAGTAAAAGAAGAGAGGCCTTTGGAATGGTTCATTTAAGATGAAAATTCCAGATTGTGTAGGAAGAGTTGGAAAAAGGGAAAGTACCTTAACTCCTTTCTTGATTGACTACAATGTTTATCTGGGATGAAAAAAATGATATGTTGTCATGTAGGAATGCTTAAGACATAAAAATAATGATGGTTGCAGGACTATAGAGACAATTGAACATTTGATTGCAATTGCACTAGTAAACACATTGATGAGTAATGTGATAGGGTGCATACTGATATGTTAGAACATATCTATTTTTTTTTTCTAAATTAAATGTTATGATACTTGCATTTTTATTTAACATGACAATTGATATAATTTTAAATGTGAAGATGCATGTTATATTCCAAGAAAGGATTGGAGTTGTTAAGGAAGAACAATTGCCAATGGTAGACAACATCACATAGAGGAAGAATGCAAGAAGGTTGTTGTTGAAAGAATTAATGAAGGGACTTTGGAAGTCCCCATGAAGCACAACTGATGAGGTAAAGTCAGAAAGGGGTGCTGGAAGTTAGGACATGTATAAAGAATTCATGCCTATGTATCATGAGGTTTGAAAGGGATTGGGTAAGAATCCCTTCTGAAACGTCTTATATATAGTTTATGATATGCATGCGACTTTAATGTATTGTTGTGTGCCATTAATACCCAAGCAGGGTAAGATTCAAGAGAGAAGAACCTGAAGGATAGAGGGAGGAACCTCTGGCATCCAAGGATAAATAAAATCTTTGCATGAAAATTCTTGAATAAATGTGCCATGACTGTATTAATTAATAATGAATGGTTATGAACATAAGTGCTCATAAACACCACCTTGGTTAATGCATTGAGGAAATGCATGTTTGCATGAGTGGGTAGGTATAGGACTGCCCATTATGGAAGAAGGATCTTCCAACATACTACCATAGTTGAAGAATGGTAAAGAGAGAATTAGGTGGCCATGAGTATTGGCACCTTGGTTATTGGTGAAGAAAGAATGCTTGATTGCATTCATATGATGTTTTAATTTCATATAATTTATGTTGATTTGATATTGTGATTAGCTCAAAGCAAGAAACAAATTTCTGTTGATTAATGAATATGAATTAATGAGCCATGTGGTGAAAGGTTGGACGAGTTCCAATGCACCATGGAAGAGTGTTTAACATAGAATATGGTAATCTGAAATCAATGCAAGGGTGCATTGTGTGTAAATGTGGCCATGGACATTGACACAATGGTTTAGTGGTATATGAAAATTGATTGCATTTTGAAAAGATGGGTATGTTGAATATAATGCATGTGTAAGAAATGATAACTCCTTTTTACCTTGTATCAGTGAATAGATTTACAGAGGTGATTTAATTGTTAGTAAGACACAATTTTACGAATTGGTAGTGAACAATTATAAATGTGTAATGGAAATGTGATGATCATGAGAAAGTAACAATTTGTTTGGTTGTGTGAATATTGAAATTGCAGGAAATATGGTGTTGGATATGGAAACAATGTAATCCCATAAGGAAGACCAATTCTTGCTAGTTATAAAAGAGCCAAACTGCAATGAGAAAGAAGTCTCAGGCTTGTAGAAATCTAGTTCATGTATAGAATATATTTGAACAATTGACAAATGAAATTTAAAATCTATGGACAACATATTGAAAAGTTCGATTGAAAACTAATGATGGTATCTCACGAATAATTGTATGCATGAGATATAGATGAGATTACAGATCTATCCTGAAGGGACAAATGATGGTTATCAAGCTGGAAAGCATGGAAAAATGTTATTGTTGTGACATGGGAACCCTATGATTTGTTGTGTTGTGGTAACATGGGCCAGAGGGACGTCTTGGCGGAGCAAGCCAAAGGGATGCCTCGATTGTAAGACTCAAAGAAGTCTATAAAACTCTTCTTGTGTGGGAAAGTCTATAAAGTATTTTGCTGATATAAAAAGCTTTCCTCTTGAATTATGAACCACAATAAAATGCTTTTGTATGAAATTGTGATTAATATGCTTACTGTTTGAAATGGTTGTAGGCATGTGCTAGATTCCAAGAGTCCGGGAAAGCACCAAACCAAGAAAAGGGAAACATCACTAAAGTAGTTGAAATATGGGAACATGGTTGGTGTTGTTGAGATTCAAAGAACACCAAGGACAATGTCTCTTTAAGGGGGAGGGGATTTTAATACCCATGTTTCCCCTAGTTTGTAAATATGATTATATTACTGCTAATTTAAAAATCCAACGAACTGACTATGGGGTGAATCCTGAAACTTACTGGCCATGATACCACAAGAGGCATTAGTAAGGTCATAATTCCTCTAGCTTGTAGATGAAGAAAAACAGTTAATGAGAAGAGCTAGGTAGTTGAACAACCAACCTCCCTCAATGAATACAAGTATGGATAATTAGAGGGGATTGTACTTTCACCTTGTCTTTCTGGATTGACCTGAATTTCTTCTGACAAAATAAAACAAGGGACATGTTGAGAACCTTCCCAAGGCATGGCGTTCAAGAGAAGCACACGAGTACATATAGCAAGAGAAGAGGGCATACCAGGGGAGGTATGTAGAGGACCCGAGGAAAGGGGAATGTTGCGAAGAGAACCAACAACATACATTGTAGGGTAACACAACCTGAGTTGAAAGGCCATGAGATTGATGTTGAAAAGGCATCTGGTAAACCTCAAAGAGGTCCGAGCTAGGAAGGGTGAAGGAGAGTAACCTTCACACACCAATCTCCATGAGAGTCTGAGAAAGATTCCCTGGAGGTATCATGGCTTGGCACGGGGGTGGAAAAAATGATAATAATGAGTGCATTTGAGCCTATGGTTGGGTGGAAAGGTGAACACCCACAATTAGTTGGCCGGTTAACTTTTTCACTGAATAGATAAGTATTTGCATGCTCAATGTGTAGAGTAAAATAAATGATTGTTGTCTGCATTTTCTCTTAAATGTGCATGCCTGCAAATGAACTGAATGTTTGTAACTTGTGACACACTCATAGTAATGATGCTTGTTTCATGGGTAAATCCTTGCATTTGAATGACTGTAGGATGACAAGAATGGTGCAGGTCTTTCACAACATATTTTGAGCATCCTGTAATGTTGGCCGGTTAACTTTTTCACTGAATAGATAAGTATTTGCATGCTCAATGTGTAGAGTAAAATAAATGATTGTTGTCTGTATTTTCTCTTAAATGTGCATGCCTACAAATGAACTGAATGTTTGTAACTTGTGATGCACTCATAGTAATTATGCTTGTTTCATGGGTAAATCCTTGCATTTGAATGAATGTAGGATGACAGGAATGGTGCAGGTCTTGCACAACATATTTTGAGCATCCTGTAATGTTCTGAGATAAAAAGAATGAACATGTGCTTACACTTTCTGTTTGCATGAGAGGTATATATATATATATATATATATATATATATATGATGTAGTACTGGGCTCATAGAGAAAGGAAACTAGATCCATAAACAAATAATAACTCCTGAGGGGGATGCAACACTGAACTCTCCCTAAAAGGGGTAGTAAACTAATTGTAGACCTTGTGTGTAGGAGGCCAGAGAAGGTCGTTAAACTCTAAATATTCTCTATTTCGGGGAAAGGAAGGTTTCCAGGGCTCTAAGTCTTCATCAGAGGCTCATAAGCCGAGGGAAATAGTGATAAACTCTGATAGAGTGAGTCTAGAAGAGACGGTGGGATGGTTAAGTTCCAAGATTATCCCTCGTTTGTTGAGACCAACCAGAAGAAGGGTTGCGGGAGGTCCAAGACCAAACTTATACCATAAGACTACTCAAATCCCGATGATAACCAACGCAACTTAGGAGTCATTGGATCGAAGAAGGATTCAAGACATAGTTGTATGATCATACCAAATGTATGGGAGCCAAGAGAAGGCATCGGGTAGTTGGCATGTCAGACCTTTAGAGTATTGGGAGATCCTGTGGAGTAGGCCTTATCAAATGGTCAAAACTAGATAACCGATAGATCAAGGTTCCAACCCTCCCCTCGTAAACAAAGAAAAAGGTGATGTCCCGATGACGATTCTACCAACAAAGTAGCCACAGTGTCATGATGAGAGACACTTGTCAGTACTTGATTGGTGCATGAGTCCAGGTGGGGCCTTTGTTGGGCAAGAAACACTGAGATGGACGCCTTTAATTTTTAGTTGTTGGATTTGAAAGGGGGAAGACTCCACCATGGATCTCCTTCGCGAGGGTGAGATCATATTCCTGAACATTGGGGAATTTCATTTGGAGGGTTTTGATAGGAAGCCCGGTACTCTCGGTGCCCCAATGGGACAGGGTTCCAACCCTGAGTTCCATACCTGTGTTATAAANGAGAGAGAGAGAGAGAGAGAGAGAGAGAGAGAGAGAGAGTATGACATTGTCAGTTGACGAGGATGCCAACATGGCAGCCAGTGTGGCGTGATAATTGATGTGTGTCAACGTTTGATTGCATAGGGTGAGAGTGGGCCCAGTTAGACATGGAGGCCTTTGGATTAATGCTCTAAATATATTTCGTCATATCTTGGTTCCGAGTAATTGGGGTTGTCGATCTCGTAGAATATCAGGAGGGGATATACATAGGGGTATTAAAATATCAGACCCCTGGAAGACCAACATGTTGCATTGTTTGCAAAGGCTGGAACCTGGACATCCGGTGAACAAGGTTCTATTCATGGTTCTAGATCTTTAATGCGTGCATGAAAGGTGATGTCACGATGATGAAATAAGACCATGTGGCATCTCACATGTCCGAGTATGACACATGATAATGCATGATTAGATGACAAGGTGAGTGTGGGCCCAGTCGAGCTTAATCCTTTGAACGAGCACCTTAAAAATATGAGCCATTGATCTGGATAGGTGGGTCTATCTCGACCATCGATCCATTACCTAAGCTCATGAGGGGTTCTCGCGTCGAGGTACCGGAGTACCATATCCAAGGAGATTGTTGCATGTGGATATTTTTTTTGGAGAGCCCGAGTATCCCACTATCCTGTTGGGACGATTCCCTAGGACATTGGGTATTGGGGAAGTTTTCCAGAAGGCATGAGGTGCTAGTGAAGTTGACAGCTTGGTGGTTCAGTACCCCGATGGGGCAAGGTTCCCGAGAAGGGTTCCGACCATCTCTTGTAAGATTGGAGCGTCAAGGATGACGTTACCCAAACTATGCAGAATGGACATGTGTCAACACTTGAATGGACAAACCCACGCTCTAAGATGACATGCATGCCACATTTTCCCACGTGGGATTTCCATGTGTCTAGGGGTGAGTGTGACCAGTGTCGTGGTGATTTATCTCTTTGAGGGGGGAAGACCATGACATGATAGGAGTGCCACATGGCACACCATGTGGTAGGAACTGATAGGGCCACATGTCATGCCAAGTGGTTGGTTGTGGCAGCGCCACATGTCTGAGGTTGCAGATAGGCCCATATCAGATGATTGAAGTTAAGGGAAAATGAGACATTTGATGGGTAGGTGGGTCGACATCCCGATAACCACATTTTGCGTCACGGTTCAACCAAGTGGCGAGTTTTGGTAGGGTCACGTGTACTGGATGCCAACTCATCCCTGGATCAAGTGTTTTGGGCTATGCGAAATGTGGATGGAATGATTGCCCGATGGGCCAATAGCTCATTGACCTGGTATACCAGAACGCCGAGGATTAGATGTTTTTGGGTAAGGTTACGTGAAAATGGTCAGGGGGTCGATAAGTCGAAGGCCTGATGGCCAGGTGGCAGACGCCACGTCAACATACATGCCAACAACCATGTCACCACCAGGAGGTGATGTGTCATGGAAATTCACTGCCATGTCGAATGGTACAAGTGACGTGGAGCCATGTGGTGGTGAGATGGACTTTTACCACAAATCTCTAAACTTTGGAAGGCCATAACTTTTGATCCAGAGCTTGGTGATAGTCATTGGAAAACTCTTGACGAGCAGAAGACGATGGTTCCCTCGAGGAGAGGCTTTTATATTGTTAAGGAAAAGCTAAATTTTAATACCCCATCCCTTAAAAAGGTACTTATGGGGTTGGGTGACTTACACAAACTTATTACAAATTTACAAAATGTTTTGGGTGAGAATCCAATTCGGATCTCACCTCCCCAAAAGCTTCAACTCCTTCAATCTTCTTCTGCTCCTATCATCAAGCAAAATTTTACAAATCTCAAAGAAATGATGCCTTTGCTATAGGATGGAAGATAAGAGTTGAGTAGGGGCTACCTTTGACATAACCCCAATGTTCATCTCATGGATATAGAAGACATTCAATGCTACAATAGGTTATTGGAATACCATTGCTCCTTGGGGTGCAAGTTCCAACAAATCCTCTTTCCCCTTGACCTTGACTCTCCAATATTTCTTCTTGGTTTTCCGGTTCTTAGGATGGAGTTCTGGGTGAAGCCTCCAACATTTGGCCTCCCAATGTCTAGTCAATCTGTAGTACTAGCAATATTTCTTGCATGGGCTGCTTGGCCTTCCCAACAATCACTATCCTTATGACCCATTTTCTTGCAACAAAAACAATCTAAGCCATACATTTTTAGTCTTTGATAATGATTGCCAGCTTGGTTGCTTGGTCCCCCAAGAGTTGGAGAAAATATGGATGGCAAAATCATCTCTTTGTTGCCCTCTTCTAAGCTTATGATATCAAATTTGAGTGGCTTGATGCACATGGATTCTTTTCTGGTTCCTCTTTCCTTGATGAAGGTGGTTTGAGCTGCACTTGTGATGGCTTCTTGTCCATTGAATCCTAGGCATTCATGCTTGGGATTCTGCTGAGCTATAATGGGAATTGAAATCCCTTGGTCTTCCTTGCTTAGCCCTTGGCCATCATAGCCCATTTTCCTCATGAGCTTGCAACCAATGCCTCTAGTGTGATTCTCAAAGTCACCAAGTGTCTTGGAAGGTGATTTTACAATGTTTTCCTATGTCATAGTTCTAGCTTCGGTAATGGAAATCAAAGGGTCTTGCTTGGTCTCTTGGAAATCTGCTTCTGGCTTCTTCAAGGCCTCTTCCTTCGCTACCAAATCATGGTATAGGTGAGCAGTGATCTTAGTGAACCTCTCCTCTTGTCAATTATCTAGCTCAATGAATTTCTCCCCCAACTGCAAGAGCTACAATCTACTCCTGTCTAATTCTACCCTCATGGTGGTGAAGGAGTCTTGGTTCTTGGCAAGCTCTTTCTCCAGCTTATCTGCTCTCTATCTCTAATACCGACTTTCTTCTTGGGTTTTCCTATTGAAATCTCTCAACTCTTCCAACTTATCCATGTTCAAGGATTTTCCCATGGCAGCTTCTTGAATATCTCTAATGAACTTTCTCTGATACCATATGATCCGTAAATGGTGGGGCTATGTCCTATCCGTTTGATCAACACAGATGCTTCTGCATAATGAATTTGCTTCTTAGTCCAATTTTGGTTCAATGCTCTGGTCAAATTTCAATGCATTTCTATTTTTGTTGCACATAATAGAACAAACTATGAAATTGCAATCATGATTTTGAGTGTAAGCTTTTATAAATGAAAATGCTTCCACATATTTCCAACTGAGTGATTTAGATGTGAAAGGGGGTGTGTCTGGTTATGATATCGAAACATAACCCAAAACTATCAATCTAAACTCACACTAGCTAACCAAAGAATCTTTTACACAACATAGCAATGAAGAAAGATGCTCATTGGATGGATTTATTCATCCAACAATGGAGAAAAAATACCCAGGGTGAATTTAGGCACTCGACATTAGGTGGAAATGACCAGGGGCGAGTTTAGGCACACAACATTAGATAAAAACATCACGGGGTCTCTAAATTCTCCCAAGCAGTAAACAAAATTCCCAAGGGTAGGTAAATTTGCCCAAGGGTCTCTAAATTCGCCCAAACAGTAAACAACACACCTATGAGTATTTGAATTCTCCCAAGAAATACACAAAATGCTCAAGTAGAGAACACGCCTGAGGGTTTGTAAATTCATCCAAGGGTCTTTGAATTTTCCTAGGTAGTAAACAACATGCCCATGAAAAGGATAAAACATCAAGCAAGAAAAGGAACAATGTGTACATCCAGTGGGCAAAATAAAAACATCCAACCAAAAATAAATTATGTGAACATGTGCTACAGGCTGAAAAATGAAAATAGGCTTCAACAGAGAATGTATAGATCACTATAACTCATAGAAAACATACCCAAAGAACATAATGCATTAACTCAAAGATATCAACATTTAAATGGCATTTTTATTATGCTCAAGAGATATTACAAATGAGTGAGATTTACACAGACTCTGTGTATTTTTACTCACTGTGAAGACCAAAATTGTAGCAGACCATGGCTGAGAAACTCCTTCACTTAGAGTGAACATGCACATTAACTCCTTCGTCCACTCAACCTCAAACATGCTTCCCTCTTCGAGCTCTAACTTCTGCTACTATCCTTCACTCTTTCTCCTTGCATCTCCCCCCATTTCCCTCTTCACTATAGCCTTCATTCTTTTAATGCACTGCCTTTGGAAGACCAACTGTCACATGGTTAATTTCTCCTTCCAATTTTGCTAAAAAAGACAAAATGAAATTTAAAAGAAAATACAAACTTATTGAAAATTTACAAAATGTTTTGGGTGAGGATCCAATTCGGATCAAGGATGTCGTTCAAGATCTCAATATTACTAAAATCTCTATCAGGTCTAAGTTTCAAGAGAAAATATGGCATGATATAAATACTTACAATAAGATAAAGTTGATTTACTGCAAAGATATCAATAACCCCAAGTTAGTAAATTGAAGTTATTTTTTTTATCGTTTCCAACTCAACAAATAAAATACATATTGCAATTGATTTGAAGCTCAAATCATGTGTAAAAATGCACACCTTCACCGACTGTTATAAGGTTGAAGGTGTGCATTTGTGCACGTGTATACACTTTCACCCCCTGAGAAGGTAGGTATGAAGGTGAGCACATGTGCACTCCTTCATGTTTGGGAGGGTGGGGATGAAAGTGTGCATGATTTATGCACTTTACGAATAAACACATTCACTTCTTATGAGAGTGAAAATATACACCTATATACGTAATATGAATTTAAATATTTAATTTAAAATTTTACATCTCTTAAAACCAAAAGTTGTGTAAATACAGACTTTAGCTTTTTCAAATAATAAAAATTAACTTTTTCAAATAATAAAAATTACATTTGTACATAAAATTTGAATTTTAAATATTTAATGTAAACATTAAACCTCTTAAAACCCAATAAATATAACTTTAATCAATAATAAAATTTTTAATATTTTTTTTAACCTTCTAAGTTGTTTGAACATTTCACCCTATATATGTATCCTATATTTATACATGTGTATCCTATATTTATACATGACAATATTATTAGCATGTTTTACTCCCAAACAACACATCTTTTATTCTGAATAATAATTAAATAGATCATCATTCGTATACATGACAATATTATTAGCATGTTTTACTCCCAAACAACACATCTTTTATTCTGAATAATAATTAAATAGATCATCATTCGTATACATGACAATATTATTAGCATGTTTTACTCCCAAACAACACATCTTTTATTCTGAATAATAATTAAATAGATAATTAAATAGATCATCATTCGTATATTTTATATGAAGGAAATTAATGAATATAGAGAAATTAGAATAGGTTGATATGAGAATGGTGCTTAAATATATGTTTCATATATGGAGAATTTAAAATAAAGAAATATTAGGGGGAATTTAAAGATTTATATTTATCTTAAAGTGTAAAAATCTTTGCGAATTTTACTAATTCTTAAAATGCCAACCATAAAATGTATGACGATATTTTTGTAAAAACATTTAAAGGATTTTATATAGTCTCTAGAAAATTTTGGCGATTTTTAGAGTAAAATACTTTTATGCTATGAATTTTGGGAAAATAAAATGGAAATTGACAAATATTTTTTGTAAAAAGACATGGAAAATTGACCAATAGGCGAAATTTAGCCCCTAAAATTTTCCCTCAAAGATGATATCTCCATGTTACTTAATTATCTAAGGATCATTAGAAAGAACCAAGTGAATCATCTCATTTCTCTAGTTTATGCAAAGTTCCACTATGAATATTTTGAAAAGAAAAATGTGAATAACTTATACTCGTATATGGTATCTATGTTGTATATATATTTGGGCTTTTGGATTTTGGATTTTGCTTCTAAATTTCTTGGTTCAAGATCTATTGTTATTAGGTTGTTCAACTTAGGTTTGAGAAGATCCATTAGTTTCAAGTCATTAGTGAAGTCCATATGGTGACAATGATTGGTATGAATCATTGTGGGTTTAGTACATTGAGAGCATTGGAACATTGAACTTCCTTCGGTGAAAATTCAAGAGAATTAAATAGTTGATTGTTAGTGGGAAATTACAATTATATATGGGTGCCCATGCTAAGTTCATGTGGTCTTGAGTCTTGGAGGAAATATTTTTTTGGTCAGTATTAATGCTGGAGCAATTTGGAATTTATGGGAGTGTTCCAACATTCATTGCCAGTGCTCATTTGTATATATTTATATTCAAGTCAATGTTGGGTAATATTGGTTTTGAAGGAAGCGGTTCTGTGTCATATTAATGCTAGAGTAATACATTTTATTTGTTGTTGGTTTGACATCTTTAATCCTTGATAAATATTTCCTAAAGAATTGTTTGTCTTTATGTATGTTGGAAGAAAATGATGTCAGGTATGGAATGTTGCATTGTGATGATGGTAATTAGTGGTGTGGAAATGTGAATGTTGGATTGAGTGCTCCACACACTCATAACTTGCTATTATTAATTAGCGAAGTAAATCTACAACTCATTCTCTATTTGGATGATGTGTTGCTATGTAAAAGCTACAACTATACATTGGATCCATTTTTGTAGAATTTTATTTCTAAGTTACCACTTTGTAGTTTTGAAAACATTTTGTCCACTTGTTAATAGTCATACCAATAGAGGTATGAATGGGCAAGTGAATTGGATTTGAATTTGTGACATAGTTTGCACATACAAAGAGGGAGTGTGTGTCAATTAGTTGGCTCTTGAACACAAAACATTGCAAACTCGAAAGAATAAAAGCCTACAAAGAAACACAGATTATAAATTAATTCCACAAAGTATCCATGTTGGAGAAGCAAGTGGAATGTAAATCCCTCACTTAAGGATATGTTGTGACTCTCTCTTTCTATATATATAATTAGTGAAAAGTATATAATAAATACATTCATTAAAATTAATATCAATTCTTAATGTAATTAACAATATAGATTCGCCCCGGAGGGGGTGACACGCGACAACTCCTCGACACTTGGCTCAGCACTAAGCCATAGCATAAATGCTGATGGCCGCCACCCACCCGCCCTGCATTTACGATGGTAGACGACCATAACAACAGATATACGGTGGAGGGACACCTCCCTCGCGCGAACACTCTCGCTCACAGCGCACTCAACATGACAGGGTTTATGGACAGCCAGATGAATCCGGCCTTTGGCAATTTGTTTTTGCGAGCGCCTGGATAGAGTTGGTCTGCTCCCGCTTCGGCTCTCCCCATCGTCTGGGAGCTCTGGTGCAACTATGTTTCCTTCTCGTCCCAACTTACTCTCATCTCGCTGCATCCTCACTGTATTGTTATATATTCCTTGGCAATTATGACCAGGAAGTGGGGCAGGCCACGCCGTGGCTCGGCCTGGTACACCCACAAAGCGCAGCGGCAAAGGAAGGAGAAGCTGGAGCGCGCTTTGTCGTTGGTGACCTCCATTCTTCGAAAGAAAGCTCGAGCTGACCAATTGGCTCTGCATGTCATCATTGCGGAGACTGGGGCCAGATGTAGCAGTGAAACCACGGCAATTAAGTCTGGAAACAGGCCGGAGGATGGTGTTGCGGATGCGTTTCCCACCTGTTACGTGGAAGAAATACCGTTCACGGAGGAATTGGCGACCACCCCAGAACCCCAAGCCATGGAGGCGAACTACTAGGATGGAAGCGGTCCTAAAATTGATCTGGCAGATGACATCCCTGGGTGCATTGTCGAGGAAATTCCGTGGCCGGGTGACTATAGCCCCACCAGCCATGCTATGCAGGCAACGTTTGAGGAAGAAACATGGGACAAAGCTAGAGCCGAAGAGAACGCGGACGAGAACAACCCAGTGAGGAAGGAGGAAGCGACTGGTGCAGAACTGATGGAGCTCGAGGCCGGAGATGGAGCGACCGTGGAAATGAGGGGCGTAATCCTCGACGACGTGGGTACTGGCTTGCATGGTACTTTCCTCCGTGCAGAGCATCTGGCTCTGGTGTTCGAACTCCGAGGCCACATGGCAAACCTGGAGCATAGAGCCCTTCTCATGGGCCAACGTCTAGACCTGCTCCTTGATGCGTACTCCAATGCTCCATCAAAGAGGAAGTGCCCTCTCTGTGCGCAGGCATTCGCCATCCCAGCTGGGTCCACGTGGAAGACAAGCAAGGGCGACGGGTCACCGGGTATCTAGGTCTTCTATGCTATTTTGTTTCTTTGTTTTATCATGCTATTGTTACATGTTCACTTGAACTATAGCCATCTGTCCTAGTTTCCTCCGGGCAGGACAGAGGGCAAAACAGTTCTCCAAACCATGCTGGTTTCCGGTAAAACGACAACATTTTTGGTGGCTCAGACATATATCTCTGTACATTTTGTCAAGGTTTCTTCGATAACTTAATATAGCAGGTTCCACCTTTTTTACTTAATTTTTTTTTTTTATCAATATAGATTCATTTTAATTCAAGATCTTTTAAATATCTAAAAATTTATATCTCATATTTTAAATCCACTTTGATATTTAATAAATTTGAAATTAAAATATACTAGTACAATATCAACACTATTTCTTCAATAAAAATTGTTTTTCCAATAAAAACATAAAAAATAATTAAAATTTCCAAAAATTTATCTCATCATTTATATAAATATAAAACCATTAAATTTCATTTCCACCTGTTAATAGAAAGGTTGGTCCAACGAGATCCCTCATCTCTGGGTAACTAAATAACATAGCTAGATGGTATTGGAGCGAGAATATAAACTCTTTTTAAGATCTTCCATATCATATACACTTCCCTGTCTTGTGGATATAAGAGGGTTTCCATGGGAAAGGATTCCAAAAATATGTGTTTATCCGAACAAAATGTGTTTATGGTGAATCTTTGTAAGTGGATATGCTAGCCATGAATTGGGCCCACCATGTTGTTTGAAGGTGTGGAATAAAAGTATTCAAATTGTTTATATAATTATATTTTGAATATAAATTATTGCCATTATAATAGTTTTTAATAAAAAATATTCAACTTTTTAATTGTGAGGATATCCAAAAATAAATTATTTTAATATTAAATATAATGATTCATTTTAATATTATTATATTTAATATTAAAGATAATAATTTATTTTAATATTATTATATTTAAAATATCTTGAATTAATTTTAAATAATTAATTTTAAATAGTTAAGTGTTTTGAATTTTATGCAAGATGTCTTATTTTTGAATCCATTGTATATCTCACTTAATATTTTTATCAAGTTAAATATTTTAACTAACATCTATACCATTATCCCAATCAAGTTAAATATTTTAACTAATATCGATACCATTATCCCATCTTGTACGGGATGGGATAAATCACTGCATTCAAAATGCTGCATCCTCCAGAGCTCAAACATGTGTGAGGGAGCCTTGAGTCCTGTCAAGACGATTGTATCTTATATAGCTAATAAGCTATGGGAAAATCTAGATAACATATATAATCTGGCCTAAAAACCCCAACAGAAGGACAGCCAAGGAGGCGATAGAACTCAAAATCCTCCTCTTCACATGTATAAACAGATAATAATAACCATACATATAAGAAAATAGTTTGAATCTTAACTACGCATTCAATAAATACATTGAATACATTTCTCCGAAGCTAATTCATTCCATTGCCTCCAATCTCTGTTTTAGGCATAGCAGGTGCTTAGAAAAAGAGAAACAGTACTAAGAAGATATTTACAGAGAAATACCATTGCCACAATTGATATATGTGACTCTGACAAACATCACACTTTTTACAGATGAACAGTTGCATCTACATTCAATCCTTAGCCGATAGAAGGCAGGACTTGAGTCATGATGTTGAGGGCATTCTCAAATTGGCTCCATCTCTGCTCAAGAGTCCCACTGTAACCGATCGACATCCTAATCAAACCTGGCGAGATCCCAGCCAAATCCCTTTCATCCTCATTCATCTCACTGCTAGTGCTGCTACCAGAGCATGACATCAATGTCTCATAGTATCCCAAGCTCACTGCCATGAGCCCAAACTGTGTATAATTCTGCAAGTGGTGCATAAACTTGTTGGCCCTCTCCTCAGTCTCCATGTCCACACACAGCATCCCTCCATACCCATACTCACTGTTCACCATGGATTTCAACAGGGCATACTGAGGATGATCTTCAAGGCCAGGATAAATAACTTTCACTCCCAATTTCTTCATTTTGCTTGCATATGTATATGCTCTGTGACAGTGCTCCTTCATCCTTAAACCCAAGTGGGGAAGCCTCCCAGAGATCTCAAATGCCACTTTCGGATTCATCGTCGGCCCCAAGAGCATCAAGGCTCCCTGATGAAGATCCATCATGGAATTTATCAGCTCTGCAGACCCACATATTGCTCCTGCTATAACATCAGCAGCCCCACTAATATATTTTGAAATGCTGTGAATAACAACATCAGCACCAAGTTTTGCAGGAGATAAGATCATGGGGGAAAAGGTGTTATCAACCACCACCTTGACATTTTTCTCATGGGCAATGGCAGACAGAGATGGTATGTCTGCAACTGCCAGAGTTGGATTTGACATGGACTCAAAGAATAAAACCTTTGTAGATGGTGTAATGGCATTTTTCACATCTTCAAGCCTGTGTATATCAACAAAAGTTGTTGAAACTCCACAGGCCCTTGGGAGGAAATGTGCTAACAGTGCATGGGTGCCTCCATACAGACACCTAGAGGCCACAATATGGTCTCCATGGCTACAAAGCTGTAATAAAACAGAGGATATTGCAGACATACCGCTAGCAGTACAGTAGGCCGCTTCAGTCCCCTCCAAAGCAGCCATCTGCCTCCCCAAATTCAACACAGTTGGATTGAAATGCCTGCTGTATATGAAGAAATCACGTTCTGGGCCAAGCTCTCCATTGAACATCTTTGTCATGGTCTCAGGCTCCATGACTGTAAAGGTAGCCGAGGCTTCTATGGACATGTTCACACCTCCATGCTCGCCAAATTCATGGCGGGCATTTGCCAGGCCTTGGGCTGGATCAACCCATTTGTTCATAGCTTTGTTTTTCTCACAGATTCCACCATGTGCTACCTCGTAGGACCGTTTGCATGGCAGTACTGATCCCTCCATTGTTATGAATTCAGTCCTGCACAACCCCAAAACACTGTGAATTCAATGACCCGAATGAAGAAAAATTGCAAACAATTTCAAAGAAGCACCACCAGAGTATCTGTTTATAGACCTTCTGATATAATTCTTTGAAGTACAATTCCTCAGTGTGAGAAAACAGAGTTGCAGTCGCTGAAATTTGACCTCAGGACTAGATTTCTATTTCTCCAGATACCAAAAATCCCGGTTGAATAAAACAGCTTCAACAGATTAGGCCTTAAGGGACCTAAAAACTTTATGATTGAACAACCCAATTAAAGAAAATCAATGGAGGACTTGAAATGGCAGGGCCATCTTAAAACCTGGGATAAATAAAGCAGTCTAGACTCATGGATAACAATATAACCATCATATGCATGGGACTGTATACAGAATTTTAACTAAATTAAACGATGTTGCTTACCTTACCTTTATGAAATGGCCAAATTCAAACAAGCAATACCCCAAGCCAATTTATGAAGTGGCCAAATTTGTAGTGGCAGAAATACCTCAAGAAAATTTGTAGTGGCCAAATTCAAACAAGCAGAAATACCCCAAGAAAATTTGATGCAGGTCGGTAGTCACAGGTGAGGAGAGTCAGGGATCTGTGAGTTATTTATAACCACAGAAACTAAAACCCATTAATTAGACTTCCCTTCTGAACCTATGTGAAACTCGTTTGGTGTTTCTGGATCTTTTGATTTTGAATTATAAATTGACTTTAAAATATTATGTATACAGTTAGCAGATACAGTTTTTCAAAAGAAATCTCAACTATCTGAAAGATGTCCACAAACACAACTAAAACACCTTAAAATATCTATTATTATGTATCCAACTATTTCGCTAACTTTTGAAAGTATGTGTAAAAAGTTAAAACCCTAGCTATACTTTAGCGTAGTGGCACTATATTTTTTCTGTCACCAATGCTCTCCACGTAATGTTTCAGGTATATCCCTTATTCTCTCCCACCATCTTTATGCTGATCCTCAATCCTTATCATCCACGTTGAACGAGAACACGCGGAAAAAAGTTTTGAGTAGGAATTTAGTCATGAAGGATTATAATTTATTAATATTAATCAAGATTTGATTCCCAGCCTGCTTCTTAAAAATCCAGAACGGTCCATTTCCACTCAAGGGATTTTCGGGGAAGGAGACTATAGATGACAAGTTCAAATTGGTTCCACTCTCTTATTATTTATTAAATATTATTGAATTTTTCATTAAAATAATTTAGAAAAGAATGAGTTTTTTAAAAATAATGTAATAAAAATAAGTAATTTGAATTTTAAAAAGTTATTTAAAATTTTCATAAATTTTTATATTAATTTTTGGATATTTATAAACACAAATAAAACAAAAATTATAATGGTGATAAGATATAAACAAATCACATATTTTGATTTTGTTTACAATAATAATATTTTGGAAGAAGTTCTTTTTTATAGTTATTTTGGAGTTGATTTACATTACAAGCTAAAGTTATAGTGTTGAATTAAGAACTAACATAAGTGGGAAACATTATGTTGGTTTTGAATTTATTTTCTTTTAATAATTGTGAAGTTGTAGAATTTTGGTTCTCTCAACAAATATAAGGTCATCTTCCATACATTTGTTATCCAATGATTCTATATTGTTGTGATTTTATATGGTTGTGAGCTTTGTGGATGGATTGCTTTTAGGGAAAGAGGAAAATTGAGCAAAATCAAAAACATGTTATAATAGATAACCTTAAAATCAAGGACAATACACCTTAACCAAACTTCATTTTAAAAGTTGGGTTTCACTCATTGAGAGTAAGGTGATGATAATGTATTTAACATACAAGAACAAGATAAGTAATATGAAGAATGACATGTTTCCTATCATTGCTTCAAACATCAATATAAGACACTTAAGGCTCAAAAGAGGTTGGACTAAAGGATATAGTTTCTTTGTTAAACCATTGAGGGATGGTGGAGGAGGATGCGCTTCAAGATCTCAACATTATTAAAAGCTCTATTAGATCTAAGTTTCTAGAGAAAACATGAAATAATATAAATACTTAAAGTTGATTTACTACAAAAATATCAATAAACTCAAGTTACGAAATCAAAAGTGTCTTTTTGTTGTTGCCCACTCAACAAAGAAAATAAATATTGCAAAGATAAGAACAATTTCTCATAAACTTCATAATGAAACATGGCATTGCACAAGACCTAAAACAACTTAACATGAAATAATATTAAATTCTATAAGACTAATAAAATAGAGGATGAAACACACTAAAGATATTAAATCTATTTTTCAAAACATTTGTAATAAAAGCAAACTCCATAATTTGTTAACCCATAAAAATCAACTATGCATTTTGGAATTGCTTTTATGACATAAAAACCCTCCATATAAAATATAACATTTTACTAAACCATTTATGTAACCATTTATAATATATTTATATAAACGATTTTATATGTTTTTTTTTTTTTTTTTT
>ML798943.1:409500-443811 GCA_009831015.1 Picea engelmannii | reverse complement strand
TATGGGGCTTCCTTGGTTAGTATATGTGGTCATAAAAATATTCCCAGGTATCAATTCAATGAGCTAATTGATAACATGAACAATTTGTGGATCTTTCTTCTTCCTACTGTTTTTCCTCAAACATAATTCTTGGACAACTTTGGAGTAGATAGGGATGTCTTTTTTTTCCTGGAATAAGGGGAATTTTACATACATTTTGCAACTCCCCCAAGAAATCAAACTTAGGTTAAGTAAGTGGATTTTATAAATCTTAACCTCTTTTGATAGGGAGGAAGTGGTATATCATTACAGGGTTGCAATTAGTCTGAGCTTCCCGAGCAAGTAGTATGTACTACTATGGGAATACAGTCATCATGACCAATACGATTAGTATCATGATTTTTGTAGGGACTTGAACTCATTCGTCCTCTTGTTCGAATATGATTGGGAAGTCTTGTTATTAACATTTATCCTTGATTATAAACGACTTTCTTGACTATTCACACAAGAGATAAAATAAGTGGGAAAACCAAGAAACTCAACATTATAAGCACGTCGATTCACTTTATTGTTTGGGTTAGAAATGGGTGTGAAGGAATTTAAGGGAATTGAGGACATTGATTTGCTAGTTATAATTATTGTTGTTGGGAAATTGCAGTTGTTGTTGTTGTGGACATTGTAGGGCTAGCTGTTGTGACATGTTTCCAAAGGGAGGCCCTCACCAGCCTTATTTCCAAGTTTGGTTTTGAGATTTCTAAGGAACCCATTGCTGCCATGGCATAGATGGATACCAAGTTTGAGGGGGATATTGAGTGGTATCCCATGATGAAGAAAAACAATGAAACGGATCTTGTATCATACCTAGTGGTCAAGGCTACCATGGTCTCCTCTGAGAAACAAAGCAATTTGTTTATGTTCCTTCATTAGCTCCCTAGTATAATATTTTCGACTTGGGTAATGAAGGGAAAATACTAGTTGCATGGTTTTTCTCGTGAATGGCATATTGTTCTATGTTGTTAAGGGAGAAGTCCTTTATAGGATGTTTCTTCTTACATTTGGAACATAAAATTGATAAGGCAAAATCTGTGTCATCTCATTTCTTCTTAGCTTATAGTGTGTCCAGTTGTGAACTTAGGGAAATAGGAATATTAGTCTTGAAATCTTCCAATAGATTTCCATCTTTAGGTTGAGTGACTCCTCCCCCAAATGATTTAATAATTCTAATAACAATGTCCCTATGTATTTTTCCACGCCTTGCATTTACTCATGATAAATGCTTACATAACTCGGAAATGTCCTCATAATATAGTTGGGAAACATCCCCTACTCCCATCTATGCATCTAAAAAATAATCATAGCTTCAACATATCATATCAAATTTGAAGAGGAGAATGTTTGAATCTTCACTAGAAAGGCCATGAAAATTTGGCAGAGCAAAAGGTGGAATATTCTTTATTTCGACCATTCCCCTAGAATATTGAATTGGAAATTCAAAAGTCACTGGGTCTTGTTTATTGGAGGCTTCTCCTTCTTCTTTAGCCATGTTGTTCAAAGGATTATTTTTCCAAAAATTTAATCATTCTTGTACTATATATTCTTTACGAGTAGATTTTGCAAAAAACTATGGTTCTTGAACTAGATTTCCTTGAGAGTTCAACACTACCTAACCACTAATAAACTATTTGTTCTTATAGTTTTTGCAGTATAGGGTACAATTTAAACATCAACTATGGAGTTGACTCCAAGATTGACTGCAACAGGATTAGATTATACTACTTCTTCCCCATCCACTGGTTGGGATCCAATTTTTACCCATGAGCTTCCTCCTTTTACCGATTTTCCTACTAGTGTGTTAGTTATTTGAGTGGTTCTTACTACACCATGAAATCGTCATTTGGAATATCTAAGTTGATTCACTTATCTAATATGTTCTACCACTAATGCAGGACACTATGTACAAAATACAACATAGGGGGATGTCAACAGCTCCTCTGAGTTCATCCCCTTACCATGTGTCTTCTTATATCAATGCAAATATATTTTTTTTCTTTTAAAACCTTTGGAATTTCCTTAACAAAAACACCAAAAATGATAGGTCAAATATGTTGGGTCCATTTTTTGGTGGTTTTTCGGCACATGGTTTTTGTCGATGGATTTCTAATTTTGGTTAAGGAATTAAGGTTGTTGACTAATCTGGGTCAATGGATTAGGGGTTTTGGATGTCGCAGGATCATATATATGTAATGTATTATAAGAAATGACAATATGATGAATAGAATACTAGAGTTGTGGCTCTAAACAGCTTGTTGGTTTTCCTAGTTTGGGTTTCCAGGGTAAAAATATTTGTGTAATGTGTGTATGTGTGTGTCATTGTATCTTTTCTATTTTATTAAGAATCTATTTACAATAATTAATTATACAAGTTTAAAATCAAAATTTGGTATTAGAGTTATTTTTGGCTTCAGGCGGATGTCTTTGTGGCTAAGGGTTTGGCTCGGGTTTGTGATAAGCCTTGTTATAATGGGAGATTTGAAGTATTGATTCTTTGGGTGAAAGGAAATGGCGAGCAGTTTGAAAATAGAGACCAAGAATTTTAATGGGAAATTTTTTGAGTTATGGAAGATCTTTTGGTGGACAAAGATCAATGGATCACTGTGGAGCCAGGTACTGCACCTATAGGCATGTCAACACAATACTAAAAAAAGTTGGATCAAAAGGTGAAGAGCGCAATCTTCTTGTGTCTCTTAGATTCAATATTATTGAATGTGTCAGGGGAAGCTACAACCAAGGCACTATGGGATAAGTTACGGGCTTTTTATTAGTCAAATTCCCTAGTAAACAAATTGTTCCTGCAGAAGAAGTTGTATAACCTGAGGATGAAAGATAGAGACTTGGTGACATAGCATCTGAATGCCTTCAATACAGTGGAAATTCAGTTATTATATGTTGATATTAAGATTTATGATGAATAAAATGTATCAATTTATTGTGCTTTTTACCATACTCGTTGGATAGTCTGGTTGTGTCCATAGGTAGTAATACAACTACTTTAAGTTTCGATGATGTGGTCTCATCCTTATTTTCAGAGGAGATAAGGTGGAAGAACATGGAAGGACAAAGAATAGATGAATTATTTTCAAGAGGATGCTCCCAGGAAATAAACAGATCTAAGTTCTCAAGTGGGAGATCTAAATAAAAGGGAAGATATAAATCTCTTGGAAATTTTGTAAAGGTATTCTTGAGATGTGGAAAATAAGGGCACTACAAGAAGTAATGTATATCCAAAAGTGTTGAGAGACGGAAGGGATCTGATGTTTCTCCTTCTACAGAAGAAAAAACCTCCATTGAAGAAGGCGAGGATGAGTACTTGACTTCTTCAAGAACACCTGCAGATCATGACACATGGATGGTTGAATCTGGTGCATCCTTTCATATGAATCCTCATAGGGAGTATTGGTTCTGCAAATATGAAAGGTATTATGGAGGTGATGTTTTCCTAGGCGGTGAATTGACAACCAAAATTTAAGTTGAATATAATGGATAGAAGGATTAGAACACTCCCTGGTGCTCTACACATCCCAGGTTTGGCTATAAATTTTATTTATGTAACAAAATAGACGATGCAAGGGTAAAAACAATGTTTGAGAAAAAAAAACTGTGAGATGGTTTGAGGAGAAATGGTGTTGCTAAAGGGAGTTCGGTTTAGAACTCTGTATAAGTTGCAGGGAAGCACTATTAGTGATGGGTGTAACTGTTGTGAGGGAAATCTCCTTACAGACTAGCAAATAGGGTTATACTTTGCATGCAGATATGACCAAGAAAAAAATCTACTTTCTACCTTCATCCCCAGACTTAAATCCCATCTCTTTCAGTAAATACATGGCCAGATCAACCTACCTTGTTCCAGGTGTTTGATGTCAATCCTCTTTCGCACTTGATCACTTGTTCACAGTTCTCCTTCCAAAGCTGACCTGCATACAAAACAAGCAACAACTACACATGCATCTTACCTATAGACTAACGGGTTAGAGATTCAAACATGTACTTAACAAACTATGAATAACTCATGAATTGGGACGGGAAAAGCATTTTCTTTATTGCTTTGAATGACTCAACTTACAAAAAGTTGAGACCGCCCACCACTCCGCGAACCTGTTCCTGGGATCCTCTTCAACTGTCCTCCAACTTCTTTGCTTTGTATCTCTTATGGCACAAGGATGGCTAAAGAATTGGGACAATGGGAATATGCAAATGGGCAGAGTTTCTTTGTTATTTTTTTCCTCTTCCAAATGGGACCCCTAGCCCTTCTTTTATAGGCTAGAAGAAGCAAGGTATTTGGACGAACCCTTGTCCATGCATGACCGGGAGTTTCAGTTAACTCACCCAGAGTTGTGTGTTTCGTCAGCAACTTTCCTTTTTTCGTGCTTTTGTCGGTCCGCGCGGGTTGTTTTAGGTCGGCTAGAGTGTACACGCGTGCAGTAATAGAGTATGGCGCGTGGGCCCTTATAAAAGAGGTTTTTTTAAAGAGTTGTTCAGCAGTGCTTTGGAAAAGAAGGGATCTGAGATGGCCTGATGCTAGGTAAGCATGTATGGTGCAATTTAGGGTTATAACAGATGCCCCCTAATGTGTGAGGTCAAAAGAGCATCTGATGGTCGAAATACATTATCAATCTTTACTGATGTACTGAACGATTGAGCCCAAGGATCAGGAACCGGGAGGCGTCGTCTGCAAAATAACAAATGTCTCACTGAGGCGGGCATACCCATGCTCAGGATAAAATAGAATCATGGCTACCAATCAAATACATTGTAGATCCATGTCATATAACTATATAAAGAGTAGCCGCGAACAATACACAGTGGAGCTACATCTCGAAATCAAAAAGATATACATATAGAGTATCCATCTTCTAGAAGCTGATACAGCCTGATGGTTGGAGATGAGATCTTCAAAGCTCGAGCAACAAATTCAAAATCTTTAAAACTCAAGGTAGGAGTGTAATATGAGTGTACGACTTCACTACACAGAGGTCTTCGACAGCTCGTCGGTCATGGACTAGATAATCTTGATGATCAGACTGAAGGCTTCACTGATTTCGAACAAGGACTTGATTGGACATTCAGGATGGCCGGGCATGAGGGCAAGAGACAAATTGCAGAGTGGCCGACTCAGGCTTGGTGACAAACTTCCCTTGGACAATAGCACGACAAATGATGAGACTCAGGTAGCATGGCATTAATCATAAGTCTACGAAGCAGGAGGCAACACAAACTCTCTATATGTTTGGAAGGATAACCAAATGGTGGAGGACACAACTCTATATAGCGAGAACAACTTTCTAAGGTCGTACTACATCCCATAGTTTGATGAACAAACGGACAGATGTGTTTTATGCAAGGGCGACTCATTATACTTCCAATAAAGAAAATACTTTTCCCTTCCTCTTTTTGGGGTATATTTGATTTTTTTGTCTTTTTCAATAATTTTGGAAAAAGGAATAAAGGAATGTTACGTTACAATGGAGGAACGAGTGTTGCAAACATACAAGTTCAAGGCACAAGGACAAGACTGATGTTCAAAATAATGATACTCGGGAAAAATCCTCCGGGGGCCAAGGGTGTTAAAACGCAGAAGCAAACTGTTACAAGGCTGGCATATAAGATATGCAAACGCGGTTAACAAAACACACAATGGTAACGTCCTTCGATGTAAGTTTAACGAGCCCAGAGAAGGTAATCTTGGTGGTTTTTCATATTTAGAGAGTCTGAAAAAACATAAAAGGAGACTCCATTGGGGTACCTTTTTCGAAGATAGTCTAGTCGGTTCGAAAAAGAGATAAACTAGCGCCAACAAGACGTCTATTCAAAACCATTTTAACGAGTGTGATAAGGACAAGATCACTCAGCCATTTTTTCATTTTTAAGGTGTCTGAAAAAAGCTTAACTATGGACTCCGTCAGGAATGTTCTTCTGGACCAATTTAATGAGTGTGAACGAATAAGGTCACTCGACGATCTTTTCAATTTTAGGGAGTCTGAAAAGAGCTTAATTATGGACTTCGTGGGGGTTCCTTCTTCGTAAGTTTAGTCCCTCAGGCCTGAAAAAGGGATAAAATTATACCTAAGAGTACTCTTCTATAGAGCATAAGTTCCATAGAGTATACCTTTGTTCGTATAGTTGACAGTCCAGACCGAAAAAGGGGTAAACTACCGCCGGACAGACGTGACTTCAAATTTCAGTTTAACGAGCGTGAAAGGCCACAAGATCACTCGGAAACCTTTTCATGTTTAGAGGGTCTGAAAAGGGCTTAAAAGAAGACCCATTATTTTTTGGGAGTCCCGAGGGTGAGGTCAAGAGCGAAGAAGAATCATGCAAATGAGGCTCAAACTCGTATTCAGGAAAAACTACAAGGACTCTCGAGCCTACAGTGTTTTAGAGACAGCATGAATACCATAATGCAACCAGGATCTACCTAGGGCATCCATGTTCCGGTAAGCTCTACCACCAAGTTGCGACACTTCTAAAGCAAAGATGATGGTTCTATGTCACAACCTGATGGGATCAATCCTATGGCAAAGGAAAAAGACAACGAGATACACAAATCAGGGTAGAAACCTAACCTATATGTTCAAGTTGAGCGTCGGAAAAAATTTCCACGGACCGTCGAAAAATACTCAAAACTCAAAAAAATTGTCCCAATACCCGATCAAATGCCTCCTATGCAACTCCTGAATCACTCTAAATGGTTTTTGGTATAAAGAAAATGAGAAGGGAGGCCAAAAAAGTGACGAAAAGAGGCCAAAAAGTCTATAAATAGAAGTGGCAGCTCATTATCACTATTGTTGATTTGGAAATTGACTCTGGAGCCAAAAGACTCCCTTTGATTAAAGTGATGATTACGAGAGCTACAGTGGATGAAACGAACTTATGTCTGGACCAAGTAAGTACAAACTCCCTTATCTTGCATTTTATGTCTTTATTTATGTATTGGGTTTCATTTTTTAGGGGGGTGTCGACCTTTAAAAAGTCGACACTAGGTCCACGTGAGTTGTCTCAAGAAAGGTCGCATGTACATTCAGGCAAAGCAAACTCTGCATGCATGTACACATGATTGTCACCATTACAGCACGCGTGGGCCCCCTTATTGAATGAAAAAGACTTCAAAAGCAAGGGTTAACCCTCTTGAACCTTTTTGTTTTGCAGGATGTATGCCCATTGGAGAGAAAGAGAGCATGAAGAGGTAAATGAGTTGGTCGGGGAAGACCCCAATGTTGTGGCTACTTTGATGTAGTGTGGGTTACTCAAGTTTTTCTTATGTCCTTTCATGCGGGCACAACCTAGGCTACTGAATGCCTTGGTTGACTACTGGCATCCGGATGCAAAGGCATTCATATTAGAGGGGAAGTCACTGGTGCCCATGGTCAAGGACATTTACTTTTTGACTGGCCTCTCCGAGAGAGGGGAACCAGTCAATTTCCAGACTTTTCCTGTGGGGCCGCATAACATAGCGGAATTGATAGGCCTATACTGTGCAGCGGATACAGACTGCGCGAGCACGCAGGTGCCTATAAGCAAGATCATGAACTTATCGCTACAGGTGATAGTATTGCTTATTGGGTGAATTACTGGTTCTGCGGCTCTACATCAGGCATCCCATGCACAGATGAACTGTGCAGTCCAGTGCTTAAATGCATAAGTTTTTTATTGGAGTACCACTTTGCTTGAGTGTATGAAGAGGAAATTGACAGATTGTCGTTTGCGGACACATAGGAACTTCAGGTTCGGGACCATTCTGTGTTCGTTCTTTTTTGAGAGAGTTCCGAGTTTTAGTCCTCGAGTAGTGGTACGAGGACATCAGGCCTCTCTTCCTTCTGTGTGTAGATGGGCAGTACTACTGCCGCGACAGGGTGGTGGAAGGACCAATGAGTCCTTCGATGATGACTTTTTTACATGGCTGTCACGACATATCCCGGTTATAGAGGACTACTCCTATGTCGGGATTGATTTTTCGAGAGACCCAGAGATACCAGTACCTCCTGGTGAGGAGTGAGGGGAGATGGGTAAGTCTCTAACTTTGTAGTTTTTTTGTTGTATATGTAATTTTTATGTTGTTTTGTTATATATATCATTTTTTTTGTTATGCTAGAGTATTTGATGGATATGTGTTCATTATGTGCAGATGTGGGACCAGTGCGACCCGCTGACTATGCAAGGAACAAACATTGTCCTCAGCCAGGGGCCACACCTGCCGCCACAGGGGGACCAACAATAGCAGGAGATCTTCCAGCCAGGTAGGCTGAGAGGGTATTGAGAAGGGTTGAGCGTAAATTTACTGCACTCACTCGCACGGTCCCGATGGTAGAGATTGAGGACCTGCCACCATCTATGCAGCCTCATGTAGTGGGGGCACCACGGATGTGGGTCCGGTTGTTTTGGCGTTTGGCCAATGCTGTGGACTAGTATAACAAGGCCCATAGGCCCTGACTTTAGCTAGACATTTTGATATGCCATGAGCACTACTTGTATATATTTTTTGAGGGCATAAGCCCTATGACTTGTTATCAGTTATATTTTTGAGGCGCTTGCGTCCATCTATGTACTCTGGTTACTTTATGATATTATATATGGTTTTTTGGTCTTTTGTGTCTTATGGATCATGTGTGCAAAAACATATTTACATGCTTATGTCAATGTTCTTTCATATCTGTGCAAGATGCCAATCTAAAATTTGATTAGCTGGAGTATATGTAACTTGGTTTAATCTCTTAGGAACATGAAAATATGTAATATAATCAAAGTTTCGTTCTAAGAGACGTACCCTAAGGAATCGTCGGTGTAAAGTTGGATCATGAACGCGGTATACTCTATTTAACTGAGACACAACCAGTTGAGCATCGAGATAGACCCGGAGATGAGAGATATCCAATGACAAAGCGTCACGAAGCAACTCAATAACTACACTACACTCAACAATATTATTTGTGGTGTCACCTAAGCATATCCCTCTGGAAGATAATAACTGGCCTTGAGGTGTAAAGATTACCCAAGCTGCGGAGGCAAGCCTCCGAGTGTGCCGACTAGCACTGTCTGCATACCCAACAAACACTTTGGAATCACTTGACATCTGCCACAGTGACGAAAGATAGTATCAACGACTCGTCCATAATACTAAAAGAAACTAAAAAAGTAATAGTACAAAGACTATACATATGTTACAAAAATTTACCCGCAGTGACCTACCTATGAGTAATACTTCTTGAGGTAGAGCCCATTTCTAGGCTCCGCCAAAGCATTCCCTTCAAAATCAACCAGACTATAAGCGCCCTTTTTTAAAACCTCTTTTATGATGAAAGGTCTGAACCACATGGGTTTGAATTTTTCTGCCCCCAAGGGGTCCTTATCTTGGTCATAGACCAGGACAAGGTCGCCTTCAAAGAAAATCCGAGGACGAATGGACCTATCATACTGACACTTGACCTTATGTTTATGAGCCTCGTTGGCCAAGGATGCATCACGACACTGCTCATTGAGCTGCTCAAGGTATACTAACCATTCTTCAAGTGGAGAACTGTCTGGAAATAATTGTACTACCAACTTTAGAGATGGTATCTAACATTCGATGGGCAAGACTACCTCCAACCCGTAAATGAGTTGAAAAGGTGAGAAACCGGTTGCAACCTTAACAGATGTTCGGTAAGCTCATAATGCTGAGTATAACATCAAATACCAATTTGACTTGGTTGAGTTGATAGTTCATTATAGGATAGTCTTAAGAGTTTTGTTTACAGCTTCCACCTGCCCATTTGCTTGGGGGTAGTAGGGTGATGAATGTTCTTTCTGTAACCCAAGATTTTATTTTAACCCGGTCATCATCTGGTTCTGAAAGTGACTACCATGGTCAGTGACAATCTCCCTCGGGACGCTGAACCTTGCTATTATCTGATTGAATAAAAAGAGAGTTGTAGTCTCTCCATCATCTTTAAATGTTGGCATAGCTTCAACCCACTTTGTGAAGTAGTCTACAGATATGATGATATAGCAGTGCCCCCTTGCTGAAGGAGGGTTGCAAGTAGTGTAATCAATCCCCCACTTGGTGAAGGGACCAACTGTGATGACAGGATACATGGGAGTGGGATGTGCCCTCATCTTCCAAGAGAAGATTTGGCACGGATGGCACTTCTTGATCGATTCGATACAATCTTTGATAAGTGTCGTCCAGAAGTAACCTGCTCGTAGAATCTTTTGGGCTGTTTCCAACCCAGACAAATGACCGCCACAAGCTTTGGTATGGTAATCATTAAGCACAATAACTGCTTCCTTATGAGTGAGACATCGACGTAGGATGCAGTCTACACCTCTCTGATACAATGTATCATTGATTATGAGATAATTCTTAGCCTGATGGCATATGCGTTGACACTCATCGCGAGAAGCAGTGGTGGGGCACTTCAAAGTCTAGAGATAGATAAGTATATCCCCATACCAGGGATCTAAAGATGTGATCAAAAACATATCGACCCGAATAGGCGATTCTTCAGGCACAACGTCACCTGACTCAACCGGAAGTTTCAAAATAAGTTCTACGAAGACCAATGACTTTTTGGACTTTGTTGAAACAAAGTCTAAGTCAAACTCTTGGAGGATGACTATCCATCTACTGATTTTTCCGCCTATTACCCGTCGTGTCAACATGTACTGGAATGGATTCATGACAGCAATGACGGTG
This sequence comes from Picea engelmannii, assembly GCA_009831015.1. Taxonomy (NCBI): domain Eukaryota; kingdom Viridiplantae; phylum Streptophyta; class Pinopsida; order Pinales; family Pinaceae; genus Picea; species Picea engelmannii. The sequence continues at coordinate 433,106 of ML798943.1, read as the reverse complement.
GTCTTGCGAAAAAGAACATTATGACAGAATCATTGAACATCATGAACTGTTGTCAATGCAAGTTTTTCGATGTGAGAATAATTAAGTTTCGGTCCTACGAGGCCTTGGCTCAGGTAATAGATCACGTATTCTGAGAACAAGTCATCTTCCTGAACTAAAACCATGCCAATGGTTGATTCTGCTGCAGCTAGATATAATAAGAAATCCTTCAGTTAGGTGGCCGGAGTAGAGGGGCAGTTGTGAGGGCATGTTTCAATGCGTCGAAAGAGAGTTGAGCCACATCATCCCAGTAAAAGGGAACATCTTTCTTCAGTAAGTGCATAAAGCCCTTAGTGATTTCGGCATAGTTGGCGATGAACCGTCGTAAAAAGTTCACCTTGCCTTGTAGACTCTGAAGTTGAAGGATTGTGCATGGGGGGGGGCAACTGAATTATTGCCTCAACCTTGAGAGGATCGACCATGATCCCTGTTGTTGACACTATGAAACATAACAATCGTCCTAACGTTACGCAGAAGCTGCACTTGTTTGGATTCAGATGAATCCGAAAGTAGCGACAACGTTCGAAGATAAGTTAGAGGTGTGTGGGATGATCCGTTCTCTTGCAAGATCATGATGCTAAATCATCTAGATAGGCCTCAACTATATGCTTGAGGTCATGAAAAGAAAAAGACATGGCCCGCTGAAAGGTGGCTCCAGCATTTTTGAGACCAAAAGGCATTTTACGATATGCGAATGTACCCCATGGGCAAATGAATGTCGTTTTGTGTTGGTCTTCGGGTTTGATTTGGATTTGATTATATCCCGAAAAACCGTCCATGAAAGAAAAGGCTTTGCAACCCGCACATTCATCAATGATCTGGTCGATGAAAGGTCTGGGAAAATTATCTTTGGGACATGCCTTGTTCAAATCACGGAAGTCGGTAGATACATGAATCGTGCCTTGTTTTTTATTGACCAGTACGGGGTTGGACACCCATTGGGTCAAATGGATAGGATAAATAAACCCGGATTTTAGCAATTTCTCAACCTCAACCTTAATGGCTGCTGCTTTCTTAGGATTAACTGGATGAAGCTTCTATCGAACCGGATTGGCATTAGGATACGTTGTGATTTCATGTTCAACTATTTTTGGATCGATGCCTGGCATTTCCTCATAATACCAGGCAAAAACGTCACGGAATTCTTTGAAAAGATCTGTGTAGATTTGAATCTCTTCAGGGGAGAAGTCTTCTCCGACGAAGACATTCTCCATGATGCTCGGGTTTCGGGAGATATTGATAGGTAAGGTTTCAGTGATAGTTGCCATATTACCCTCCACATAAACCTTGTGTGTAGCTAAGGGATTCATAGGACAAGACCGATCTCCCGTCATAGTCACGGTGAATTATCTCACTTCAATTCGGCTTAACTCTGGGAGGAAGTATGATCTGTGATGAAGATCTTCCCAGGGTTTATCTAGACTAGTCATTGCTTCAATTATTGCTTCATCAGAGGGCAATACTAAGTCCAATGAATCGGTGTGAGCGAGAGAACCCTGAGCCCAAACAGGCTCTAGAAGTGGATCTAACTCTTGTGCAGGAGCTGGATCAGTGTAGGCTGAAGTTTGCTAGACTAAAGAGTATGTTACTTCAGCTACGGATAAGGGCATGGACATGCCTGGGTGTCCTGTCCCATCCATCGTGGCCGATGGGGAAGGAAGTGTCCACGGATCGTCGAAGTAAGTCGTGCAGAACGACGAAACTTGAAAAATCTCAACCTTATGGTGAATTGATATAAACTTGATATCGCCTTGAGGGGGCAGGTAATCGAAGGTACCCATCAAAGATGCGCACAAACCAACCCCTACGTTGACGACACCTGGTTGAGGATTATCAATCATCAAGACCGTGGATGCCCCCAAAGCAGGGTAAGGTCTAGAGAAGGACAATTGATCGATGGTCACTATCCGGCCTTCGTGTGGAAACAACAAGACCCGGAAAACTGTAGCAACCACCGCTTGCATGACATAAGTCCAACTCCTTCCTAACAAAAGGTTATAGTCGAGGGGAGCATCAACTACCTCTACTTCGACACACACGGTCTTCCCTCCTAACTGCACGGGGAAAGAAGGGACGATACCATGTGGTTGGAACGAATGACCGTCGAAAGTAGTGAGGAGAGTAGGTGACGGAGACAAAACGGGTTGGCCAACAGCCTTCCAACATGCCGACGACATAACACATGTCGAGGCACCCTCATCAACCACCGTGCGGAAGATATTTCGAGTAAAAGTTTTTGTGGGATCAACCACTACTATTTGAAACACTACGTGGTAAGGTAGACGAGGTTTTAAGTCAGTTGTATCCAGCATGATTGTACCCGAATTACAAGTCTCGGTAGATCCTAAAGCGGTTAACAAGGATTTCCTCTGGGAAGGGCAGCTTTGGAGGACCTCCAAAGCGGACATCGCGCAAGGGGTTTGTGATAAATCTTCCACCACATAGTAGTTATGGGTGGCCCTTGCGTTTGGGTTATGAGAAGCTTTTTTGAATGTGCCTTTGGGAATGCATATCATTGTTTCGCCCAACGTCTTCTCAATCTGTAGAGGAAGAGATGGGAGTTCAGCTTCTTTACCCTTCTCAGAAGTACTTGGTTTACTATAGTCATGTGCTCTAGTCGATATAAAAGCATCACCCCTCACCATATATACGTTCGCGGATGCAGGGTTGTTCGCAGGTGGAGAGGGGTCTTGGTTGCCCCCTTCCATGCTTGCAGAGGCTTGGGTTAGATTTTGCCCATGTTGAAATGGATTGGTCAACACAGCCGGCTCTTTCTACATTACAAACTTTTGGGCTTCTGGAAGCTGAGGACATAGATGGGTCGGGTGGTCTTCCGCGCACAGGTTGCATGGATACCTCACCTTTCGTTTTTCAGTGTTGTCCTCGCCAGCGTTATCGATAGGTTTTTTATCCCCCTTACCCTTCTTTTGTTGTTTTTTCTTTCCTTCAGGCTACTGGGTGGCCTTTGGGTTAGTCGATTGCACTATGTGTACCTCCGACGTTTTGGTAGGGGGAGCATCCAAAGTAGTAGTTTGGTTGGCCACTGTGTGTTGTATAGATAACTGTTGCAACTGCTTCGTCAATTGCTCAGCGGGATTTGTTTGTGTTGAACCAACAATACCATCGGCATGTGGTCCATCTCTCTATCTAGTTTTATCCAATATTGAGTGTGGCGCATCTGGAAAGATGTTGTATAATAAATCGAACTGAGAATATATGAGCTCAAATTGTTGAGCTCTCATGATGGCGTCTTCTTCGGAGAATACTCTCGACGTTGCGACGTATTTGGATAACTGTGGGACCAAAGACTTAAGGAACCACTCAAGCAGGAATGCTGGTGGGACTGGCACCTTAATTAGACTCTTCCGACGTCTCCATTCTCGGATGTGATCAGAGATATGGTTCGTTGTCGTCTGTTCGAAATTGGCCAGCAGCTCAGTGCCAGCGTCGTATCTCACAGGTAACTGGAAATGGTTTAGGAAAGTCATTGCCAGCTCACTGAAGGAAGAGTATCTTGAGCGATCGAGCTCAATGTACCATTTCACGGCACTCCCATTGAGAGTACGTTGAAACAATCGCAACTGTACGGAGTCATATTTCAATGAGTTAGATGAGCACCAAAGATGGAAGGTAGTCACATGATCTCCTAGATCTTCGTTAGGCTTGGCTTCGAACTTTGGAATGTCTAAAGGCAACTTCGTCGGCATAGGAGGCCAACGCATATCATGACAAATAAGGTCATTCAGCAACCTTGTCAAATCTGGCAAGTGCAAAGTCGCCAGGAAGGGTAGTTTGGGTTGTTGGTGATAACCTAGGAAAAGGGGCTTGGAGTTTGACTGGCACCAGGTTGCCAGAAAAAGTTTGGCTGCTAGCCCGGATTCTGGTAGAAACCGTGGCCCTGGCCAGCGTATGGATTTTTCATATGTGGAGACATCATCGACTGATTTCCCAAATAGGACATAGATGGTTGGGCATGCATTGTATTCGAAGGGCTCTGGGAAGGGTTGCCCCATGTCGGTCCCATGGGGATAGGCAGAGTAGTTTGTCCATGGTTCCATTGATTGTGGAAAGAATTACCCCATATTGGCATTCTGGACGAGGGAACGGATCCCTGCCAAGAATTCCAAGGCCTTCATGCGAAAGAAGTTCCTAGGTTTTCTCCCTGTGCAAGAATAGTACCCTGCCCAAGAATAGATTGTCCAAAATTGGGATTGCCCCCAGTCGAGAAGGTGGCTGACAAGAAGGCATTGTTACCAAATGTTCTGGCCAAAGAAAATGGTGCCGAACCTACCGGCATATTATGCGAAGGTGGTCCTTGACTCCCTACTCCAAATAAACTATGGTATGTAGGTTGCCTGGTAGATTTTTTATGCGAGCCACCGAGTGAAGGGGACGAAGGAGGGATATGACCTCCTCCATAAGGGAAAGTGTTAAAAGGAGCAGGAGTGCCCCCATGTGACTTTGCAGAGGAGCGCTAGAGCTCCCTACCCCCAGACCTGAAGTCTATAAAGTGGAATAGGAAAGTACAGGACTTGTACCTGAACTAGGCATACCGTATGAGAACGAAGGGCATGTCGCACTTTGTGTGAAAGTGGTTGTGGCCGCCACAAAAGACGAGGTCAGACAACTGTGCGATGTAGAAGCGGTCAAGACCATGGTGGCTCAGACTGGTGACAGTGGGTTAGGAGGTGAAAACTCTCCTGTGGTGACAACCATAGTGGGAGTTGAAGAATTCCCAGAAGGAGTAACAACATTTGTTTCCATTGTTGTGTGCAACACTGTCTGGCGCTCGTAAAATTGAATTGGCACGATGAAAGGTGCCAAGAAATCAGTGGTTGGGGTTTCAACTGGGCCAAGAGCATTCGCTTCAACGTCCAAAATGGTCGATTCCTCCGGATGTTGGTCGGGCACAATTACTTGTAACCCGGTCGCTTCAAAAGACCCTTGTTGGTCTAGCTTTTGTCTTAATGGCGGCGGGGGTGGCTCCAGTGTAACCGGCGATGGGCCAATAAGCCTTTGTGACCGGCGGAGCTCGTGATCCTCTACTATGTGAGAAGATCAAATACACTCTAAGGTAGTCTAAACATTCAAAAGTAACACACACTAAAAAAGTCCCTAGAAGATAAGACAGGCAAACACTAAATTAATTGGAAGAATAGTTACAACAACCAACACTAGAGCAACTTACTGGTGCAAGTGAAACTCGAACACGAAGCACCCTCCAGGTATACTCTGAAAAGCGTGGCCCGATTTCTATCCTAGGTACCACAGTATACCCCCGCAGTCACCTGTGTATGTCCCTAAAAAAGATAGGCAACTAGGTTTCTAGCGCGCGAACAGTCACCAGGCGGGTACAGTCGAAAGTCGGGTAGACCACAATGAGCAGGGTATCGAGCCCGAAACCTGTCAAGGGTATCGAAATCAAGTGGTCCAGAAGACAAATGAGGACCTCGAATGGATTCAAGACCCACAAAGCCCCGTGGCAAATGCAATCGACAGAATCCCAAAACAAGCCCTCTATATGTGTTCTCCACTACGATTGGTCCAACTTTCGAGGGGTTATCTCCGCTACCTTTCCACACGCGACCTTGTGTTTATCGCCTGTGTTAGAGGGGGGTCCCGAATAAATTTCATGATACTGGACTTAGACACTCCCTAACTCAGACTCCAATGTTTGATTTTAAATGGCCTTGAAGAGTTTCCTCTCCAACCTAATCCAAGGCCCTAATCCTGAACTAGTTGGTTAACCTTACAAACATAAAAGTCTAATAAATTTTAGATTTAACGTTAATTTTATGGCTTTGTATTATGTCAAGGGGTATGAAAGTGAAACTGATGATGTGTAAAAGACGAAAGAAAAAATGAATAAAAAATATGGAAACAAAAAACTTTTACTTAATGCAAAATTTCAACAACTTTTCAAAATATCTATTTTTTTTTTTTCTAAGATTTTGGACAACAAACTCAAAAGAAATTTCACTTGACTACAAGCTACTTATGACCTAAGTAAACTGTAAAAACTTATGAAATAAACGACTTTTCCCTGGCTAATAATGCAAAAACACACTCTTCAACCAAACAAGAAAATGAAAGAGATTTTTTTTTTTATTTAAATGTTGATAAAGTAAAAAAGGAAAAATACCAACAAGCAAAAACCAAGAAAAAAAATTCTGGCCTAATCGCAGATCGCAAAGAATCACTTCAACAAATCACACACTAGCAACTTTAAAAAATGACTCTCACACTTGTCTAAAAACTCTAAAAAAATATTTTTTATGACAACTTTTAAATGAGAAAAAGCAAGCTAAGGGTAAGATTAATCCTAAGCTATTGACTGCTAAGACAGAGATTCAAACACCTGAGTGGTATAATTCTCATCAAGGGAATGGATGACTGCCTTACCCTTAACAAAAGCTATCATGCACAAGCACACTACTAATAATCCAACAGCCAGAGTGTGAATGCGAGCTATATAGAGACAGAGGGCGTGTACACGCGAGCTGACCTTGTACAGGCCATGTATATCTCTAAACTTTGAGAAAAAAATAAAAAACAGACAACCCAAACCAGGAAGAGACCACTGATATTGATAACCATGATCCCTTGAAGGCTTGGACACTCTTTTTAACAAAAAAAACAAACAATGTAAGGAAAAAAATTGTAAAACAAATCAATCTGAGACAAGACTGCAAACAACCAAGACTTAGAAAGAATCCCAGAAAACCCCTGAGAATGTCTGATTCTGACAGGGAAGAGGATGACTGCCTCAAAAATTCTCTGGACTTTACACGCTACTGCTACTTCTTCAGCTAGCGTTCACACGCGGGCTGTAAGAGAGTAGCGCGCGGGTACATGCTGCAAACCTTATGCAGACCGCGTGTACCTCTGTGGGTCTTGAAAAAACACAGTCAAGAAAATAACAGAGACAGCTGGTATGGGAAACCAAACTCTCTGCTAGCTCAGACTTTACAGAAACTAAAAAAAAACAGGCAAGAAAAACCAGTCTTTTTCTAAAAACTACCCAAAAAATAAAATTCCAGGAACCCTAGAGACATCCCCAGTATGGTTGCCAATTCTGTTGTGAGGGAAATCTCCTTACGGACTAGCAAATAGGGTTTTACTTTGCATGCAGATATGACCAAAAAAAAAATCTACTTTCTACCTTCGTCCCCAGACTTAAATCCCATTTCTTTCAGTAAATACATGGCCAGATCAACCTATCTTGTTCCAGGCGTTTGATGTCAATCCTCTTTCGCACTTGATCACTTGTTCACAGTTCTCCTTCCAAAGCTGACCTGCATACAAGACAAGCAACAACTACACATGCATCTTACCTATAGGCTAACGGGTTATAGATTCAAACATGTATTTAACAAACTATGAATAACTCATGAATTGGGACGGGAAAAGCATTTTCTTTATTACTTTGAATGAGTCAACTTAGAAAAAGTCGAGACCGGCCACCGCTCTGTGAACCTGATCCTGGGCTCCTCTTCAACTGTCCTCCAACTTCTTTTCTTTGTATCTCTTATGGCACAAGGATGGCTAAAGGGTTGGGACAATGGGAATATGCAAATGGGCAGAGTTTCTTTGCTATTTTTTTCCTCTTCCAAATGGGACCCCTAGCCCTTCTTTTATAGGCTAGAAGAAGCTAGGTATTTGGATGAACCCTCAGCCATGCATGGTCGGGAGTTTCAGTTAACTCACCCAGAGTTGTGTGTTCCATTGGCAACTTTCCTTTTTTCGTGCTTTTGTCGGTCCACGTGGGTTGTTTTAGATCAGCTAGTGTGTACACGCATGCAGTAATAGAGTAGGGCGCGTGGGCCCTTATAAAAGAGGTTTTTTTAAAGAGTTGTTCAGCAGTGCTTTGGCAAAGAAGGGATCTGAGATGGCCTTATGCCAGGTAATCATGTATGGTACAATTTAGGGTTATAACAGTAACAGTTCCACTGTTCCTGAGATTGGAGCTAGAGAATAGAAAAAGTCCTACAGTCTCTGGAGAAAAGGATATGTTGTGGAATCAAACACTGGGGCATATCAGAGAGAAGGGATTTTGACTACTACACGGTAAAGGTATGGTCGAAGGTATGTCTAATTTCTCTCTATATTTTGATTTATGTGAACATTGTGTATATGGGAAGAAAAATCGAGTAAGATTCTCTTCTAGTGCAATGAGGGCAGAGGAAATTTTATAGTGGGTGCACAGTGATGTGTTTGGATTTATGTCAGTTCCATCACTGGGAAAATATATGTACTATGTCTCATTTTTATACATGAATTCTTGAGGAATACTGGGATATATTTTCTTGGGAAGAAATATGAATTATTTAACAGGTTTAAATAGTTTAAGGCTCTTGTGGAGAATCAAATAGAGAAAATAATTAAGGTGTTGAGGACGAATAATGGTGGAGAGTTCTATGGAAATGAATTTGAAGAATTTTATAAGAAGTGTGTTATAGCAAGGAAGAAGACTACTCCATATACACCTCAGCGGAATGGAGTTGCAGAAAGAATGTATAGTATGTTGATGGAAAAATCAAGGTGCATGCTCAGTGGTGTTGGGTCGGGATAGGAATTCTAGGCAGAGGAAATGGGTATTGCGTGTTACATGGTTAATCAATCACCCTCATTAACATTGGATTGCAAGACTCTGCACGAGGTATGAACTAGTAAGAAACCCTCTCTCACATATATTAGGGTATTTGGCAATGAGGCATATGTTCACGTTCCAAAGGAAAACAAGAGTAAGCTAGATAAAAAGGTTGAAAAGTGTATCTTTATTGGGTATAAATTTGGTCTGAAAGCTAAGCTTTGGAACCTAGAAACTAAGAAGGTAGTGTATAGCCAAGATGTGGTATTTAGAGAAATAAAATATGTTGTCAAACAGGAAGTCCTATCAAGGAAGGAAGAACCAGAGAAAATATAGTTTAAGTCAAAGGATCATGAATCAGGATCTACATAAGAAAAACAATAAGAAGAAGGATATCCTCATACTCCAATATTGAGGAGATCAGTTTGGGAAAGAAGGGAACCAAAAATGTATAATACACCTCATTTCCGTTTCAAATTTTTTTTGTCTCTTATTGATGATGATCCTAGAACTATTAGGGAAGCAGTGGATTCAAAGGATTGAAAACTCTGGAAAAATGCCATGATTGAAGAAATGGCAGCCTTGGACGAGAATGAGGCTTGGGATATAGTGGAGTTGTCGACTAGAAGAAATCCCATTAACAACAAATGGTTTTTTAAGAAGAAGTTTAATGCAAAAGGCAAAGTGGAGAAATACAAAGCTCGGTTAGTAGCAAAGGGTTATTCCCAGGTAGTGGGATTTGACTTTGGTGAGATTTTTTCTCGTTTCCAAGTCAACTTCAATAAGATTTTTTTTATTTGTTGTTGTTGCGCTTGATTTTGAAGTAGAACAAATGGATGTGAAGACAACAATCCTACATGGGGATTTGGTAGAAGAAATCTACATAAAGAAACCAGAAAGATTTGTTGTGACAGGAAAGAAAGAGTTGGTATGTAGGCTGAAAAATTCTTTGTATGGGTTAAATAAATCACCAAGGATGTGGTATCAAAAATTTGATACATATGTGTTGGGACTTGGCTTCAGAAGGAGAAAATCATATCATCGTGTGTATTTCAATTTAATCAGTTATCATCTTATTTATTTGGTCTTGTATGTGGATGATATGTTGATGATAGGAAATGACAAGGAGATTATCTAGGATGTGAAAAATCAGTTGTCCTCTAAATTTGACATGAAGGATCTTGATGCTACAAATTTCATTTTGGGCATGGAAATTAAAAGAGATAAGGAAAACAAGAAACTCTAGTTAAATCAGAGGAAATATGTCGAGACAATATTGCAAAGGTTTAATATGAAGGAACGTAAACCAGTTAGGGTACCTATTCATGTAGGTGTAAAGTTATTTGTGGATCAATGTCCCAAGAGACAGGAAGAAAAAGAGGACATGTCCCATGTTCCATGTGTGAGTGCGATTGAAAGTTTGATGTATGCAATGGTTTGTACTAGACCATAAATTTCACATGTAGTAGGAGTTTTCAGAAAGTGTATGTAAAAGCCAAGGAAGGAGCATTAGATAGTAGTAAAGAGGGTTTTCATGTATTTGTGTGGCACTACTAGTTATGAATTGTGCTAGTAAGGAAGACCGGGATTGGACAAAGTGTTGGACATATGTGGCTTTGTTGATGCAAAATGGGCTAGAGATATGGATAACCGAATATCTACAAGTAGGTATGTGTTTAACCTATTTGGAGGAGCATTCAATTGGATGAGAAAAAGACAGCTTGTAGTGGAACTCTCAACTACAGAAGTTGAATACATGGCAGCCACTCATGCAAGAAAGAAAGAAGTATGGTCACATATATTGTTTTCATGTATTAGTTGGTACAACAAGTTGTAAGGATATATTGTGACAGTCAGAGTGAAATCTTGTTGGCAAAGAAATTGACTTATCATTTAAAGACAAAGCATATTGATGTTCAATATCATTTTGTGGGAGACATGGTTGAAGAAAAGAAGGTGTTGTTGATGAAGGTGGACACTTTGAAGAATGATGCAGATTCAATAACAAAATATGTGATCACGAAGATGTTCTCTTGGTGTAGAGGATTTATGGGCATTGTTGCCCTGGATTCTTGACTATGTAACCTTGTAACCCCATGTATGCAAAGAAAACAACAAGTGCGATAATTTTGGGTATGTGTTATATCCTTTTCATGACTAGTGTAACACCCCAAGGCCGAGCCCCTGCTGAATTGTAATTATGTTTATAGGTTGGTGAGCCAAATGTTTATAAGTTGGGAGACTCATGTGTTTATTAGGCCGGAGAGCCAGATGTTAAGGCCAATGAGCCTGATTTTGTATATGTAAATACTCACATCATTGATAAAATTGCATCGATGCATGTAGACTGACCATGAAGAAAGAGTTATGGAGGACCAAGCTCCACTAGGTAGAGAAGGGGCTGAGCTAGAAGGATTACTTATAAAGGAATAATATATATTATTATTTCCTATAGGCTAAGGTTTGACAATAACCATGTTGTCTTAAGTTCCTGGGGAAAGGGAACGAGTGTTAAGTGGAGCTCATGCAGCTTCAAGAAGACATGTGTCAACCTGGGCGCATGCAGTTTTTAGGTGGGGAAAGTCAACTTGATGGGGGTTCCCTCACCATTCACACTTTTCTCACCATTCTCATGAAGCTCGTGATGGCGCCACTCTGGAAGTCAACCATACCCCCCACTGATGCACGCACCATTGGAACCTGCAGATATACTTGAGTTGTCCTGTGTATTTCCTGTGAAGCCCGACACACCTGTATTTTCCTGAGCCCGTGCCGTGTCTTAGCGGTTGGTTCTTGCTGACAAGGAATCTCCTTGGTTGAGCATGGCTTGCTTCCATATTCTATGTACTTACCCATTTTTGGTTGTTACCATCACCTGTGCGTTAGCCGAATTCTTTTGTTGACATCACCCATGTTCGTTTGACATAAGAGTTGGATTGAATAAGCATGTTGTCAGGCTTGTGAGAAACTCTCTCCAGGTGAGAGAGTTTGTTGGGGAAGTGAGTTCTCCTGGAGGGATTCTCGTAGCAGCTATAGTACTCTGAGACTTCCAGTCCAGCCTGTTGTTGAAACCCAAGGAAATGGAGGTGTAGCAATCGATGGACTTGTGATAGTGAAGGTGTACACTCCTGGGGTGGGGCAGGCGTGTGGGGAATGAGGCACTGTAGGTTATGAGTGTAAGTGGCTCCTGGGAGAAAATCCTTCCTATTGATCTGTGCAACTTTCATGTTGTCCTTGCCAAACCTAGGAATCCCTTGCCCAATGGATTTTAGTCCCAGCTCGGGGGTGACCCATTGTTGAGCATTGTGAGCAGCGTGGTCTAAGGCTAGGAGGTTTGTGGAAGGTCTACACATAATTGGTGTTCATCTATTAAAATATAAGTACCAAATATTTTTTTATTGTATGTTGTGTATTTGTATTTGTATTATAATTAATGAGTAATGCATGTGTATATATGTTGCATGTATGTGTTAATGTTGTTTCTGCATGAACAAGTGTATGAGTAGAGTATTGACGTCTGTTTAATTGCATTAGATACAGGGATGATTTTAAGGATGAAAATTTATTTTAAAATGTAGAAACCTTGACGAACCTTACTAATCCTTCATATGCCAACTATAAATGTTTGGCGATATTTTTGTAAAAATATTCAAATTTATAAGGATTTTATATAGTTTTTATAAATTTTTGGTGATTTTTAAGGTAAAATAATTTTAGCCTAGAATTTGGGTGAATCATTTTTAAAATAACGAATCTCATTTTTGGAAAAACCATGGAAAATTAGCCCATGAGGGAAATTTAGCCCCTAAAATCATCCATGATTAGATATGTGTGTGTATGAATACCAAATGTTATCTCTATTTTCCTGTTAAGTTTTATATGTGATTATTTTCGCAAAGTTATTGGGTGGCATGGCCTAGCCTATTGGTTTAAGGCTAGGAGTGTCACAAATTGGTATCAGAGCAGAAAAGGTAAAGTTACAGTTCTTTGGAGTAGCGTTTCCCAGCAGAGGTTTGAGGGTCGGGGACGTTACAAATTGGTATCAAAGCCATGGTTTCGACACTGAGCCTAGATGGGCCAGGTTAGTGGTTAACGAGATAAAGGTTTCAGAGTGAATTATTGTAGATATAGACAAAATTCAAAGTTCAGAGCGTCCCTGGGACTGTGTTCAGAAGCTCAAAAGAGTATAGCGGTTCAAGAAAACCAATAGATAAATATGTCACAACAAGCATTGTGTTGGGTCGCGAGGTTTAAATTTGGGTCGTATGATCTATTCGAGAGAAAGAAGATCCTTCACAGTCGTCAGATTTAGAAAAGGTGCAGGAAATTTAAACCCCTAAGTACTTCAGACTTTGTGGCTTCGGTGACGTTTATGTGTTATAAGAAAAAGGGATCGAAGCATGAAGTTCCGAAGTTCTGTAGAGGATCTACACAGTAGATCTGAGAAAAAGTTCTTGACTATTGGATTGGACGAAGACAGATCGGAGCCGTAGATTAAGCCAAGAGCAAGTGGTAAGGCGTAATGACAGATCAACGTATTCAGGAGCTCGACACTTCGAGAGAAATGAGGTGTGCTAAGGTGAATCCTTCTGAAGTCTTGAAGTCCCAAAGTGACATGGCATGATGACGTCACCCAGCGTGACCTGAAATTCGTTAGTCTTACCATGTGTCATTTCGAATGGAACTTTGACGACCTTGTTGGACCAAAAGAAATTTGACATGTGGGGCCACGTGCCACCACTTTAATTGTTGACAGTTGTACTACGTGGACCCCAAAATATAGGTAGTTCAGAAGTTCAAAGTTCGGGAGATTTGAGGAATGCAAGTGTAAAATATTCCGAAGCCTGAACTCTCGAAGTGACATGGCCTGTTGACATCACCAGGGATGACATGGACACATGGGATGTGTGCCACATGTCAGTGAGTTATGTACCCTTCGAAGACTGATTATGCCAGTTATAACGTGACACATGTCACCTGCCTGATTGGGCCACATGTCCACTTCTAGTAGTCTGTCACGTGGCACCTCCCTTGAGTGTGGTCAGTGGGGCCCCTGATAGATTGCACAAAGCAGCTGAACTTGGTCAAGAATTGTTAAATTTTAAAGACTCTCGAAGCTCCGAGGAGCGAAGTAAATCCTCAGCGTTGATCGAGGAGGGACACACGACAATAGATCTCGTATTTCGGAGACTTAGTACTCTAGAGGATTCAAGGCATAGATAGTTAGGGTTGGGGACTCCCGAAGGATGTAGTCCATCTCGACCATTGATTAGGAGAGGGTGTGTGGAAATAGATGCAGCAGTCCAGAAACTTGAAAATACGAAAGAATGGTTCATGAGTTTGCGGTGAGTTGAAAACACCAAAGCCTAAAAATCTGAAGTGCGGGGTAAGTGCTTGTTGGTTTAGCACTTGGTCACATCTGTGGTCACATGTGAATTAAAGGATGAAGAGAAGGGGACTAGAGCCCGAAAATTATTGTAGAATAGAGCAGGGCTTAGAGATAGAATCATGGGGATTCTTGATCGACACAAACCCGCCGAAAATAGAGTTTGATATTCTTTTGATTGAATCAGATTGTTTAAGTTACTATGGAGAATTATTAAGCCTAATAGCCTGACAATAACTCTGTTGACTGCACATTTTACAGAGCTAACAATTGACAGAACTGAACCGAATTGTTCCATAGTGCAGAGAGATGAAGGAGGCACATGATGCTTATAGTTCGGAGGATGAAGTTAGAGGAATGGATGTCCATTTGGGAATTGAAGGAAAAAACTCCAATGGGCATGGAGAAGAAATAGATAAAGAAGTGAGCATGATGAAAATCATTAAGAATTTGCAAAAAGATGTCCAAATTCACCAGGTCGATAACAAAAGGCTTATGAGAGCCAAGGAGAAACAGGGAAACTTCAATATGAAACTGATGCAGAGACTAGAAATAATTGAAAAGAAATTGGATAAGGAAAGTGGATCCAGTAAATCAAGAAGTCACGTGACCCCTGATGAGGAAAGAAGAGGGAGAAGTGGCAGTAGACATCACCAGCACTCCCGAAGAAATTCCAAAAAGAGGACACACATTAGTTCAAGTCCATCTCCTACCAGAAATCATAGGAGATATGAAGTGGATGAACTGAAGGGTGAAATGAATAATATCAAACCTCCTACTTTTGATGGAGAGCACAAGAAAGATGAAGATGTTGAGGCATGGTTGTTGGGCATGAGGAAATATTTCCAACTTCAGAATTACTCTTCTCGTGAAGATGGAAGAATTGCCATCTATAAGCTAAAAGGAAAGCCGCCCATATGGTGGGATCAACTTGTGCAAGTGAAACACGTCAGAGAGAAGAATGTTACATAGAGGGAATTTAGGAGGCATTTTGAAAAGAAGTACTTAACTAAGAGGTATTATGACAAGAAAATGAAAGAGTTCTTTGAACTCAAGCTGGGAAGTATCTCCATTGATGAATATGAAAGGAGATTCTTTGAGTTGTTGAAGTATGTCCCCTTTATCAAGGACGAGACTTTTAAGATTCAAAGGTATCTGAGTGGACTGCCATCTTTTATCAGTGACAAGATTCAATATGATGATCCTAAAATTATGGAAGAAACCATAAGGAGAGGAAAATTCTTATTTGATCAGCAAAAAGGGAAACCTATTTTCCAGAAGGCTTGGGAAGGCAAGAAGAAGTTTAAAAGGGAGCAGAGGCAGAAGGGGAACAAGCCACCATTTTTCAGAAATAGTCCTCAAGGATAGCCAGTTTTGAAAGAGCCCAGGATGGCTAAAGTAGGTGGGCAAAGACCAAGGCAGACTCATGTGGAATGTTGGGGTTGTAAAGGAGATCATAGGTATAGATATTGTCCTCACAGAAGTGACAAAGTGAGAGTTGTTCACAATGTTCAGCAAGCAAAAACGGTAGAGGACATGGGCAAAAGAGTACCAAGTATCTATGCAGCCCTGAGAAACAAGCAAGTTGAGTTTCAATTACACATGATTGAAGTTGAAGGTATGATCAATAACCATGCCCTTAATATTTTAATTGATTCGGGAGCTAGGCATATCTATGTAGATCCTAAATTTGTGGAAAGATTGTTTTTACCAAGAAGCAACCATGGGAAATCTTGGCTGGTGCAGCTGGCTACAGGAGCCAAGAGAAAATTTGTTGAGTTGGTTAAATCATGTCCAGTGGACATGAATGGACTGAGTACCAAAGAAAATCTAAACATCTTTCCTTTGGGATCATATGATTGCCTAATTGGTATGGATTGGTTATACCAACACCATGCCCTATTAGACTGCCATAACAAGGCATCCACTTGCTTGGATGAGCCAGGAAATCAGAGGGTAGTCCAAGGAATTCCCAGGGCAGTTACTATCCAGTAAATCTCAGCAATGCAGCTAAAGAAGTGTTACAGGAAGGGTTGTCAAATATTTGCAACCCATATGGAGGAAGCATCTAAGGTTAAGGTGTCAAATCTGAAGGATTGTGCAGTCCTAGAAGATTATGAAGACATGTTCAAGGAGGTACCTAGACTACCTCCAAAGAGAGATATTGATTTCTCTATAAATTTAATGCCTGGAGCAGCTCCAGTATCAAAGACTCCTTACAGAATGAGTACACCAGAGCTAAAGGAGTTGCAAATGCAACTTGAAGAACTTCTGAAGAAGGGGTATATATGCCCAAGTGTGTCACCTTGCGGTGCCCCAGTCTTGTTCGTAAAGAAGAAAGATGGGACATTAAAATTGTGCATTGATTTCAGATAGTTGAACAAAGTGACTATAAAGAAAAAGTATCCCTTAACAAGGATTGATGACCTCTTCGATCAGTTGAAGGATGGTAGGGTATTTTCAAAGATAGATATCAGGTCAGGATACCATCAAGTAAGGATTAAAAAGGAATACATTAGCAAGACCGCCTTCAGGACAAGGTATGGTCATTATGAGTTCACAGTGGTGCCATTTGGGTTATCAAATGCACTAGCTTTTTTCATGTGCCTAATGAATGGTGTTTTCCGAGAATATTTAGACAAGTTTTTCATTATCTTTTTGGATGACAACCTTATATATTCCAAGTCGGAAGAAGGGCATGAGTATCATTTGAGGATGGTGTTGAAAGTGCTAAGAGAACATCAGTTGTATGCCAAATTGAGCAAATGCTCATTTTATCAAAACAAAATTCACTATTTGGGGCATATCATATCTAAAGAAGGGATAGCAGTGGACCCTGAAAAGATTGAGGCCATTAAAGGGTAGAAAACACCTAAAAATGTGACAGAAGTCAGATCCTTCATGGGTCTAGCTGGCTACTACAAAAGGTTCATTGCAGGGTTTTCGAGAATAGCTCACCCCATCACTTCCTTGCAAAGGAAGGGGAAGAAGTTTCAATGGACAAAATATTGTGAAAAGCGCTTCCAGCAATTGAAGTAGTTATTAACCAGTGCTCCAATTCTGAAGATCGCAGATCCGAATGAAGATTTCATGGTTTGCACATATGCATGCAAAGAAGGACTAGGAGGAGTCCTTAGTCAGAAAGGATTTGTGATATGTTTTGAGTCCAGAAAATTGAAAGAGAATGAAAGGCTCTATGCCACTCATGATTTGGAGTTGGCAGCCATAGTCCACGCTTTGAAGAAGTGGAGGCACTACCTCATGGGAAAGAGGTTTGAGTTGAGGACAGACCATAATGGTATAAAGTACCTGTTTGATCAACCTACTTTGAATGCTAGACAGAGTAAATGGTTGGAATTCCTCTGTGAATATGACTTTGTATTAAGCACATCAAAGGAAAGGAGAACAAGGTGGTTGATGCACTCAACAGGAGAGTGCATGAACTACATGTTACATCCATTATCATGTATCAGACGGATCTTAAAGGCGGAATTTCTGAAGCTGCAAAAGTTGATTTGAAGTACATGGAATTGGTAACTAAATTGCATCAAGGTAAAACGAAGTAGAAAGCTAAATATTATGAATTGGGAATTGATGGAATTATCTTGTACAGAAACAAAGTTTATGTACCCAATTCTCCTGAATTGAGGAGTGTGATTTTAAATGAAATGCACAATGTACCTTATGCAGGACACCCAGGATATCAAAAAATAGTTTCAGTAGTCAATAGCCATTACCATTAGCCAGGTATGAAGAAAGAAATTGCAGAGTACATTGTCAGATGTATGGAGTGTCAAAGGGTCAAAGTTGAGCATAGACACCCAGTTGGGTTGCTACATCCATTAACCATCCCTAAGTGGAAGTGGGAAGTGGTGACAATGGATTTCATCACAGGATTACCCATAACAAACAAACAACATGACTCCATCATGGTAGTGGTGGATAAGCTTACTAAGGTCGTCCATTTTATTCCATTGAAGACTACTCACAAGGAAACTGATGGTGTTGATATTTATATGAGGGAAGTATCATGATTGAATGTCATACCCAAGACAATTGTGCCTGATAGAGACCTAAAGTTTACCTCAAATTTTTGGAGAGGATTATTCCATGGGTTTGGAACGAACCTAAACTTCAACACAACCTATCATCCTGAGTCTAATGGACAAACAGAAAGAGTAAATCAAGTGATAGAATATATGTTAAGGATGTATGTGATGGACAAACCATCTAAATGGGAAGATTATCTACACTTGGTAGAATTTTCCTACAACAATGGGTATCAAGCGTCACTGAACATGAGCCTGTTTGAAGCACTTTATGGCAGAAAGTGAAACACCCCAGTAAGTTGGGACAACCCAGCTGATAGGGTAGTGGTTGGGCCAGAGTTGCTCAGGGAAATGGAAGAGCGGTTGTTAAAGATAAAGTTGAATTTGAAGGCTACCCAAGATAGGAAGAAAAGCTATGCATACAAAGGCAGAACCCACAGGGAATTTAAAGTGGGTGATCATGTTTTTCTGAAGGGGAAAGCCAATAGAAGTTCCCTGAAGCTGGGAAGTTGTTCCAAGTTGGCAGCCAAATATTGTGGACCATTTGAAATTCTACAAAGGATTGGACTGGTACTTTATATGCTTACATTGCCTGCATCCATGCCTATTCATAATGTATTTCATGTATCATTGCTCAAGAAGTATATACCTAATGTTAATCATATGATTGATTAGAATGTGATTCAGGTGGAGCAAGAAGGCGCTTTGCAAGTGAAGCATGTGCAGATACTAGACTGGAAGAGCATGCAACTCTGGAATCGAGTCGTAAATCTTGTAAAGGTTCAATGGACCTGGTACGGTCCTGAGGACGCAACATGGGAGAATGAAGATGCTATGCGGTTAGCGTACCCACATCTTTTTGAAGATTTTGGAAATCTTGTTGTTGTTGCGTAAATAAGTTGCACTCAAGATAGTGAAAAAATAAGGGGAGGGGATTGTAACACCCCAAGGTCAAGCCCATGTTGAATTGTAATTATGTTTATAGGCTGGTGAGCCAAGTGTTTATAAGATGAAAGACTTATGTGTTTATTAGGCTGGAGAGCCCAGATGCTAAGGCCAATGAGCCTAATTTTGTATATGTAAATACTCACATCATTAATAAAATTATATCGTTGCGTGTAGACCGACCACGAAGAAAGAGTTATGGGGGACTAAGCTCCACTAAGTAGGGAAGGGGCTAAGTGTCTAGGAATAGGGGCTAAGCTAGAAGGCTTACCTCTAAATGAATAATATTATATTATTATTTTCTAGAGGCTAAGGTTTGACAATAACCATGTTGTCCTAAGTTCCTGGGGAAAGGGAATGAGTGTTAAGTGGAGCTCATGCAGCTTCAAGAAGACATGTGTCAACCTGGGCGCATGTAGTTTTTAGGTGGGGAAAGTCAGCTCGATGGGGGTTCCCTCACCATTCTCACCATTCTCACCATTCTCACAAAGCTCATGATGGTGCCACTCTGGAAGTCAGCCATACTCCCCACCGATGCATGCATTGTTGGAACCTGCAGATATACTTGAGTTATCCTGTGTATTTCCTATGAAGCCCAACGCACCTGTGTTTGCTTGAGCACGTGTTGTGTCTTAGCAGTTGGTTGTTGTTACCAACGCAGTTCCTTGGCTAAGCACGGCTTGTTTCCATATTCTATGTACTTACCCATTTTCGGTTGTTACCATCACCTGTGCGTTAGTCGAATTCTCTTGTTGACATTACCCATGTTTGTTTAACATAAGAGTTGGATTGAAGAAGCAGGTTGTCAAGCCTGTGAGCAACTCTCTCCAGGTGAGAGAGTTTTCTCGGGAAGTAAGTTCTCCTGGAGGGAGTCCCATAGTAGCTACAGTACCCTGAGACTTTCGGTCCAACCTGTTGTTGAAGCCCAAGGACAGGGAGGTGTAGCAGCCAATGGACTTGTGATAGTGAAGGTGTACACTCTCGGGGTGGGACATGCGTGTGGGGAATGAGGGTCTATAGGCTGTGGGCGTAAGTGGCTCCTAGGAGAAAATCCTTCCTGTTGATTTGTGCAACTTTCTTGTTGTCCTTGCCAAGCCTAGGAATCCCTTGCCCGGTGGAGTTTAGTCTCAGCTCGGGGGGGACCCACTGTTGAGCGTGATGAGCAGTGTGGTCTAAGGCTGAGAGGTTCGTGGAAGGTCTGCACGCAGTTGGTGGTCATATATTAAAAGATAAGTACCCAATCTCTGGTCACTGTATGATGTGTATTTGTATTATAATTAATGAGTAATGTATGTGTATATGTGTTGCATGTATGTGTTAATGTTGCTTCCGCGTGAACATGTGTATGAGTAAAGTATTGACGTCTTTTTAATTGCATTAGATGTGTGTGTGTGTGTGTGTGTGTGTGAATACGAGATGTTATCTCTATTTTCTTGTTAAGTTTTATATGTGATTATTTCCGCAAAGTTATTGGGTGGCATGGCCTGGCTTGTTGGTTTAAGTTCGTGAGTGTCACAAATTGGTATCAGAGCAGAAAAGGCAAATTTACAGTTCTTTGGAGGAGCGTTGCCCGGTGGAGGTTTGAGGGTCGAGGACATTACAACTAGACCTAGTGTCTTCGTTGTGTCATGCACACAGGGGGGTTAGAGGGGTGGGCACTAGCCCCCCCCGCCCCCCCCCAACTTGGGGGGATGAGCCCCCTTGTATGGGGGGTTTCCATGGGGGTGGGAGCCTCCCTATGTGGGGGTTTGGGGGCAATGCATCCATTTTTTGGTGTTTTTCCGGCACATGGCTTTTGTCAATGGTTTCTAATTCTGGTTAAGGAATTAGGATTGTTGACTAATCCAGGTTAATGGATTAGGGGTTTTGAATGTCGTGGGATCTTGTATATGTATTGTATTGTAAACAATGAAGGTATGATGAATAGAATATTAGAGGTGAGGCTCTAAACAAATTGTTGGTTTTCCTAGTTTGGGTTTCCAAAGTAAAAATCTATGTGTAATATGTGTGTATGTGTCATTGTATCTTTTTTGTTTTATTGAAAATCTATTTGCAGTGATTAATTATGCAAGGTTAAAATCTACAAAATAAATGTCTTACTAATAATAACAGTAGTAGCTAAGTTACATATACATTAACATTTTCAAACCAAGATTCAAATACTTGTGAGATTCCTTACACTGTATGTGAAAACCTTAAAAATTATCTTTATCATTGATTCCTATAATGCTCCTACTTGATAATAAGTGAAAGCAACTAATTATTCTCTTGAAGCTACTTATCATCTAAAAATATCTATACAAATTTATACTCATAATTCCACTCTTATCATTCATCATATGGAATCTTAATTTTAGAGTTAAGTTATAAAATTACAAGTGTGTGGATAGAAGATTAAACTATAGGAATATAAAATTAAAAACTGAATTATAGAATTACAATGTTATTAAACCATATAAAGTTAAGTTACAAAATTGCAATTTATATAGAAATTTAAGCTCCAAAGCCCATAAATAGTTAAATTAACTAATGTATCATGAAGTGAAAAGGGAATCGTAAATTATAGAGTCCAAATACATATCAAATGTATCATGAAGTGCAAAGGGAATCGTAAATTATAGAGTCCAAATACATATCAAATAGGAACGAACACCACTCTAATTAATGAAACACCTATTCTTGTAGAGTGGGCCCCACCTCCTTGGGAATAGAGGTAAACTATAACAATATTTCAATATGCTCACAAACTCATATATGCAAGCAAAAATTAAAGTTTAGGTCTTTCAACAAAAAAGTTGAAATGTTTGCAAGTCTCTTGTTTATTCTCCTTCATAGTCTATGATTGTGTTTGATGAGAACCTTCCTATTATATATACACATAAACAAGAGCTTTGTGTTTGATGAGAACCTTCCTATTCTATATACATATAAACAACAAAGATGCTCTTGTGATCAATTGAGAGCAAGATAATTATAACATGATTTAAATCTCTATTAACAAATATAACACAGTAGCAGTATCTAGAGATTCTATGCCTAGGAATCACACTATCATGTATTTTAACAAACTACCAACCACAATCAAAATTGCGTTTAATGCCACAAATAAAAGAATATTAATTCAATGGTTTGTTAAGCATCTTTATCATTAATTGGTTGAGGTGCGGAAACCTTGTGCTAGGTTATGAGTTTGTAGCATCTTGTATTAACTCTATAACTAATCGTTTGATTATCAATCTGGTAGTAATGAATTCAAGGCATTTCTTGTAATTGGTTGCTTAATTAGTGGTCACATGCAATCTTCATCTTTTGGGTAAGTGGTTGTATATCTAGTGGTCTCATAACATCTTTAAGTTGCATTTGTGAATTTTTTTCAAAATTTTTAAATTAATATATAATAAGTTATTCAAATATAAAAAGTTTAGATTATATATATATATATATATATATATATATATATATATAATTTTTTTTAGATTAAAAAAATCAATCAAAATTCTTAAAAATATGTCTAAATATTGTGATAGGAAATAAGTTATGAGAGTAAACTTCATCACACTCATTGTGATAAAAAGTACATAAACTTAAAAAAAAAATAAGATAAAAAAAAGTAAATGAGGAAGAAAAGATAATAAAAACATTACTTATTATTAGTTTCACTTTATACACTAATGTTGATTATGAAGTATTTAAATAATTTTATTTTTTATGAGCTTTATTTTTGTTGTTCACTCAAAAATTTATTTTTTTATTTTTTTAATCAAAACTTTAAAGTCAATCAGAATTCCATTTACAAAATTCTCATCACAAATAGAGAAAAAAATATCTTTCAGCAAAGTTCCAACTGAATTTAAAATCAAATTTAATCATAAAAAAATTGATTTGATGCCACGCTAAAGCTTTGGGCTCTAATTCAATTGCCATGTCCAAGTTCAATGTTACTTTTCATGGGCTCTAATTCAAGTGCCATGTTCAAGTTCAATGTTACTTTTTAGTAGGGAGTAATCTTCCTTCTAGAGTTATCTTTTAGGCAGGTTCTCCTGCCACCGTTTTAAAGTTTTTGTCCAATCAAAAATTTTGATCGATTTTCTGAGCATTTTTTAGGCAGGTTTTCTTGGCCACCGTTTTAAAATTTTTGTCCAATTAAAAACTTTGATCGATTTTTTAAATTAGTTTAAAATGAGACAAAATCCTTAAAATAAAATTCTGAAATACATTAAATTTTATTCATACAAAACTCAAACTACCCATAAAAATCTAACCAAATTCAAACACTAAAATTTACCGAATTGTTTACTCCAAAGTTAGCCTACTCCGACACAGTATAACTTCACCGACACAGTATCGCAGAGTATAACTTCAATGTAACACAAGTATCAATGCGAGTTACTGCCAAAATCAATATAAATTTCCGTGCCAGGCTTTTACATCACTCAAACTTAAGTCTTCCCCAGCCGCATGGCAAAAAGGCAACGCCACGCGAAATCAACACGCCAAGGCGTTTGTCTAAATATTTATTACACCGTATTTTTTTTGGTCGGAAATTAGGTTTAGTTCAAAGACAAGTATAAGTTACTAAAATTGCAATAAAATTATG